>CM073772.1:98422724-98580492 GCA_037158775.1 Hetaerina titia | reverse complement strand
CACCCAAGCACTTTACAACGTTGGGGGCATATATATCCCAGGTAGATTTGAGAGCCATAGGCCATCCCATCCACAATGTCGGGAAGGCCTGTGCTGGAATGAAGAGAATTCACGGCATACTTTTTTATTTATATACCCCGCAAACCACCACTCGGGTGTGTGGCAGGGGGTAAATACACACCAGAATAATTTTTACCCGAACATGACCCTACCGTGGTTGGAAAATGTTATTATGATCCCTTAATATCTGTAGAAAAAATGACATATTTAATCTATATGTTCTGCACTTAACCTCTCTAATTTTATTAACATGATCTCTCCTACCATTGTACGATGGGGGTAACAATATATTTTCAACATCACTGCTAAAGAGATGGCCTTCCAATTTATGCAAGAGCTTCAATCTGTAATTTAACCTTCGCTTGAGTGATTTTTAGCCTAGTTGCTCTAATATTGTGGTCACGCTACTAAGTTTATCATAATGTCTTATAAATCTAGCTACTCCATGCTGCACACAATCTGATTTGGTAATTAATCCAACTTCATGAGGATCCCATATCCTAGCAACATATTCTAAATGAGGCCTAACAAGCAAAGATAACATTTCTCTTCGACCTTTTCATCACATTTACCAAGTACTCTTCTAATAAATCCTAATTTTTTGTTAGCTTGTCCATATATTTCCCATATGTGTTTCACTCAGGAGAGGTCGTGACTGAGGCCAACGCCTAGGTATTTAATTGAGTCTACACCTTCAATTTCGGTGTTCCCCATCCAGTAGCCATTATGGAGGGAATTGATCTTTTACCAAAAATTCATCACTACACCATTTTTTAAGTTTAATTCTAATTGTGTCACACCAGCATTGTATACCATTAAGGTCATTACGAGTTGAAATGTAACAGTTTTCCAATCAAATTCATTTGATTTTTCGGTTGTTATTAATTTTGAACAATTTACTGGAATCAAATAAAAGAAATATCACACTCTAAGGGGAGACCATGACACCCTTGCACTAATTCCCAACCCAACCACTGCAGGTGGTAGAGGTAGTTATTTGGGGAGGTGACTGACAGCTGAGGTAATTTGCACCATTAGGGGTGGAAGGGAAAAAAAGAAGGGTGGAGAGAAAACCGACATTGCTATTAGCCTACCCTTGTCGAAAGGTACCAAGGGATCCACAGCTTAAAGTCTCATCTGACGGATGGCATACTCACTCAAAGTGCTCTCCACAAAGCACTTCAAGTAAGGATCACCACTGAAAAATGCAGCCCCCATTGGGATTTGAACTTGGGTCCTCGGAGTGGGAAGCCAGTAGCAACCACACCATGCCAAGCACTGCAGATTACCATGCAAGACTAAACATTTCTAAGAATAACAATAAGACACAATAAGCATGTGAATAATTAAAAGGGAAAAGAAATGGCCCTTAAAACACCTCAGTACTCCTGGAAGGATCAGCTATTGGGGTGGTGGGCAGAAAATTTGGCACCAGAACACTGAAAGCTTGGGGACAAGAGGGCTCATTAAGAATGGTCATTAATATACACTGGCTCATAGATGCAATGTCTGTTGCTTTACTGAGATCCATTTTTCATCACTCAAGTGTGGCATGCATTCTTACACCCTGATTCACCACTCCCAATCCTATGATTGGCTCTTTGGGCAACTCATGAATTTTTCTTTCAAGTTTTTCATTAATAATTACTGATGATAGTACATGGATTTGCTGAACATAGAGTGAACAATGAAGAAGGTTATAGGTTTAAAATGAGTCGTTTCTTTTTGATATTCAGTGATTGAAATATTTTTCATTTCCCCACATGGAGAGTATATGTATCTTTTAGTTTTAAAGTGTTTTCCAAAAAAGACAATCAATTCACATTTCGTCACAATTTTCCAGAACATATACCAAGCACATGATCCTGGATGGAGCACCAGGGTGTTGCTCTGGACAACCAATCTGTGTATTTTTTTACCCTTAGATTCATCCAAGTGGAAACAGGAAAGGCACTACCCCCTCTCCATATTACCTTGTAAACATGTGAATTTAACCAGCCGTAAGACTTAACCTACAACAAAAGTACAACCTCGCTTATAAAACCAACCCTTGGGTTGGTTGGTATTTAAGATTAAAATTGAAGGGACCACTAAAATCTCAGCGTAAGTATTCAAAGGAATAAAAAAAAGAGGAAAATCCCAAACCCTTCATTGACAAATCAATGGGATGATGCAGTTATCTAAAGAAAACCTGTTTAAGAGCACAGTAACCTTTTTCGACATACTTACTTTCCATTTGTGACATGGCTATTTGAAGAACATGCAAAAATAGACAACACCAAATCACTGAAAATAGATTGGGGTATTAATAATGTGGGCCCGGGGCCGTTAACTATGGAGGGCGCAAAATTTGGGCTTTTCCTCGATCACATTTCTGCCCGACCGAACAGATTTGCTGCGAATGGCAAGGGTGCAAATTATGGATACAAAATGTTCCTTTTTTTCGGATTATGATCGCCTAGCAAAGGTATCAAAGGGTTTCTCACAATCAAACTAATTTATTACCAAATACGAACAAATCACCTTTGTAATTTGTTTTGCCATTTTTCCAAGAAAAATAATGCACAGCATTTGATCTCCTTCACTTGAAAAAATATTTCGACAGAAAAAAAGAATCGCATCTGAAAAGCAAACATGTACGTTGGTATGGTCAAATAAATTCAGACGGTTGTGACAAGCAAAACCTTAACATGAAGATGCTCTATGTTTGGCAAGCTTATTTCTTAAAGCGTTCACTCACTCACGTTCATTAGCGTTTACTGTACTCACTTCCTTATCAGAACACAAAAAATATCAAACTGCAAATTAAAAGGGCTACAAAACACTTAAAGAATTTCGATTCATCATAACACACTGATGCACAGTAAATAAAGTCAACCTCCAAAAAATCAAATCACCCTATCTACAGAATACACTAATTATCAACTTACCTATAACTGGAAGGTGAGAAGGGCGTAGGAGGATTTACCCCAGGGACATTGCTGTCTTTATAAAGAACTGCCCAAGAAAATCCGACAAACGCAGCAGAAAATATGCTTGGTATTAAAATCCATTGCAATCGGCAAATCACTCCCCAAATGCGGATAGAAATATTCATCACCACTTGGTAAAATGAATTGATAACATCGAAATCAAGTTCCATGACATTTTTATAGGTGTAAAATGAGACATTGCCTAGATAAAAATGGATAAATGTAGTTAAGTCTTCACTAATCCATAACGAGAGCATACATAAATAAATACAACTTACCATATTCACTCAAATATTTGGCAATAATAACGATAGAGGACAAGCAAATTAGGAATAGCCACAACCGACTGCCTGGTTTTAACTCTTCATCAAACATTGCATGATCCTGGCCAGCATATTTCTTGTTGTGAGACTTTCGCGTGAGGAAATACTTTACTTGCTCCTTGATTTTTACGAAGAATTCCATAGCTTTTAATACAGTTTAGACCGACACTCTATTTGGAATAAACCTGAAGTCATTTATGTAACCTCAGGGAATACGTGGGTCAGATTTGAATTAGGAGAATTACGCATAGTATGAAGTTGATAAATGATCTTATACTGTAAACAAACCGGGGTATCGATGCAGGAGCATAATATCTTCATACCTTCGATTCATACTATTCGATAGTTTCGATCGCTTCGATAACCCTCTTGGTGAAAAAGGAAACGCACGTTACTTAAAACTGAGCTGCACCGTATCTGGATCTGAAGACACCTAGTTACCGTTCGGTGACTACCTATAAGTGCAAGCGTGAGTCACCTTCGGCTCTCAAAATAGTATTAAGTCCTCTTCACATCGAGAGAAAATATGTGAACTTTACAGTGTTGTGAAACTTATGACTTCCGAATGCATCAATAAATTTGTTTACAGGGATATTCTGAGTTAGCAATATTAACATACCGACTTTCAAAATGGAAAGTTTAGTAAATGAATAAGAAACTAATTAATGTTTCTCTAAGTGTCATTTTGATGTGATCTTTGAAGAATATTGTATATCCCTTTTTCCAAAATTGGTCTTATCGTTTCTTTCTTTATAACCATGTCGCCATAATGAAAAGGTACCTATCTTTTTGGGTAAGTGTTGCTACATATAAAATTATCTCAAAGAATAGGCTCAGAATGTATCCATTTACAAACGTAATCTCCTTTTTCATTACCTAGGGACGAAACTGAGTCACACACATATCTCGAGCTGCAAATGATAGTACATGGTCCGGAGGAGCCAGAGTGATTCCTCGTACGAAGGTTGCTGGAACCGCCGAAAATATTGAAGTGGGTTGTTTTCGTTAATCTAAAAAAAAATTTTTTTCTAAAATAAAAATATATATACACACACACATATGTTCGCTGTCCCGAAGAAAGATTTCCTATGAATAGATAATTTCAGTTGTCTCTTTTGCGAAATTTATGGAATATATTTTAACATATAAGAGGACTGATAATGTGACTTCCTCTTGTTTGTTTTGTTGTTTCTATTTTATTTCAGCTTGGTTGTAACCACAAAGTTTTCGCGTGATGACGCCCACACAGACCGCCACCACCGCTGAAAGAGATAAATCATCATTTGTGATGGTCAATGCCAATATGATAGGAAAAATAATCTAGTTTATTATTTTTACAGGAAATCTGTTATATTTCTCAACATTGCGTTTCAGGTGACCGCATCGCTTGGCCGCCGCTGTTGCCATCAGGACAATTGCCTAATTACAACGAGAGTGAAATAAAATAATAAATGGAATCCGACGCCCTTGCAGTCGGCTCAGTAAGAAACAGATACTGCGAAGGCTGCTTTAGTCTGGATCCTTGACTCGAATTATCTAGCATGGGTGACTCTTACAGGACTTTTACCTTTGACCTAGCTAATAAAGCTCCACAGAGCATAGGAACCTATCAGCTACCGTCGCCCTTACCGATTGAAGTTGGCTAGCACAAAGAGTTGTTATATTAACTATGCATTTGCGGATAGGAAAATGCAGAGTGTTCTGGCTGAAAAAATTCTTATTTGAAGGGCTGATTTATTTTCCTTTTACGGGAGTATGGTTTGGAAAATTCTAATACAGTTTTTGCCACTACCTCTTCAAATGTGAAATTGGCGCTTAAGTAGTAGAAGACTATCGCCGGTAGTAATGAGATCACACACTAGAGGTCTCCGGTTAATGGCCACGTTTTCCTCAGCTTTCTTTTGGTTGCATGCGGCTGGCCCCGGAACGTAAAGGTATGTAGTTTGTGTGAAATATTTGCTGCGAAATCCGTCTCGTGCGATATTTTTATTCTATATACCGATAGACTTGGTAAATATATATGTAAAATGCGGTCAGTAAAAGTTTTATAAACGGATGACTTTTATAATGATGGATATTCAATGGATGGTTTGATTCTGGCTGGACGAGTATGAGCATCGGGCACGTTGCGATGTTATGTAGAAACTGCGGTAAAATACTAAAAGTGTTGTTAGGAACATGTATAGAGTCGAAAAAATGTATAAATTAGAATTTCATGCGTTTAGGAAGTAAAATAAACATTAAGTTGCTAATTGGATGTTCAATTGTGATTTCTAGATGTTTACGTCAAGTGCAAAAATTGTGAAAAGTGGAGGAGCCGAGCCAGATACCTTCGAGAGCTCCATATCTCAAGCCCTCCTTGAACTGGAAATGAGCAGTAGTGACCTGAAGGCGCAGCTTAGGGAATTATATATTACAAAAGCGAAAGAGGTGGAGCTTAACGGCAAGAAGGTAAGGGATGTGTCGTATATCATTCAAGACCATTGTACATCTAATTAATACCCCGCAGGGGCGTGTGGCGGGGGGTGTTAGGATACCACCCGTAATTAAGAAAAAACCCATACACATGAAAACACAAACTACCAACTAACATAAACCTGCACCTACAAATATGCCTCGTCTTTGCAATGTTTAATTTTATTCCAACTTTTAAATTGAATGTTAAGATTTCTAAAATGACTTTGGTTTCTTACTATTATGATTCTTGATTCTTCGGGGAAAGAATTCACATATACCCTGCTAGCCACTGCGGGGGTGTGTGGCTTGTGATGTATTTGAGTATTGAGAGTGAGTATTTGTATTGATCTGCACTGGGATCTATCTCCCTTAGTTTATCTTTGCGGTCTACCTAATATTTGAACCTAAGTAGCGTGGGGCCTTAGTACTTCCGTTATTGTCATTATTAAACTCGTTTGTTCTGAACCTTGCTGAAAGTCTGTCAATCTTGTGTTCTTATACCAATTTTTAACGAATCTAGTGAATTATCTCCGGACTTGTCTAATTTTTTGCCAAATTTCCTCCCAAGGATCCCAAATACTTTTGTATTCTTAAGGTGTAACTAGAACAAAATAACCTCTCATTAACTTTCTAATTACATTGGAAGCAATTGTGAAAAGGGCTTATTACCGTTCAGTTACATCAATAATATACAAAAACTTAAATAAGCTTTACTGAAATTTTAGCGAACTGAATTGCAAGACTGATGTTTTAAGTTGCGCTGGTCAATTTGCAATTTAGTCGTTGTAGTGACCTAATAGTGTTTTCTTTGAACAGTATGGGCAATTGAAATGAGTGATTTATAGTCGAGAGTATGTGACTAGCAAAGAGTTTACAATTGTGCAATTGCTTCTTTGCGTTCTTTTTAGTACAGCATTTCATTCTCAGTGATGACATATTTCTTGTTAATTTTCATCTTGAAATGATTATCCTCGATAGGTCATGGTTTTGGAAAAAATAATAAAATAGAAGAGAACAGAAATGCTCAAGGAATCAATTTGAGACATTGTACGTCATCAATGACCAATTATGGTCATGTTAAGTGATTAGTGTATTTGGTATTTCTGAGATGACAGCAAATGTTGACATTTTTGCAACATTTGAATTAATGTTGCTAAAATATCAACATTAATGCAAATGGCATCCTAAAGTCAAGGATACACCATTGAGTTCCAAATGTTCTTCAGCATGGATTTTTTTTTTTTGAAGATGTTGATATTAGTGAATGAGTAAGGAACGTGACTGTTTACGTCTCTTTCCCCCGGGCACTGGACACAGAAATATGTTGCACATAGGCTAAGTGTGGGTCGCGGTAGTCCAGGGGGTAGAGCGTTGGACTACTCACCGGAGGGTCCCGGGTTCGATTCCCGGGCAAGGCACTCTGGGCACCTACAGCTCCATCCAAGCTATGTGATTTTTCGGGTACCAGGCCTTCCTGGGAAACCATAATCAGCACAGGGAAAGGAACTGGCCCCCCTACCCTAATGTGTGAATATACACACGCCGTCGGGCTTAGTACATGGGTGAGCTCAACCATCACCTATTAAACAGACCTTCGGGTTGATTACTGTGTTAAGTGTATTGCCTGAGACAAATTGTTCCCACAGTTGTCAAGGACTTAGAGTTGAAAGCATCGGGTAATAATGATTTTATTCAGGAATTCTGTTAATTTCTCTATTCAGAACAAATAGGTGATGAGACTAGTTTTTCTTATGCTGCAAGTTTGTTGCCAAGTAGAAGCTGCATATAATGTCTCTAATATCACGTCTTATGCTAATATTTTTTCATCATTATATCATGGTATGGCATGCATGGGAATAAGGTATGATTTAAAAGAAAATTCTTATATTGAAGAAAGTGAATAAAAATGTAACTCATTCAAAGCATAGAACACGCATTGAATTTCACTAAATTTTATCAATTTCATGTTTGTTGAACTTGCACTATACCATTTATTATCCCATGAGTGACTTCATCTGTGGGGAAAACATATACTTCTGTTTGTGCACATGGACATTAATTGTGATTGAATGCTTAAGTCCTTAATGTCAGCTCCTTGCCTACCAATTTATCAATCACTTAGTAGATCAATGTTGGTTAAATGTAACAATTTTCAATTTTTTTTGGTAATATGCTGTGGACAGTTATTGTTAAGTTTTGACCCAATGGCTAATGTTAATTAGAAAATTCACGGTCAAGTTCCCTGTGGATGTCAGCTCCACAGATATGTGGAAGCTAAGGTAAAATTTGGTAAACTGAGTGTGCACTGAATTGGGTCAACTGCCAAACATAATTGACTTTAAGAATGTTGTGTACCTTGGAAAAATAGAAACTTACCCTGCCATGTATTTTTGGGATTCTTTAGCTGATTTATACATTGCTGTGTTGTAGATTGTTTGCACTGAAGGTCATTTTGGCAAACCATGATTTCTGCATCGAGATTCTGTCTAGCTTCCAAGCCTATTGGATTTTAAAGTTGTCTTGATATTTTTTTTAGATTTGAAATTTCGTAATGTACGTTTTGTCTCAATGTAGACATATTAATTGGTTATGAGTCGGGTGTACTGATTTCTTGACATTGCACGACTACTACATGTGTTATTATGGTAGAAGTTTCATGCTTGACAAGAAAACAAACTTTGGTGAGAGGTAGGAATGAGGTGGAGTGGAAAACATTTGCAACTTCACCCATTGGCATTACAAGCTCAAGTTGTTTTGACAAATGATTAATTGAAAAAGTCTTGGGGTCCTGCCTATTTACACTCACGTGGCCAATTTCAATTATTACTATCATGAGTTATAGACTGGTTTAAATTTTTGAAAAATCCAGTGAAAGTGCTGCTACACAAAATGGAAAGGATTATTATTCTCGTTAATTACAGGTTAATGTTGGTTTGGATCAACGCAACTACCAAATATTTCTCTTGTCTCTTCTAACAAAACACAACCCAATATCCTACTCTACAACATACCCCTATTCATCTCTATTTACTTCCTCCTTTCTTTCTATCCAACATTCTTATTCTGCTGCCTCTACCTAGTTTACCTAAAAGACGACAATTTTCTTTAAGAGACATTTTATTCTTAAGGTTCACATTCTCCTGGGTATAGCATAATGACCATTTAATACTGTAAGTTGTTTGTTACTCTTTAACATGGGAGGTCGTAGTAGATCACTTGTCAACTGGGTGTCATTTTTATACCATTTTTCAACCTTATTTGTTCACGTATGGCATTCAAAGAAGCTGACAAGTCCTAATTAATAGTGTGTCTGTTTGGTAAGGTAATAATGCATTAATTATCCCTGCCAGCAACCAAGGTGGTTACATTATTTTCTCCAGAGTATAAAAAGATTGAAAAAAATGAGGCATGATAGGCATGACAATTCAAATATTAAAAAGCTATAAACACAGTAATTGACCTGAAGGATGGTTTTATAGGTGTTGGTAGAGTACCCCCAGTACTGATCCCAATGCCAGGTAGAATTCACATGTAAGCAGGATAGGGGGTCAATGCCTTTCCCTGCACCAATTATTGTTTCCCAGAAAGATCTGGTATCCAGGAAATCACACAGATTTGATATAGCCAGTGGTGCCCACAGGAAAAATATTTAAGTTTTGACAACAAATTGAGAGCATGTATGACATTAATAAGCATAATATGAACAGGAAATGTATAGAAAATCTTCAAAACTTTTATTAGGGTACAATGGATAAGAAAACTTCTAGATCAATGTGGATAATTTTTTGCATAGTGATATTGGATCTAGTGATAAAACAATTATTTGCAACTGTCAGTGACACAGGAGTTTACACAAAGTATTGCCCAAAAATTTCATGGCTAAAGTGTATGATATGAAGGCAACAGATTTGAACTTCAGGGTGGAACTGTAGAATTGTAATATGAGTCGCTCTGTGGCCATGGGAAACATCTGCCATTCTTCAATGTTGCATTAAAATGAGAACGCAGTTGTCTGCTGATGTTTGTTATTTTTTGGGGCAACATGTAATGTTTTTTATTTAAGACAAATTAGAAAAGTGACCCAGCTTTTCTCCTGACTCTCTATTTTATAGGCTTTGTGAAGTGGTGAATTGATTTCAGTTTCTTCACGTTTTTTTGGTAGTTTGCATGTGCCCTTATGACTTGTTATATTTTAACAGCCCTCTTTCACTTTTCCGGCAGTCCATCATCATCTATGTGCCAGTCCCCCAACTGAAGCAGTTCCAGAAAATCCAGACGCGGCTTGTACGTGAGCTAGAGAAGAAATTTAGTGGGAAACATGTCGTGTTTGTTGCAGAGCGCAAGATTCTTCCCAAGCCAACTCGAAAGACGAGGACCAAGAACAAGCAGAAGAGGCCTCGCAGGTGAGCATTCAGTGCCAGTTGAGCCCAGGTGAGCATTGCACCAGAGGGCACAATGAAACCAGGAATTACCCTCTCCTCATCACACATTATATGAGAAGTCGCTCATTAAGCGAGTGGTTTTTGGGGCCAATACTGTTGATCTTGATGCGAATCACTCGCTGTGCGAGGTGCTATTTGAGGTTCCACTGTATAGTCCAAAAAGAGGAATTGAATATGAAACGAGCGCAAAAAATCACCCAAGTTACAAAATTAAAAAGGAAGAAATGAAAAACTTCAATAAAAGACTGCTGAATGAAATATAAAGTGAACTCAGAATTACCCAAAAATCCATACATGATTTTGCAATGCACACAAATGTTTGCACGAGCGATCTGAAATATCAAAATATTTACATTTGGACATCATCTGCTCTTTAATTCTTGGCTACATATATGGCAGTACTATTGCGTAGGGTGTTCAAACTAGCTCTGCCTTTCCATTTACGCCTTATTTATACCTATGCACCTGAAGGCATACTCCCTAATGCCTAACCAGTTTGGGCACACCTTATGACCAGACTAATGTATTCCTGTCAGGAAATTTAGTGGATATTGAAAGTGAAATTTCACCATGCATTACTCAGACATGCCAACTCTCCCGATTTAAGCGGGAGACTCCCGATTTTTCCTTCTTATGTTCTTGATGAACTGTTCAAATTGTGTACTTAGCTTAACATGTTAATAAAGTGTGACATTCATTAAAAATTGGCAAAGTGTCATAAAGGGATTAAGGTGCCATGCAAATATTGTGGTAATTAAAAGTGATTACTTCGTGATACACTTCTAAAAATCTCCCGATTTTTCATTTTTGAAAGTTGGCATGTCCTCCCGATTTTTCATTTTTGAAAGTTGGCATGTCTGATTACTATTTACTATTTTATATTAGCATTCTCCCGAGTAATTTTTTTGTGTGAGGCAACCTTCAGTTTAATGAGATATGGAGGTAAAAGAGTAAAGAAGTTAAATACCTCTTAAAATTTCCAATCTGATGTTACTTCTGGCTTCTTTTAACTGATTAAATAATAAAAAAATCTATAATTTTGTCAATTTTTGCCATTTATGCAAATTAGTCTTGTTTTGATTGAAAATAGGTTAATAGGTTCACTATTTATCGTATATACTTAGCAAAACGTTTATGAAGTGAATTAATGCTCCTTCGTAGCTTGTTTCTCTGCCTAACACCCTGTTTAACCTGCATGGCCTGATGTAGATGAAACTATATAGTGCATCATCGAGTTCACAATGTTCTATTTATGGGCTTCTGTGATCCACAATGGTGCTATAGCAATTTCAGTTCATGGGAAAGGATTAGAACATATGTGTTCCTTTCCATCCCCTGGCTGGAAACAAGAGAACAATTCTAAACATAAGGCTGCTGAAGTTTTAAAAGAAGTTTGTATAAACGGCGGAGTATTATTAGCGAGATAGATTTGATGTGATCACTTCAAAGAATTTGATTGGCGTCAGCTTGTGTGGACTGCATGAGACATCACCAAAGGAGGGTTCTAAAATTTAACGTTGCTATTATTGAATGAAAAATTTCTGTTGTGACAAACTCAGCCCCAAATTTGTAACTTTTCTTTCTGGGAGAAGAGAGCTCTTTAATGCTGACCGGAAGGTGGAAAGGTCTGCTCTCAAAGAAGTCTATGGAAGATGAGAAGTTCTTGTGGGAAGTGCTTTGCGAACCATGAATTAGTTTCACTCTTTATTTACATCACCGAATTTCTATTGTGCAGATGGGTATCATGCTGAGCATGTAAGACTTCTTTTGTTTCATATTTATGGATGATAGGTAATTCATTTTTAAGCATTGAAATTAACGTTGGCAAAATATTTGGATGTACAGAAATGGAAAACTTGAGGATCAAAAACTATTTCATTGGAACCACACTAAGCTCATCCCATCAGACGTTTTAATTTAGAATAAAGGAATTTCTCCTCCCAATTTTTAACCCTCTGTAAATATCCCAATTACTGAATTGACTCACTCAAAATAATACTAAGAAGGTGGCTTTTTTACAACCTCCAGTGGACCATAAGAAAGTGAATTAAACCATAAACACAGTAATCAACCCGAAGGTCGGTTTAGTAGGTGGTGGTAGAGCTCACCCATGTACCAAGCCCGACGGCATGTGAATATTCACACATCAGGGTAGGGGGGCCAGTTCCTTTCCCTGTGCCGGTTATGGTTTCCCAGGAAGATCTGGTACCCAAAAAATCAACTAGCTTGGGTGGAGCTGCAGGTGCCCAACGTGCCTTGCCCGGGAATCGAACCTGGGACCCTTCAGTCAGTAGTCCAATGCTCTACCCACTAGACCGCGACCCACGAAAGTGAATTATTAAGGATATAATTTATTAAATGAATTATTTTATTACTAAAAGTAATGTATGCTTATGGTTACTCGACATAATCACCTTGACGATTAAGGCATTTGTCTGACTTGTGGACAAGCTTTACAATACCCTTTTCATACAATGTTGCCGCTGTTGAATTTAAATGAGTCTTGATGTTGTCCTGAAGGTCCTCGTTGGTTTGGAAGCCCTGCCCTCTTAGCCACTTCTTCAGTTCAGGGAGAAAATGAAGTCTCTCGGTGCTAGATCAGGAATACTTGATGGGTGATTGAAAATGTCCCATTGAAATTGGTCAATGAGCTGTTGGGTTCCACCAGCACTGTGAGGATGGGCATTGTCATGTATCAGAACAATTCCAGAAGTCATACCTCATCATGCCTCTTGTTTTGTTTTGAATGGCTCTCTGCTTAAGTCGTAACGTTTCACAACAAACAGCTGCATTAATCTTTGTCCAGGTTGCATGAACTCAACAAGCAACACTTGTGTGGTGCTGGTGGTGCTTTGTTGCCTAGTAGGCATGATATCAGGCTTTCACTTGGTCTAATGTTTATACTGTGTGATCGGAGGTTGAAAAAAAACTGCCCTTGTATATTCCATTGTTTCACCATCAAAGAAAAGCAAACCATGTGCTATTAGTTCATCTTCAAGAAAGTTATTTGCGATATTTAATGTAGTTAATCAGCAAAAATTCTGGTGAGGTTGCCTGAATGGACAGTAATTTTATTTTAAACCTAATTGCATTTTTATTGTTGATGTGAAATGGTAATTTGAAAGTACTGCAACATTTGGGCACAAAATTAGGTCTGTTCAAAATTTCCTGAACTTTTTATTACAAACATACAAATAGTCTACTCAAAGTTATTGGTCAGGGCAGCTTCAAAGTGGTCTCCCCACCAACTGATACACTTATCCCAATTGTATTTCCACTTTTTGAAACAGTCCTGGAATGCTCATAAACTGCTGTCATATTTTTCTCCATCTGTGGAATGGTGGCAAATCTTTTTCCTTTGACCTGGGTTTTTAGTTTGGGGAACAGGAAAAGTTCACATGAGACTAGGCCTGGTAAGTAGGGTAGGTGGGGAAGCACAGCAGTCTTGCTTTTGGCTAAAAGCTCACTGAGAGATGAGCCATTCCATGTGTTGTCATAGTGAAAAAACCTCTTGCTGCTGCTTCAAATTTCAGGCTGTTTTTGCCTGATTCCTAGGCATTTCATAACCCCCAGACAGTACTCTGTGTTGGCTGTCTGGCCTTTAGGTATGTATTCATGATTCACAACCCCCTCTAAATAAAAAAAACTGTCAATGTCACCTTGGCATTCGAGAGAACTTATGCCCAGTTGCCAAGTTAATTCTGTCAGATGCATATGTTTTATAAGAGATAGATGAAACATCTCGTCATCATGGACTACTGCAACCTTGAGGTGCTTCTTTGCCTGTATATTCTGATGACCTATAGAGGTGTGCTGGCAGGAGCAATAATAGTGCACTAGAGCAATAGACCTGGTAGGGTCACCAATGCTAGATCAAAGGATAGGAGCCAGATGAGAAGTGGTCCTTCTACTCCTCAGTGAGGTGGCTGCTAAGGCATCTGACCCCAGTGGGATAGCCATTGAGTGATGTTCCTGTTAAAGAAACTATTGAGGAAGGCAATGGGAAAACATTTTGGGTATTACCCAATGAACCATTGATTGAGAAAGTTATTAGAATAGGCCCTGGCCACTATAGGAGAAGCAAGGCATCTTCTTTCATCATGCCATGACAACCTTGCTAAGCGAAATTGACAGCAGCACCAAAGGACCAAACCATTTGGAATTGGAATGTTGGAATGATGTTGAAGTTAATTTAGAAAATACAAAGCTTGAGAAAATGAAAATATTTTAAGACTGAGTGAGATAAGATGGAAGGATAGTGGGGATAACTGGAGCTCTTGGCAGAGTGTAGTATAAAGTATAGGAGAAGACAGCCACCAATAACTGGCGGTAAAATAAATGAAAAAATAGGCGTAAACATAGTAGATGGGGCAACCAGGTGATAGAAAATTATTAGTGGAATTGGCAAGGTTGGGAAGAGGAGTAAGACATTGGTCTTCACCTGTGGCTTTCAATGTGTACATGGAGGTGGAGAGGCATGGGAAGAACTTGAGGTAAGAGCAAGTGGATGGGCAATTCTTAAAATCTTATAGGTTTTCTGATGATCAAGCTTCAGTTGTCAAGTCAGCCAAGGGATTGCAAGCATTGCTGAGTGAATTGGAAATTTAGTGCGATAGTTATGGGATGAGAGTAAATGTTAATACGAGCAATGGTTATTCAGTTTTCCAGAAGAGGAAAGGCAGTATAAACATTAACATAGAAGGGCAAAAACTTAAGCGGGTGGATGATCAAAGTAGTAGGGGATATAAGGAGAAGAATTGTGTGGGGTGAAGAAGCTTTCCCAAGAGGAGAATTGATGACAGGGACGTTAAGTAAGGATATTAAGAAAAGGTTCGTTAGAATTTTTATATGGAACGTAGTCGTGTATGTTGTGGATTCATGGTTATTGAATTGAAGGGGCTTTTGAAATGTGGGTGTGAAGGTGAAGTGGACAGAAAGGATGTCCAATATGTGTCCATTGAAAACCTAAATTAAGCCGCATAATACTAATAATAGAAGTGGAATACCAGGGGTATAAACTGTCCTGTAATCTTAAGTCTTGGTTCCAATGAAATAGTTTTTGATCCACAAGTTTTCCATTTCTGTACATCCAAATATTGTGTCAATCTGTCTTGTAGATAGTGTTATATAAATTCATCAGTATTACTCAAAAGGGATGTAACATTTCAAATAAATAAGTGCCTGGGAATTTAACCCTCTTGTCAGTAGTCCAGTGCTCGACCAGGACCCCATCTGTCAATAATATGGATGCTCTTTATTTAAATATCCTCTGATGTTAAGCTTTGGCTGCCTATCTAAAGTATGCACCTTCTCGGGCCAAAGTTATTTGGCCATCAGTATGTTAAATCTCAAGGTTTTCTTTCTCATCAATATACTCTGGTCTTGCCTTAATTATAAGCTTACATATTCTGCTGGTACTGCCAGTGTTACTGACTTAATTCAGCTGTGTTCATCTCTGCAGACAAAATTGATGGAAGCAAGGTCGTGCGAGTTATTTGTCATAGAAATTTGGATTTTAATGTTTTGATTGTCAAACAAATTGGAAATTAGGTAACTGTAGAAATTACGTAACTGGAAATTTTTACTGGGTGGTAATAATGATTTTCTTAATCGATGAGGTTGAAAAATGACAATATTTAATCTGTGTCCACTTTTCTCTAATTTTTCAGTCGAACACTAACTGCAGTGTATGATGCAATTTTGGAGGATCTGGTGTTCCCTGCTGAAATTGTTGGAAAGAGAATCCGAGTAAGGTTGGATGGCTCACAGTTGATTAAGGTTCACCTAGACAAGAACCAACAGACTAATATAGAACATAAGGTAAGAATTTGCTTACTTGTTTTAAAAATAGTCCCCCCTCTCTTAGTTTCTGCTAAATAAATACCTTAATTTAGCAATGCAACTTAAATATTGGTAGATCTGAGATTAGGGAAGTCGAGGTTGTTTTCAGTAATATTTTTGGTGAAGCAGTCGAAAGAATCATCTTGAGGAGTCTGTAGTACATGCCTATACCATGGAATATTAAAGAATATTACATTTGTTCATTTATTTTGGTCGGGTAGCTGGTCCCATTTATAAAAAGCATGCAGAAGGCCAATGCTACATTCAATAAAAAGCATCTATATGTGAATTAAGTGGAAAATCTCTTACAGCTCAACGAAAAATTTTCTAATTACATATCTCATATGGTTTTTGAGATGTGTAATTAAAAAAATTATTTTAAAATTATTCCATAAACATCTGTGAGAGCATTGCAGAGAACTGCCTTTCTCTTCTCCTGGAAACTAAGCAGAAACAATTGCTTCTAACTAAAAAAAAATGCTGTAAATCATTAAGTGAACTTTTTTTTCAAATGGTCATTCAACCATTCATTTACATTGGATGATTTGATATGAAAAAACCCATTAAAAGCAGTTATCAGTCTGAAGTTATGTAATGGGTAATGATAGAGCCCACCCAATACTAAGTGTGATGCCGTGTGAAATTCACACTTTTGGAAGGTGATTTTCTCTTGAGCGCCTATGGTTTCCCAGGAAGTTCTGGTACTTGAAAAATCATGCAGCTTGGGTGGAGCTGAGAATGCTCTGAAAGCTTTGCATGGGGATTGAACTTAGGCCCTCTTCTAAGGATTCCAATGCCCTACTTCTTGGACTAAGACATCCCCTGATTTGATACGAGATTATCCACAATTTTATCTGCTATCTAAATACTTGTCTGAATGTGGTAGTGATATTAAAATACTTAATTCTTCATACAAAATTGTTGTGCAAACGGGCAGCTAGGTATGTGGTATGGAGTTGACCAAAGCGGAGCGGATTTGCTTCCCACCCAAAGGGCCTGGGTTTGCTACTCTAACCAAATTTACCCCACCATTAGGTCATGGCCATGTGGCACAAATTACATAGGTTGTTGGTCTCTGCCCATCCTAATAACTCTTACTGTGACTACTAAAAGTTGCCAAATGTTACAGATCCTTTGTCTTTTGACCTATTCATTTACTGGCTTGGCCAGCCATCTTGTTACTTCTATACTTAGCATGCTACATGTAAATGATACTTGCATGAAAAAAAGAAAATTTAAGGCATGATCTCATTTATACTAGGAGATTATTTTTCAAAAATCGGTGAGTGTGTCGTGGTTAAGGTTTTGTTTTAGGGTCTTCACACAAAATAAACCTGTAAGGTATGGCTTGTAGTGGAGTGGTTTTGTGCAATACATCTGCAGAATGTGGTCAATTGTGAATCTTATGCTGGTGGTGCAGTAAGCCTTGACAACAGAATGTTGTCCTTAATTGATTGTATCTTGTTAGCTTAGAAAATGCCTCTAAATCTATATGGACCAATTCTGCAGTAGTTCTTCTTAGTTGACACTTTCGGGGCCAAGAAAAGCATTGGGAGTGAGTGCTGTAAAGAAAAACATGAAAGAATTGCCTTGAGTTTTTTAAACGTGCACTAAAGGTAGGAAAAATATATTACTGTTAAAGAAAGTTTATTTGCTATGAAAGTCCATTGGTGTGTTTTGCCTCAACAAGACATACTGGGTTTATCCAATAAATACCCAAACTGAGGCCATAAAAACTTTGAGTCAACATCTATTTTGTCCCCTTCAAAGTACTCTCCATTCATTGCTATGCACTTGTTCCATCTTCTTTTCCACTGTATAATGCACCCTTGGGAGTCCTGTGCCATTAGGCTTTTTGGTTTTCTTGTCGTTTCTTCCTTTATTGTGTCCACATCTTCCCAGTTATGTCCCCTCATCACATTTTTGGAATAGGAAAGAGTCGGAGGGAGCAAGATCTGTTGAATAAGGAGGATGGTGATTGAATTTTTTGCCAGAAACTGGCGAACAATCAATGCTGAATGTGCATGTGTATTGTCATGGTGAATGACCGATCCATCATGTTTGGTTAAAATAGTGTGCACTGTTGATTTTCATAAATTCAGTTCATCAGCTATCATTCAGACAGTTTTTCGACGATCGGCAAGGACAAGGGACTGCACACGATTAATGTTGTCGTCAAACAGAGGTGATCACAGGTCGTCTTGGCCTTAAATCATCCATGTATATTTTTTAGGCTGGTTTCCAAATTCTGTCTGCTGCTGCTCATATTCTTGTGATGTCTCGTTTGGTATAATACTGTATAATTTTTGGTATAATACCGTATTGTTTATATATAGATGAAGAACTTGAATTGTACATGTATATGAGGTTAATTGACACTGTCTGGATAATTTGTGCAGATAGAGCTCTCCGTTGAATGACCTGTAGACCAGTATTTATTCTGCTCAGCTCTGGGATGTTTGGGGTGTCATATTTTATACGGGTTATTTCTCAGAAACTCAATTACCAGGTGGGAGTTTGTTATGTAGAAGACCCCACCCAGTTCTGGGAAAACTGATTGCAGCATGAGTTCAACGAAGCCTCTGTTTTAGAGCCTGTAATTATTGTAATCCATATTGCATGTTATTGTGTTATTAACCTTTTCAATTTGATTTCATTCAAGGTGGACACATTTACATCAGTCTACAAGAAGCTCACTGGCAGGGAGGTGACTTTTGAGTTTCCTGAACCTTATTTGTAATTTAAATATGAATTCCACTGAACTGTTCAATAAAAAATAAGCAAATTACTGTAATTGTTGGAATCCAATTTCTCTCTTGCTTTTAGGATTAATTGCATGTTATTTTACATGTAATGAAACAATTCTCTATATACCAGTGCCTGGGTAGTTACCAAAAGGTCTGACATATCAATCAATTATTAATGAATGGGAATAATGGAAACTGAAAACATCATAGAGGTAACGATTTAATTCAAAACTTATGGTGTAAGTCAGTTGTTTGAAGGGGACCACCCTCCCTGGGCCCTAAAATCTTTTGTAACATTCAGCACTGAAAGTAAAATTGCAATTCTCTATATTATGGTAGTATAAGAGATTTTGTTGATAGATGTAGGTGTGTTAAAAAGATAATGGGAATTTTTAATCTCACTTAGTGCGTAATGAACTAACAGTTTTTGACTCAAGGTCCCAACAATCAATAAAGAGTACTACTTGCATTAGTTCAACACTGTTTGCGTGAAGCGTTACGAAAATAATGCTTATATATGTGGTGAAGCAATTCATGGCATTTGCCACACCACAATGGTACACCTGCTCACACAACTTTGTGTTTGGCCAGGTTCTCATTTGGGAACTAATGGGAATGTGGTATTTCAAAAACTGTCATCAAAGACCCCCAAAGGTTAAACCAAAAGCTTTTATTTTATCAAACCCAGGAAATAAAAATGCGAAGAGACTTGTTATTGGCTAGGAAAATATCTGAAAATGTGAAGTCATGCCTGCATCTAGTCCTTAATACAGGAACACCAGTGTGGAATTATTATTTGACCTGATAGGTCAAAGATTAGGAGCCAAATGAAAAGTAGTCCAAGCTGTCTGTTCCTCAGTGAGGTATCTGACCGCAGAGGGGCTGCCAATGAGTGATGGCATGATCACTCGTTGGCAGCCCTTTCACGTTAAAAACACTATTGAGGAAAGCAACATGTAACCACCTCAGTTATTTACCCATTGGCTCAATAAGTGGGCAGTTTGCTATCTGCTCAAAATTGGCCCAAAGCCAGCGATTCTACAAAGACAGCGATTCATTGAATGTAAATTATTTCTTTTCCAATCTTCTTTCGGAGCTATGAAGGTTGGATAGTTTCATAATTTTATGTTCTCCTACTACATATTTTGATTTTAATTTATGTCTTCCTATTTGAAAAAGTATTGTTGAGGCATCTATTCATGGCCAACATGAGATGAAAGAATATTTCACCTTGCATACTTGATAAGTTGTATCCGCTGAACATAAATGGAAGGTACCCAAAATCTTCGTCTTCAGTGACTTGCTACTATGCAACAGTTAATACAATCTTCTCTGCTGCCACACAAAAGTTACCTTCATCCTTTTCTATTTGGTGATACTTTAACAAAGGGGATAGAATTACTGACTGAAGTCGTGGCCTTTCTGATAATACAAATTAGTTCACAGACATTATTCCTGCTCTATTTCATAATAATCAAGTAATTGTTTTCCTCAACTGAATTTTTTCTAAGCCAACTTTTATGCTTATCTTTTACCCAAGACCTTATTGTTTTTTTTTTTAGTTTAGGCAAAATTTACTTGCTCTGTTTTTACTTTACCTGAATTTTATCCATTGTTCATCCTATCCCTATATGTTTCATGTAGGTTAACATCTAATGTGTTAAATTCCAAACTTGTTTTTTTTGTATGGTAAAAAATGTTCATAGATGGTTCTTTCCTAAACCACTGTTTTCCTAACCGATCTTTTTGGCTTGGATTTTCCCGAGTCAAAGTTGCATTTTTGGGACATTCTCTGCATCATTTTTAGCGATCATTTCTACCGAAATCCAGATTTTGGGTACTAGTGTCTTTACTAAACAGTTAAAAATAAGGCTTCTTTGAACCTAAAACCAAATTTTGTGTAATTTATATTTCCTAAACCGAATTTTTTCAAGGTTAATTTTCTCCAAACTAAACTTCGCTCAAGTTTTTCTTATGCCAAAATATTCTTCCTCTTTTACATTTTAGGCAAAAATTACCTTGTTCAGTTTTTCCTAAACCTTAATTTAGTTAACCTTTTCCACTTGTTGCTAAATTTTATATGTATGATCTTCTCTAATATGAAAAATATCAAACTAATTTTTTTCTTAAGCCAAAATTTCCATGGATTTTTCTCTCTCTAGCCAAACATGCTAAAAGATTATTTCCCTAAACTGAAATTTTGGAAAATGTTTTTCCAAAGTTAATACACCATTACGATTTCGATCCTAAGCATTATTATTAGTGATCCTTCAGCCTAAATCCAGATTTAGGGTACATGTTTTTCCTCGGTCAAAAATATGGCTCCTTTTAACCTACATCAAAATGTCATATAATTAATATTTCCAAAATTGAATATTTTTAAGGATGACACAGGGCAACAGTGTTTTTGGTGCCGGAGCTTTTAATGTTGATTTAAAGAACAATTGGGGTGCTGAATCCAATTATGACACTAGTTTTTTCCTATCAGCTATAGTTTTCAAGATATATGTTGTTACTTACGTAAAAAAATCTTCTACATGATGATATGGGAATATTATATTAATAATAAAACCCACTAAATATAAAGACTTGATTTATTTTTAGGGCTGTTAAATCACAAACACAACAGAATTTTACAATACAATTGAACACAAATACTAAAATTCTTTACTGTAATAAAACAAATTGAAAAGAAAAAATACATAAAAACATCACTCAACACATCCGAAGCTTCTTTTGCACGATTTTCTTGAGTGCACTTTGTTCAAACAGTCTCGTTTTAAGCACCAGCAGTTATCTGCCATCATATGGTTATCCCATCTTCCTTAGTAGCGAGCTTCCATTGTTGTTATATCCTGGTGAAATCTTTCACCTTGTTCTTCACTTGTGTCTCCTAAATTTCCAAGAAAATTGTCTAAGTGGCTGTGTAGGTAGTGAACTTTTGTGCTCACATTACATCCAAGTGATTTGAAGTTACTGAGCATAATGTTTACCAGCTCAATATAATTTTCACTTTTGTGATTTCCTAGAAAATTTTTTATGACCTCAACAAATGACATCAACTAATTTTTTCAATCTCATTCATTGACTCGACAAAAGCAGGATCCTTTGTAGTTGTCTGATTTGTGGCCCCTCAAAAATACCAGCTTTAAGTTTTTCAATACTTATATGGGGCATCTTTAGTCCTAAGTAGCCGAAGCATGGTCCATCCTTGTCAAGAGGCTTTACAAATTGCTTCATTAGGCCTAGTTTAATATGTAGAGGCGGTAAGATGATTTTCTCTCTTAGGCCACTCCTTCTTAATCCAGTGGTTTTGTCTGTCCCTGCTATCCCAGAGGCACAAGAAACAAGGATATTTTGTGTAGCCACTTTGCTGCCCAAGAAGAAAGTTCACCATTTTTAAATCTACACAAATCACCCAGCGATGTTCCCGGTATTTTATCTTCTGTAAGACCAATGCTATTGTATCGTATTCTTCTTTCATTTTAGTTGAATGAGCGATTGGTATTGCGCCAAACCTGTTACCATTGTGAAGAAGTACACATTTTAAACTATGCTTGGAGCTATCAATAAACAAACGCCAATCACTAGCATCATATTGTGATAGTAGTCCCATTTTTTCCAAAAGACCCTTAAGACGTCTAAACAAAATGTAAGATTGTCTTCTTGAGTAAAGAAGGGTAGCATATCCTTTTCCCTTGTGTGATAAAAACTTATTTTTGTACCGGGTTGCAGTAAATTCTTTTCATGCAGTCTTGATGCTAGTAGTTCAGATGCTTCCTTCGATAAGTTCAGTTCTCTAGCAAGATCGCTTAGTTCATCTTGATTAAATAGTTGAGGAATTGTTGATACCCCCTCGTAGTCACTGCCACTATCGTCAATAGAATGAGAAATGTTTTCAAATAACTCAAATTCTTCCTTAGATATATCTGGTAACGTCTGAAATATTGGGATCGGTATTTCTTCTGAATGGGGTGCCGGGCGTCTAGCTGAAGGCAAATCTGGATATGTCCACTTGTGGCGATTTTTTCGATTAATTCCAGAAACATTTACTATGCAAAAATAAGTCTTCAATATGGTTCACAGGTTCTCTCCACACCATTGGCACACACAATTTTAGACTTTTCCTTTGTCCTGTTGTCCATTGCCGCAGATGTTCAGTACATGTTTTACACACAATCACACACATGTTTTTTAATCTCATTGGCCTACAATATAGAAATATACATAAAACTTATTGACAGTTTATTGAAAATAAAAGGAACACCGCAGAGTGGTTATAAATATATATAGTATACTTATAGATTTATTTAACTTTGAAAATTATTTTCCGGAATATATCAAATATTAAAACAACTAATCGTAAGATGTGCCATATCTAAAAAAGTAGAGCTGTTAAATAAAAATGGATTTCATATTTGGATTCAGCTCTACAAATATAGTTAAAATCAACACAAAGATTCCCGGCACCAAAAAAAAATTTTTTTTTGTAGGCCTGTAATGTTTCTAAACAAACTTCTTAGCAAAAGTTTTTTATCAGCATAAATATACTTATTTTGTAATATTAGGCAGAAACTGCCATTTTTCATAACCAAAATATTTGTTACTTTTTCCTTCCATGCTGAAAATTTGTACGTAAGATCATTTGTACTATAAAAAATCCAATTCTTGTTTTTTACCAAAGTCAAAATTTCCATGGATTGACTGAGCCAAAAGTTTGTCATAACTATATTTTCCTAAAACCAAAATTTTGGCTTTGTTTTTCCCGAGTCAAATTTGCTGTTATGATTTTGATTCTAATTGTTATTTTTAGCTTTTTTATTCATCCATCCAGATTTTGTTTCATAAATCCAGATTTTATTTACCTGTTTTTTTATTTTTTTAACTTATAAATAAAGATCATTTGCACCTAAAACGAAATTCCGTGAGGGTAGGTTTCCCTAAACAAAATTTTTTCTAGGTTACATTTTTCTAAGCCAAACTTCTTTGCTTACGTTTTTCTGAAGCCAAAATTTCCTTCACTTTTATTTTCGGCGAACATTCTCTTTCTCCGTTTTTCCTAAACCAGAAATTTTAATTCCTTTTTACCTCCTATGCCAAAATTTTGCATGTAAGATCATTTTTAGTATGGAACAACCCAAACTTGTTTTTCCTCTATCTAAATTACCTTGTTCCTTTCATCCTAAACATGAATTACTGTTACTTTTCTCCTCCTTGGGGTTAAATTTATACGTTAGATGATATTTAACATGAAAAATACCAAACTGGTTTTTTCCTAAATTAAAATTTTCTAGGATATAAAGATTTGGCATAAATATTTTTTTCTGAAATCAAAATTTCATTTGGTAGTTCCCAAGTCAAATTCACCATAATGATTTCAATTATAAGCATTATTTCTAGTGACCATTTCATCCTTAATCGAGATTTTGATTATTTGTTTTTTCCTGAACCGAATTTTTGAAGACTATTATTATTTTCTAAGTCGAACTTCTAGGCTTAAGTTTTTCCCTGAGCTTTTCCTTATTTTTGAATTTTTGTTACTTTTTTCCTCTGATGGCTTAATTTCTATGCAAGATCAATTCTAATGCTGAAAATACCAAATTTGTTTTCCTTAGCCAAAATTTCCATCCATGGTTGTCTACTAAGCCAAAAATTTCCCATAAGTAGTTAGTCTGAAACCAAAATATTGGCTTGGTTTTTCCTAACTCAAGGTTTCGGTTAAGATGTTGATTCTTGGCATCATTTTAATGATCATGTCATTCTTAATTGATCAATCATCCTTAGTTGAGATATGGCTAGTTTTTTTTCTGAAACAGTTTAGATTATGGCTTCTATAAAGCTGGGACCAAATTATGTGTGGTTTACTTTTCTTAATCAGAATAATTTAAATGTTTTACTATTTTAAGCCAAATTTTTTTGCGGGAGATTTGACTCAGCCAAATATTAATAATTTTTTTTTAATTTCAGGCCAAAATTACCTTGCTCATTTTTTTTTCTAAACCTGAATTTTTGTAATTTTTTTTATTTGTGGCTAAGTCATATATATATGAGATCATTTCTAATATGAATATCCCAAATTTGTTTTTTCTGAGCCAAAATATCGATTAATTGTTGTCTCCTAAGCTCAAATTTTTCATTAGTAGGAAATCAGGAAAATCACTCTGTATCACAAAAAACACATTTTAATGTTTAACATTGATGCGATATTGCTCTATATTCATCCCATTTTGCAATTTTCTCATGCTAAACAACAACATTTGCTATTTTTTTTATTGCTGGTATAATTTCAAAGCAATATAACTGGAAGGAAAATGACCACTCCAAGTATTGTACAATATAATGTTTAAAATTTAAGAATTAAGTGGGTGTGAATTCAAAAAAACGTTTAATAATCTGAAAATTTTTTAAGTAATTCGAGGAATACTTAATGGTAAATTATAAAATTAACTCTAAAAGTATATGGCTGCGCGGAGGTGGCTGGCAACAGTTTCGGCAAAGTTTCATTTGGCGTAACTGTTTTCAGCTTTAAACAACAATTCTGTGAAATCCAAAATACAGAATCAGAACTCTAAAATGTGGAAATAGTCTAAAACAGAGGAATGAATGTTGAAGGAATAAGTAATGGGGTAGTAAAGAAAAATAATGTGATGGCAAGGAAGCTTGAAATCTGAGAATGTCTTAAGTTTAAAAATTACTGGTCTCTCCTCATTAAGACAAATTATTTTATACTATTGAAATTCTGGTATTTTGGAGCACACTGTTGGATAAATGCATTTAAATTATTTTTCCAAAGTACCTGCGGCTCTTTGAGGTTCGAAAAAAAATTATAATCAATAAAGTTTTACATCGATCAAGCAGAGGTGGTAATTTTTGTCAATTCTTGTAAAACTCTGCAGGTGTCTACAAAACAAGATAGATAATTAAAGAGTCTGGGCAAAAGAAAGCTGAAGGAGAAACATTTCAAAGAGGGACCATAAATGAAATTTGACGCCGCAATTATAATTGAATGGCAAATGCTAAATTTGGTGACCATGCAATGAGTTCGACCTTTGGAGAATTGGCACCCATAATTGGAAATCTAAACAGATTCGTGGACAGAGTAACAATGAATAAGTCAATGAATTTTTCTTGCGGACTTCATTACTAATTTTAAAAATACCCACTAATTTCTCCTGGTTGTAATTTTTATATGAAAAAGCTACTTCAAAAATGGATGGATGGAAAAGATGCTAAAGAAGTTGAGGTTTGAAAAACATGAAAATATATTTTTGTAAACTGCAGATGTATGTAAAACCAATTAATTATGCTAATTGGTTGTGTTTCATTTGGAGATACAACAAAAATGAGGGTGTACAATACCTTCATTCTGCTGTCACAAATACAAGGTGTGAAATATTAATTTTTTGGACAGTAATATTTAATTATTCTTGTACATTGATGTTGTCACCTTCAAAGTAACCCCCATTGGAGATTATGCACTTGTGCCAGCGCTTCTTCCAATCCCTGAATCACTTCTCAAACTCTATCTTTGAGATAGCCTTTAGTTCTTTCAGAGATACGCTTTTAATGTCGTCTACGGCTGTAAAACGACGGCCCTTCAAGGTTCTCTTAATTTTTGGAAATAGGAAAAAGTCACACGGAGCCGTATCTGGCGAGCATGGAAACTGGGGCATCGTTACAGTATTGTTTTTGGCCAAAAATTCACGAACAAGCAATGAAGTGGGAGCTGGTGCATTATCGTGGTGCAAAAGCCATGAATTGTTTTACCACAGATCCGGGCGTTTTTTTCAGATTGCTTCACACAAACTGTGTTGAACTTGTAGGTAGTACTTTGTATTGACCGTTTGACCTGGCAGCAGGAATTCATGATGCACTATGCCATTTAAATCGAAGAACACAGTGAGCATAACCTTCACGTTCGCCTGCACTTGTCGAGCCTTTTTTGATCTTGGCGAGCCAGAAAGCCTCCACTGGGATGATTGAGCCTTAGTTTCAACGTCATATCCATAAACCCATGTTTCGTCACCTGTTATAATACGTTTCAGTAATTCTGCATCGCTGTTTACTTCATTTAGTGACTTCTGAGCAACTTCCATTCGCCACTGTTTTTGTTCAAAATTCAACAATTATGGAACGAATTTTGCTGCCATGCGTTTCATACTCAAAAAATTGGAAAAAATGTCATGGCATGATCCAATCGATATGCCAACATCATCAGCGACCTCTAATTGTGATTCGGTGATCGTTCATAACCATTTCTTTCACTTTTTCCACGTTTTCATTGATTGTTGATGTGCTGGGGTGTCCAGGGTGTTTGTCATCTTCAAGGTCTTCACGGCCTACTTGGAAATGCTTATACCACTGGTTAACTAACTCTAACATCAGTAGAGCAGAGTTATTTCCTGATAGTTGTATAGAAAGTGTATGGTGCTCAGTGAAAACACCCAGATCAAAAAGAATACAGGAAGAGTATATCTGTGCGTGTTATAGACCACCCCACGTTAGCGTTAACTCAATACTAGACCTAGAAAGACAGATACAAAGGTTTACATCCCACAACAGTGAGCATAGCCTAATTATCGAAGGTGATTTTAATATTCCCACAATAGATTGGGATTCATACAGTTTTATAAATGGAGGTAAAGACAAGGATCTATGCTCTTATTTGCGTTCACCTCGAATTCCCTACATCAATTAGTCACTTCACCAACAAGGGGAAAGAACATTCTTGATCTGTTAGCCACAAAGATACCCGAAAAGGTCCTAAATATAGAAGTTGTTGATGGAATCAGTGATCACAGGGCTGTAAGCGATAAATTTTCTCTAAGCGTGGATAAAGTTAACAAACCTAAGAGAAAGGTTTATTTGTTCAATAAAGCTGACTATGATGGCTTAAAGTGTGAATTAAAACATCCTTTTTTTATATTAGACGAATTCAGCAAAACAGAGATTTATACCTAGTAAATGTATAAAAGAGAATAAGGAACCCCGATGGTACAACTGAAGTACGGAAATCTCTTAGGCGGCAAAGGGTGTGCCATGCCAGAATGAAAAACGCAGTTAAAGATTCCTCCCCTGATAAAATCAACGAAACCATACAGCACTGCAAAGCGTCTAGGTCCACTGCCAAGAAGGCCTTCCAGAAGGCGCTAGCGGAATTCAATAGGAAAAAATTAGGCGAACATTTGAGTGATAACCCAAAGATGTTTTGGTCCGACGTCAGGGAAGTGCAGGGAAAAAAGTCCACCGTAAACTCATTGAATAACGAAAAGGGGGATATAGTAATGAGTAGTTTAGATAAAGCCAACATATTTAACTCATTCTTCCAGAGTGTTTTCAACATATGCTCACAGAATATACCCGAGAACGTTCCGAAAACATTTCAGCAGTCAATGGAAGCAATCAATATTTCCATCTGCGGAATAGAATTACTCCTTAAAAACATAGACCCCAACAAATCTCCGGGACCTGATGAGATACTGGCGTGCGTGTACAAAGAACTCTTGGCTGAAATTGCCCCTTGATATAATATTTAAGAAATCATTAGCAGAAGAAAGCGTGCCAAACGGCTGGAAGGTAGCACCCATATTTAAAAACGAAGACAGGGAGGACCCCAGTAACTAAAGGCCAATATCGCTCACTTCCATTTCCTGTCAGATTCTTGAACACATCATTGTTAGTTCCATAATGAGGCACCTCGATAGCCAAGATTTATTGATTAATAACCAACACGGCTTCCGTAAGGGTAGATCCTGCGAAACTCAACTCGCACTTTTTGTACATGATATATTGAACTCCTGTGAAAGTAATATTCCAGTTGATGCAATATTCCTAAATTTTAAGAAAGCTTTCGATAAAGTCTCTCATTGCAAATTACTGGTGAAATTGGAAACTTATGGAATACATGAGAGTATTATTAACTGGATTAAACAATTCTTAAGTGATCGTGTCCAAACAGTCGTCCTGGACGGTGTATCATCCGATACTGTCAAGGTCACGTCGGGTGTACTACAGGAAAGTGTCATTTTACAGTTTGCTACAGAGAAACGGCTATCTCTCATTTGTTCATTGCATAGCAAGGGGAACAGGGTAGCAGAGGGAATGCCACTTACCACTATTGTCCAGGCCCCACCCCAGGCTCAGTAACAGAACTAGTACCTGTAACAATTGCAGGCGTCCCGACAAATTGGCCTGGTCAATTGAAGCTGAAGCCATCAAGGATGCAGCTGGAGCCCAAAGTATCAAGGGGACATCTCTGAGAATCCTTATGAGCCTAAGAAAGATAGTGATGTTAAACTGCTGGGCCCAGAAGCAGAGGATGTCGCTCTTGAGGAACAACTAGCATGGGTCGACAGTAATGAGTTTTTGGACCCAAACCCCCTCCTGGGCTTCAACTGTGGATCCAAATTCAGTGATCATACAGAATGTCAACAGTCACAATCTGCATCCTCCTTGACCTAAGGCTTTGAAGAGGCTGTTAAATCAACTCCAGGAATGGAATGGTACTCAAGGTGCTGTACAGAATCATGACCCTCCCATTACATGTCAGAGTCTTATAGCCTGCCTAATGCTACTGTCAGTATGCTCTCCCAACAGGAGTACTTTCCTGCCACATTACTTTACCCTGACCCCTTATTTAGCAAAACACCAGCGATGCCTACAATAACCATTTACTCCGACTGCCTAGTAGAGCAAGTGATCAGTTTAGTAATCAGTGTAGCAGTGACATGGCAAAACCTATACATACATTGCAAAGGTGTCTGCCTTATTGGGCAAGAATTAGAAAGGTAGCAGTTTTCAACATGTCCATCACCAAAGAATATAATAATCACTTATTTGGAAGAAATTTCTTTTTGTAGGCTTAATATTTGTCTGAAAATTATTTACTAACATTAATTTGACTTATACAGGATATTTAATCAATAGTTGTCCTTGTCCTAACAGATCATGAATTATTATTATTGCATCTATGGACCTCATTTTCTCTGAGGAATGTGCAATTCTTACAAATACATGACAATAAAATCATCCTATGCTATTACAATTAAGTAATGTGACCTAATCAACAAATAATCATTCAGTCCATTCACTCAAACAGACTAGGCACTGCCATATGGCTGTTGGCCCCCATAGATTTCATCCTTAGTTTATGATTCCTGTGATATATAAGGATTACACCAAGGAGGATTACTCCTCCATTAACTATGATGCACATCAATTTGGCTCAAAATGAAAGGAATGAGAAATAAAACAATGTTCTTAAAAATTACCTTGTAATTAATTTATTTCTTCAATTAATCTTAATGCTTCCCTGACGTCTTTTTGATGAAGGTTCCATACTGCTTCCGGGCATACCATCTCGTAGGTTGGATTGTTGGACAACAGTTTTGCCCCAGTCCTGAAGGCGTCTTCAGGTCAAAGTGGTCTTCGTTGTAATTTGAATGCTTTATATAAGAGATGCTGGCTGCCCCGGAGCTCTTTGATTGGCTGTTCCTTGGCGCTAGGATTGAATTACCCTTTTCCACATCAAAATCTGAGTGTATCCTCATGGTTGAAATTATTAGGATTTTCCTTATTTATATTTGCCATCATTATTTCTATCTTTGGCATCAAAATAATGAGTCTTTTATGAGGATGGAATAGGTAAAATGTCCCTAACTTTACTGTGAGGTTGTCTGTTTATGGAAATAATATTTTCTTTGCAAAGGAACAGTCAAGTGGGTATAAGGAATATGCACCATCGAAAGTAATGAACCAGCAAAGTACAGTCACAATCAGATAAATATAACCTTCACGAAAACACTTTGATGAAGGATTTCAAAACTTGATATCTTTTTCAAATTTTCATTCAAAAGTTTTACTCATTATTTCAATGATGCCATTACCATTGCAATACAATTTTGATAACATCGTAAAACAAACAGCCAACTTGATATAAAAATTGAGAACTCTCAGATTCAGGATTATATAGATAATGCAATAATCTCCTTGAATATTGCACAACATTCTACACAAAAACTTCCTGGGTTTTAGTCAATTTTTCTTCAATCAAAATTGGCTATTGTTTGAAAATACACTTAAGATTTCCTGTCACTAACATAGCACCCCTGTTACCAAATATCGATTCAAGATAATGACGCCCACATTCAGCAGTGTGGGTGGAGGTTTATTTTTTTAATTTCATGAACAGATTTTGCTTGGGGTCAACACCAATCTTCCACAGCTCCACTTTGGTTAAGGAAATAATAAAGACACGAGCAGAGCATTTATCTTTTGTTTCACAGCTGCAATACTATTTTAACCTTGAATCTGCTGATGGTTACAATTGAAACACCTTATTTCTTATGATATGACAGACAGACTTATGTTATAATATGACAGATAAATGTGTTTCTTACTCAATGCCTTTATGATTGATGGCTAATGAACTCATCTCTAAATAAACTCATCTCATAATCCTCTATGGAGAGAATCTTATTTCTGTGCAGCCAAAATTTGGTGGCTGTCCAGGACACAGTGGACTTCCAAAACACCTGTTTAACATGCTAAAGACTAATTTTAAGCTCCATAAAATTTTATATTCTCCCCTCTTACTCTGAAGTTCACTTCTTAAAGAGAAATGACTCACCTTTAAAACGTTAAGGTGCTCCTTATTTGTCACACGAATATTCATTTGAACATTTTTTCTCCATCAACTGAAATCACCTCTACTCAATGTTCATGTACATATCATTGGTACATAGTGAAAAACATCTGTCATATTTCAATGCCAACAGTGATCCTACTACTCAGGATACAAATGTTATTCAACACATGCCTGAATACAGTCCTAGGCAATTATTTGTTGAAGATGCACTTTGAATTTGCATTGCCAAACAGGATCAACATTTTAGTTTTCAATAGATTTTCTCCGAAAAATATTCATTTTTGCATGTGTTTCAATTGATTTACCCAAACACCACATGCTCTAATCAACTAACATCCCAAGGCTTTTCTGCAATAATCATAATTTCCATGAATTAGAAAAGCCTTCTGAGATCACCGAGATGAACAATGTCAATTGCTTTCAGCATTATTGCCTATAGAACTGCACTGTTTTCAAATTTGATGGAAGTATGACAGCTGGAAACGTACAGCAAATGCTGTTTAACATGCCCATCAATTAAATTAAGATGCTGACGAAGCATAGCAAAAGGGTTGGAATTAAGTAAGGAGAATTTGGATGTGCTGAAATAATTACAGAGATAAGTAGAATGTATATACTAATGTTGAGAAGTTGGTAACAGCAGGGAGGAAACAGGGTAACAGAGATCAAACGAGTGAAGCACAAATAACTGGCATTCCTAAATAAAATGTCCTGAGTCACGAGGAGCTTATCAACCTCATTTGTAACTTGCGGAAGTACATTGATTAGAGTTCATTATTTACTCCTGTCATTTCATAGCTTATCAGTTTTAACATGTGGGTTGGACTCATGTGACTAGCAGGTACTCTCCACTACTTTTTCACTGACAAAGTTTTATGGCACATTTTAAGGCAGCATGTGAATATCCTTAATTCACCAAGGACATTTGGAATCAGGAACAATCATGTCCAAGCACACGAGGAGTCTTGTTGGAAACAAGAAGGTCACAAAGTGCTGTAAGCCATAGTCTAGAGAATGAATAACACTGTGACTGGCCTGAACAGAGACACGGCCAAATCATTTTCAGGCAGACTCACCTACGACCCAATGGCATGACAGAGCACTCAGTCATCATCTTCGTCCTCTTCCTCCTTGATGATGCCCAGTCTCTTGGCCACCGACTTGACACTCGAGATGACCTCCTCCTGCACGAGGTTGAAGCTCATGGCGAGCAGGGCGATCCCGAAGAGCAGGTAGAGCGAGCAGAGGGCTATGCTCACCTCCGCGTTGTCCTTGACCCTCTGGGCGGGCACGAAGTCCCCGAAGCCGATTGTGGTGAGCGTGATGAAGCAGAAGTAGGCCGAGTCGAGGAAGGGCCACTTCTCCCACTCGGAGAAGAGGAAGGCCCCGCCGAAGATGTAGCTCACCACGAGGAACACGCACAACCAGATGGGCACGGGGCGCGTGCGGTCCCCGGCCCGGCCGCCGCCCCGGCCATCGCCGCTGCTGCCCCCCGCGCCCGCGAACTCCTCCTCCTCCACCTCGTAGTCCAGCTCGTCCATGAGGTAGTCTTCTCGGAGGCGGGATAGGCGCGAGGCGGAAGAGGCCCCCGCGGAACGCGCTGAGAAGGACCTGAGGGGTGGGCCCGGGTAGGCGGTGGGGGGATGGTGGTGCGAGTAGGGGCCCCCGACGGGTCCGGGGTCTCCGGGACCCCTGTGGGCCGTCCTTCTCAGCGACCCCCCGCCCGTTGGGGCCAGCACCCCCGGCTCGGCGACCCCCGGTTGGTAAGGACCCTCGGGGACGACCCCTCGGTGCTCCTTCTCCATGGCGTACTTGTTGAATAAGACTGGAGTGCGGGGTGCCTCGGGCCCTGTGGATTAAAGAGGCCATCGGGGCCATAGGTTAAGGTCGTTGGGTGGCCTCCGAGAACTCGAACCACATCCCTCTCCCACCCGTTTTTCAACTCTCTCCCACCAATTCCCTACTCCTCGTGCACCTCCAGCAATGTATTTTACCTCCTGAAGTTTCAACTATGCTCTGCCTCTATATTGGACAGTGTACCACACCCCTAAATGTTAGGATTATTAACCACCATGCCTCATGCAAGAATTCTTCCTTGTCTGGGATGCTTCCAATCCCGAAGCACTCCCTTTGATAAATTCTAGCTCTATTCTAGTATTCCTCCCACCGTCCACTCAAATTCAAGAGAATATAACAGGTATACAGGTTTTTCTTCTTTCCTTTTGGGTGGTGACCTAACACCCCCCGCCACACGCCCTTGCGGCGGCTAGCGGGGTATTATGTAGATGTATATTGTATTTGGCTCCTCGACTTCTTTAATGAGCCAGGGATCAATATCAGATATTTTAATCACCCCACCCTGCAGATAGTTTCGTTCCCCCTCCTCTCTCAAAACATTTCTTGCCAATCCCACACTTCCAGGCGTTGCCCTCCCAAACCTTTCCCCGCCATCCCCTTCCAAACATCGTCCACTTCTCTTGCATTCTTCTCCTCCTCTCCTGTCCACAAAGGATAGTAGTATTGCCACCGAAAATTTCGTAATACGTGTGAGTGTCCTTTTTCATGTTTTTATCTATGTGTTGACCAACACCGTCTCGCTCCTTCGTTCTTCACATCCGTGAGACTTTTACGCAATGTATTGGTAATTTATATATATATTAAGTAATCAATATGATCTTGACAGAATGATCATGAAGATAGTTGGATGGGTTAAAGTTTAAAAGGCGTGTGAATACTGTATAAAGATTGTTGGTAATATGTGGAGTAGAAAAAAAAATGAACATTTGTCTAAGGCAGAAGAAATATCCATGGATAAAAGTGTCAAACATTATTTTATGGAAGCAAAATTAGGATATTACAGGATAGTCATTTCTGCGTGAGTATGATGCCTTCACCTGCAATTTTCTCGTCGTCTTCCGAGTGTATCACCCTGTAGCCATCGCTCCAGAAGTCGTTCGCCCCCGCCCACTTGATTTCGCTCACTCCAAGGATGTCTACCCAGCCTACCCATCTCCATCTTTGTATTTTCTTATTTCCCGCACGCCCCTAATCACCTAATGTTCCATACCCCTATTCTTCACGATTGGAGCAAGATGTTCAAGATACTAGAAGCGCTTGAATTGTACTACAACGACAGAAGATTTATGCATAACCTATACAAGAATCAGGTTACAACAATGCAAACGAAAAATAGAGGAAAAATAGAAGCCAAAATAAACAAAGGAGTAATACAAGGATGCAACCTCTCGCCAGCAATATTCAACGTATACTTGGAAGAGGCTATAAATGAAGCACAAGAATCGGATATCAAAGGAGTCAAGTTAAATGGAGAATAAATCAACATGCTCCGGTTTACAGATGGCATTGCAGTAGTGGTGGAAACGCGAGTGGACCTGCAAGCAACTCTAAGTGCTATGGATCAAGTGCTGGGGGAATATAATATGAACATCAACAAGAAGAAAACTAAAATCCTTGTGTGCGGGAGAGAGAAGCTGAATGCAGATATTACAATTCGAGGGGTGACATTAGAGCAAGTGGAATCCTTCATCTACCTGGGCAGCAGCATAACATGGGATGGAAGAAGTTCGACCGATATCAAGCGAAGAACGCATTTATGAGGAAGAGACAATTACTATGTTCAAAGAACCTTAGGCTGGAAACAAGGAAGCAATTCGTCAAGACTTTCGTGTGGAGCATGGCGCTCTATGGTTTCGAGACTTGGAGCATTGGAAAAGAGGACCGGCGAAAAATAGAAACCTTTGAAACATGGTGCTGGAGGAGAATGCTGAAGATTAAATGGACAGACAAAGTAAAGAACGAGGAAGTATGTAGAAGAGCAGAAGAGGGTAGAACCATATGGAGAACTCTACGGCAAAGAAGAAATAGATGGATTGGACACACATTGAGGCACAATGGATTGATTAGGAATATAATAGAAGGAAAAAAAGATTGCACGAGGAAGACCAAGATATATATACACACACACACACACATATATATATATAGATATATAGATGATTTCTTCGAAGTAACACGGAAGTGTTGAATAAAAAACTTAGACAGTAACACACAGCACGAGAACACATAAAAAGAACGCTCACAATAATATCTTGATAATTTCGACGGACTCGAGCTCCGTCTTCTTCGGAAGATAAGATATGACTCTATCTTATCTTCAGTCATATCTTATCTTCCGAAGAAGACGGAGCTCGAGTCCGTCGAAATTATCAAGATATTATTGTGAGTGTTCTTTTTATGTGTTCTCGTGCTGTGTGTTACTATATATATATATATATATATATATATATATATATATATATATATATATATATATATATATATATAGGACAAATTACGAAAGACGTAAAACAGAAAAGGTATCAGGGATTGAGGGATTTGACATTAAATAGAGGCGAATGGAGGGCTGCAATAAACCAATCGTAGGACTGAAGGTACTGATAATGAGAGGATAGTTATAAGTGCCGACTAAATGGGGCAAGTATGGAATGGGCACATCTGGTGTATATATTTGCTGAATTGGAACGAGGAATGGGTGACTATGAAATATGCTGATTGGACGACGTAATGTTCTTGGACAATTATGACCGCTGATTTGGTCGTTTTGCGAGTTTGGACGACGGTCGAATCAACACCCGTTTTTCACATGAGAGCAATGTTCTGCCATTTTTCTGGAAATTTGAGAGTGAGGGTAAAGTTAGGGTGTCGTGGTTGAATACGTTCGCAGAATCTCTCAAAATAAGGAATATTAGAAATCTCAGAAAGAGAAAAGAAGGCGAGATGTGAATGGGAGGGAATGAATGGGGCATGGATGTTGCCGAAGCCAAATAAGTATGCAGGAATCGGGCAGCGTGGGGGAAATCAATGAACGAGAGTCTACACAGACGCAACCAATTCAGTGTTTTGGAACAGAAGTGGGAACAAGACACGGTTTGGGCCACACCATAGAAACACCCCACAATATGAAATGGGCGTGCATACGAACCGGAGACCGGGGGTCCGCCGGCAGCGCCCTGCAGCTGCTGCTGGGAGTGCGCCATGGCAATGACCGTGTCCGAGCCCCTCGAGTGCTGCGACGCCCGGTTCCTCTGCAGACTGCTGCCCACGGCCGCGGCCACATCCGGATCATCGTAATACCTGCACGGAGAGGAAGGGCATGAGTGACATGAGACACCCGAGGCGCAGAGGGCATGCCAAATGAGGGCAAAACAATCTACTCCGCCCAAGAGACGAGCACACAGGCGAGAATCATAGACGCAAAGAACTAGAATTACCCCCTTCTCCTCATACGTTATTCTAAGAATTAATTTTTGTTATTCTCTTCTCCACACATTCCTTAAGCCGAAATCTATTTGTTTACTTTAATTTCTCCAATTTTTAAACTTGTATTAATCTTAAATCACACCTCCGCCCTTGCCCCGACCCATGAACCATCTCGATCGATATGCGATGTTGACGCTTAGGGGAGATTATGTCGAAATACCGGACTCACATCCTCATGACTATGATCTTTTTGACTGTCGAAGATCGATTTCGAGTATATATCGTTAATGTAAATTGAGGAACACACCAAGAGGTCAATGGAGTGATCATATCACTTAATTACCGCTCTTGAAACTTACTCTAAATGTTTCACTTACAGTCAATTCCCCGAGCACATATGACATAACATAATTAACATGATTACATTTTTAAGTGTTAGGAAGCTCAAAGCATGGCATTATTTATGTACATACATTAATGTTTTGGTATTTTAATATAAAATCTGTGAACACCTGCCTGGAATACTTTTGGATTTCACCGTAGCATATCTCACGCATTCATGCGGAAATATGTGATTGCTTAACTTACTTCCCTTCAGTACAGTCAATGCTTTCTTCAATCCATGTAGCACGGGAGACCCCAATGGTTTGCCCTGCCAAGGTATTACCCATTCTTTTACTTGCGTAAGAGATTCGACCTGCATCTTCCAACCAACCTAATTTTCGTGAAATTTTTCCCCTCCTATTTTAATGTTTAGCTTAGCCTTTTTCTTTCTGGAAAATCTCATAACCTTTGTTTTATTAATATTGCTTCTCATCCCATATCTATCGCACTGAACCTCCAATTGCTGAGTGAATTGGCGGTTCAGTGAATTGACGTCTGAAATAACGATCGTGTGGAAGTGCACATTCGTTCTCGTATTTCAAATTCGTGCATTTCACTTCAAGTAGCACATCCATTGTAAGCTTCCTATGTCGAACTGTACTCCCCATCCACCTGTGAAAACTTCGCTTCCTCAATAACTATTGTTTGATATTTTTCCAGGTATTAAGTATGTGCTTGTAGTACGACAACATATTTTCACAAAAGAATATTTCTCCAACAATGAGAAGTTTTCATTATGTGCACTACGCAGAATAATTTTTGATAAATTTCAATTTAATGAAAATGGAAGGAGGGACAATTTTGTCTCAGTTTCGCCCAAAAAAAGGCCTCTATCTGTCTAATATTTGGGAAAAAATCTGATTAGCTTAAGTCCTTGTCTTCTACTAAGTCGAAACATAAGTTTCATTTTTTTCTTGTGAGAAATTTCTAAGCATACCTGACTGAAAATGGATATTGATCATTTGCAAAATTTAGATCATTTATGTGAAGGTCGAACGAAAATGTCGATGCTTTTTGTAAGGATGATGCTGTATGAGTCATTAACAGGAAAAATACAAGCACATTGGTTATGTTGCCGAAGTGTACATTATAGCTTTAAAATGGAGACTTTAAAAAAAAACCGGGGAAGTTATCTACATTAACAAAATGTTTATATTGAAAAATAAAGGTGGCAAGTACTGTTTCAGATTTAATGTATTGGAAGGTGCCCATGTTTGAATGTAATACACTTCTCCACTTTCAAGCAGCTTAATTACACGACTCGTTCGATTTACTTGGCCAATTTCTGGTAATGAACTACTGTTTAAGAATTTTTCTCGGGTTTCCCATCGGGTCAGGTTGATGAAGTGCACCGACGTTTCATCAACCTGACCCGGTGGAAAACCCGAGAAAAATTGTTGAAAACCATTCGCCGGGAAAACCTGAGATCCTTCAACTACTGTTTAATATTAGTTATTGGTGTTAACGACTATAGTTATCCGCGTTAACTACGATATGATCACAGTGAAAGCGGTGAGGCAACTTGATTGTGTTGCATACCAGACGACTGTTATACAAGGCGAAATGCGTCGCGTAATAAGGTTGTTTTAGGGTAGAACTCTAGAGAAGGTAGGGTAGAAGAAGTGGTTTTCAATCAAGCAATAGTATTATATAATTGACTTGCACCTTACTGCGATAATGTAAAAAGTGAAGGCGTAGAGTTCAGATTTAAAATTTCCATCTTACTAATTTGGACTAGCCTCCTGAAGATATAGGGATATCCCTCATGCAAGACGTTTTGAGGTCCAACCGTTAGTTGGTACCTTCGCAGAAGAGAAGTCTAAGGGGCGGAGTGGACGAAGATTTAGCGGAGGGAGGAGGGTTGTACCAGGGATTATTAATAAGGGGAGAGAGGAGCGTACTTCGTTCAGCGGAGGAGACTTTGAACCCTTTTTAATTCCCTGGAGACTCAGCCAGGGGAGACCAATCAATGTCGAAGCCACGCTTCCCTTCCCTACATCCCGATCCCCCCTCTATGAACTTAAATACTGTATTAGTCAACAGAGTCCGAAGAGCAGCAAGTGTCCCTAGAGAAGAGATTGTGGGGAAAAACTACAATTTACGAGTACTATAGTCAAAGGAAAATTAAAATTCGGGGCGAAGAGAGTGGGGGAATTAAACACATTCCAGAAAAATGACTAATTAAACATGATTAATGTTAAATTTGATAATCCTTCTCAATAATTGTACTTAATCATTCCAAATAAAGATATTTTTCACCAATTTGAATGAAATTCTTTATCATTATAACGATCTGTGCGGCCAAAATCGATTTTTTGAGTTTTTGCTATTTGCGTCCTTTGATATCTCAAAACAAATAACTTTTTGGAGAATTGGCCAAAACCACTATAATTCTCTTAAAACATAGTATCTCCCTTTTAGAACTTCGTTGGAATTACTCAATTTGGTCAAAAACTCACTGAGATGTCGTAATTTTAACGGAAAATGTCATTTTTGCTAGTTTTTCACGTTTTTTTCCCTTCTCGGTCTATTTTCCCGGACCCTTCAAACTTTAGCCAAAAACATTCAGCTCCCTTGATTTTTTATCAAAAGACGAATAAAATGAGCCCCCATGGAACGCTTAAAGTCATACTGGGCCCGAGATACGGGCCCTTGAAAATTGGGGGTGTTTTTTCACCGCGTGATCCCCGAATAGGTAAAAAAAATAGCGATAGGGTTAAACGCATTTCAGACAAAACGTAACCAAACTATTTGCTGGAACTGATTCGGTTACTCAGTGATATTCTTAGGAGGGTTTGATTTATCCTTCTGCTGAGACTTGACTTTAACATGCAGATAATGGTGACTCATCCATATTCTCGATGATTTGCTTTGGTATCGGTTTGGATACCGGAACTTCACACCTCACTCAATCCTCTATTCCTATGGGCCTATCCATGCTCAAGGCTCAAAATGCACCCTTGCTGCGAGAGCCTTTGCAACATAGTATGTAGCGCCTCATCCAGCGACAACTCGAATGTCGGGGATTCAATCGAGGGAGGAATTGGAGACAAAATACCGTCCAAATGTATGCAAATGATCGGGATGGAGGGTGGCATGTTCTGATGAGCCCCAACAATGGCTTGGGCATTGCATTGAAATAGCTGAAGCAGTGCTGAGGTCAGGGGGAACGGAAGATGCCAGGGTCTCCCCACTGCAGTCTCCGAAGCAACCAAATCAACAAGAGAGATGAGTCAGGGGGGGGAGGTGTGCTGCCCTGCCTGCCCGCCTACCTGCTGCACTCGGTGTCGGAATACGTGGGCCGGTCCAAAAGGCTCCCGAGGGCGCTGTCCGCCGATCGCTGGGACTCCCGGGCCGAAGACCGCGGCGGCGCAGTCCGCGACGACCACCGGCCCCCCAACTGACGGACACTGCGGAGAAGAACCGTCGCTTTAAACCAGACTCGAGCGAGCGAGTCCCCGACCGCCCAACACTTCCACATGCGACCACTCACTTGGCGGCAGCAATGAAAAAAAAAATATTTTGTGGCCGGGTAACAAGTCGTGCATGAGTACCGCCTGTGCGATTTGGTGTGTGATGCGTGCATGCTTACGTTTTTGCTTGATAGTGCAGTGGGCTAATGCACGTTCTCGTGCACTGTCATTCCCATAAGTCCGCCCGAAGTCGCAGGTGCGTGCCTAGATTACGGAAAAGGTGAAAATGTTACGAGACATCGTGATTAAATCTGGATGGCAGGCAATCCGGGATGTCAGAGATACATAAAATTATCGAATCGAAGGGCTCAGGCGCCGGGCATTGAGGGACAACATAAAACTATTGTATCGAAGGGTCCGGGCGCCAGGCATTGAGGGCCAATATAGCGAACGTTTCCACCTTTCTCCGATTGTGGACACGTCGTTGACTGACGACTGACTTATAGAAACTGTGGCACTACATCCGGCGTTCGAGCGTGGAACGCTGGAGAATAGATTACAACTTCTTCTATTGCAAGGAGGCATGGGCTTCTGATGACTCGAGAATAAATCAAATGGGCAAGAGGAAGTCCCATAATCCTTAGCCTGAGGTCTTAACCTCTATGCATTGGATGCTCAAACCGGATCAAGCAATCTGGATTTTGAGCTGGTCGTCATGTCGTTGAAGCGTCAACATCACACTATATCACCTACTTATCCCTGTATTTTCTTAGGCCAAAAAGTATCGGTAACAGTATTTTTCTTTACGTGTGCTTCAAAGTGCTGAATTTAGACCGTCGGTTAAATGTGTGCGTGATCGCAGATCATATTGGCATTGATAAGTTTACGGCGCACACCATTATCACCGAAAATTTGGCGATGCAAAATATCTGCGCTGGACTCGTTGAAAATATCTGTTAAATATTTTTAAATATTTTGGTCGTTACGTATCGTTCAGATCTAAAAATCGAAATGTTAGCACAAGTGCACGCTAAACAAACAGGAACTTCAAGCTTTATTAAACCATCAGAATGCACGAACGGTAGTTTCTTGCGTTTTCTCCACATTTTAGTGTCGCGTGATGGACTCATTGTATGCAGGAAATCAAACAACATCGAATTTAGCAAGTTTGCTGCTATGATTGTACTACTGACCAACATAGTGCCTTTGGTCTCCACTGGTTGTCATCTCTGTCGGGGAAATTAATTACAACCTTTGATACTACATTGATGCTCCCCGACGGTGCGTTTTGAACGAGAATAATATAACAAAACATGTAGACACATATGAAAACTGATAAAAGCGCTTTTAAAAACAAGTTTGGTCAAATTACGGTAACTATTATGTACTTTGCTTTCAATATTTTTCGTCAAGGTATGACAAGCGATAGTTTTACTATAACCATTTCTCAAAATATATGAGTGCATTTTATTTTTGTGTGACATATCTTATATTTTACCGTTTTAAAATAACAAGATGAAATAATAATAAAGAATATAAATAAATCGTGTGGAGATGGTTGGTTGTTAAAGAGTTCCAACATTCAGTTTCTTTTCGCATTTTATTCTCCAGTTCTTAGTACAGGCTACCTTCCTTTAAGTCGTCCACAATGGCTTTATTTTTATCTTCTCTAATCATCCTGTTTCCCTTCAATCAAGTTGAATTACTTGAATTTTTCTTGCAAAAGCCGAAATGTTACAATTTGGTAGCCTATGAAAATGTTTAACTTTGAATTTAACGCCTGGCATCAAAAATTGGCATTGGATTAATTACAACTGAGGACATCTGTACGTTATTTTTAAAAAATGTTACTTAAATATTTGATAAAATCACAGGTAGTAATTTATCAAAGGCAACCCAGAGACACTTCAAAGAACAATCCTAAAAATGGTTTCTTAAGCTTAAGTGTGGTGCATCATTTGCTTTCATCCTCCTCATTGCTAACCAATGGCTGATTCTGCCAGTCAGATAGACAAGAGGAATGATTAAAAATAATAATATTCATAACTGCTGCACAATTCACGCTAAGTCAACCATGATTTTAAAATTGTCCACCCCCACCCACCGTTCGATTGTCGCTTTGTTTCGAACCAAATGTTGTCAGCCATTTTGACGAATGGCATTCGAGACAGTTCATGAATCAACTCTTTGTACACGAATCACAATCTTATTTTATTATTACCACGTTGTGGGGCGTTTTCCCAAGTAGCTAACTGCGGGTGCCGTATTCAAACACCGATGAGTTGTGCAGTGACCTTTTCCGTCACTATACCACGATATACCATACACGCATATTAATATGACCGCTTTTCCTTATGTGGTTCTTGGAAAATGAGTCTTAGGCTGGTTCTTAGAGAACTGTCCGCGCCGCCACAATGCTGTAGAACATGCGTTATTGCGATTCATTTCCCGATGCGAACTGACTGGCCGGCGAGCCGTATCCGCGTACCCGTAGATGCGGCCTAAGTGTGGGTTATCTTGGATTGCATGCAAGAGCTGAACGTAGGAACTTAGGAAACACAAATTATTTTGGAATTTATTGCATATGTAGCAACACCCCCATTCGTACTACAAGGGCACCGCGAAAGATGACCCGTGCTCATCTCTCGCCACGCCCTTGATGTCTTTCAATCTTTAGGTCTGCGGCACAATTTTGTCTTCAACAGTTTCAAATCGGCGTCCTTTCAAGGTGGATTTTAACTTAGGAAATAGAATGAAGTCCGCTGGAGCAAGATCCGGAGATTACAATGGAACAATTTCAGAGCGTAATAATCATTCGCCTTGACCGGGATTCGAACCCGGATCCCTCGACATCCGAAAATTTCAGAGGACGACTCGGTAGCTTAACCGGCGGGATTAAGCACTCGGCGGGATATCGAGGGATCTGGGTTCGAATCCCGGTCAAGGCGAATGATTTTTACACTCTGAAATTGTTGCATTGAAATACATGTTAGCGGATGACTCCGTTAAAATTTACCGTTAAATTTAAAATGTATCTCCCGCAGTTTCTTAAAAAAAGATCCGGAGAGTAGGGTGACTGGGGGATCGCCGGTGTCCTGTTTTTGGCCAAATTTTGGCAGCGATCAATGATATGTGAGCCGGTGCGTTATCGTGATGAAAGCACCTAGACTTGTTTTTCCACATTTGTGGTCTCTTCCGCGACATGTCGTGTCTTAACCTTCTCATAACCTATCTACAAGTAGTGCCGCCCATTAACTGTTTGTCCTTTGGGGACATAATCATAGTGAATACCCCCTTCCCAATCGAAGAAAACGATCAACATCACCTTCACGTTCGATCGCGACATACGAGTTTTTTGGCTCGAGGGGAAGATGGCCCTTTCCACTGTGAAGACTGGGCTTTGGTTTCCATATTATAACCATAAAGCCAGGTTCATTCGCCTGTGACGATTGTTTTTAAGAAGTTTCATTCGTCGTTTGAACTATTGAGCAATTCCCGGCTGATTTCAGGACGTTTTCACCTCTGTTCATCAGTTTTAACGCAGCAAAAAATTGAACCCGACACGCTGCGTGGCCAAAATTTCTGTCAAAATGGTGAAACACGATTCAACACTAATGTAAACTTCATTGTCAATCTCTCTGACAGTTGACCTTCGATTTGCTTGCACTAAATCATTCAAGCTGTTAATGTGGGTGTCTTGTGTTGACGTCGGCGGTCGCTCACTTCTCGGCTCTTCGTCGATTGAGGTTTTCCTTGACTGAAAGCGATTGTACCAACAAAAACACCGTGCCCGACTCATAGATTAATTGTCAAATGCCTCTTAAATCATGGCATAAGTTTCAGTTGCACGTTTTCTGAGGTTGAAACACAATTCAATGCAAACGCAATACTTCCCTAACACCATCATTTTCACCAACTCTTGAATTTGTACAGCAAGAATGTGCGAGCTCGGACAAGGATCGCTGTTGTGCGGAGACAAGTCGAGAGAGAGTCACGAGCAAGGCGGTGTTTTGATTTTCACAGATGCCACCAGAAGGCACTAAGTAACTGATTGAAATCAGTCCAGCAGTTTGCGCATAGAAAGACCAGTCTCATCTTTTCTGTACGAACCTTCTATTATAGATAATGCAATGTATTTCTTGCCACTGAATTTAAAATAAGTGCCTTTGAATTTAAATTAACTCACAGATTTTATACCACTGCCAAATTCTCAGTATCTATTACAATTTGGCATGTTAACTAAGCATACCTTTACAAATAACTCGACGACGGATTGCTCAACTGTTTGAAATCGGATAGCGAAAAGGTGGAGACATCTTCCCCAATGATTTGACCAATTGTATAAATCGCTGCAATTCATCCAATAAGGAAAACTAAAAACCAACATGAAATATTAGTAGTTATTTCTAGTAAGATGAGAATCATTATTAATAAAACAAAGGTTATGCGATTTTCCAGAAAGAAAAAGGCTAAGCTAAATATTAAAATAGGCGGGGAAAAAATAGAGCAGGTAGAACAGTTTACATATCTCGGAAGTGTTTTGGACCAATACGGTCAAAGTGGTAGGGACGTAAGGAGAAGAATTGCGCTAGGCAAGGAGGCTTTCTCAAGGAGGGAGTTGCTGACGGGGACGCTTAGTAGGGAGGTTAAGAAAAGACTCGTAAAAGCTTTGATATGGAGGGTAGCTATGTACGGCGCGGAAACGTGGTCACTGAAGCAGGAGAATAGACGTAGATTGGAGGCTTTTGAAATGTGGGCGTGGAGAAGAATGGAGAAGGTGAAATGGACCGCCAGGAAAACAAATGAGAAAGTGCTGGGGATGGTGGGTGAGGAGAGGGGCTTGTTGAGAGAAATCCTATGGAGGCAGGAAAAATGGATGAAAGGCGTATTGAGCGGTAGGGGGATGTTGAAGAAAGTAATAGAGGGGAGAATGTTAAGCAAACAAGGAAAGGGCTGGAATAGGATAGGGATATTGGACAGGATGAAGGGAGGAAGTACACAGATGAAGAGGGACCTGATGTAGATTAGGTTGCTCGATTGTGTTTTGCTTGGCGTCACAAAGTATTTATTTGATAGTTGTGTCCATCAAAAACCTACCTTAACCGATAGATGACCTTATAATAGTAATTTCTAATAAGGGTTACCGAAAATTGGCAAAGCCTCTGGAAAGAGTAGAGCACTCTTGAAGGAACTGAGTCCACTGCTTACGATTTAACAGAACCTATTGCCAGCTTAGTGTGCATCGTGCATATGTGGAACCGCAGTGATATAGGGAGAGAGATGGAAGGAATACATGTAGGGTCTCTTTGTTATTAGGCCAGCAAGTTACAGAGCCAGCAATAAAATTAATTGAAGTACTCATGCGACGGTGTCTGTAGACTTGCTTTCCAATGTGGAATAGAGCTACCGGATTATAAAATCGAGGTGCCAATGTGACACCGCAGCCCTTCTGCCTTGGCCATGATCCCGAAGGAGCTTGGACATCTCCAAAGACGACAGCGGTTTCTTGGCTGGCTGAAGTGTTGTTCCGTGCACCATAGAACGGTCCACCGCAATAATGACAGAAGCAGATCAACCGACTACACATGCAGACTCCAACAGGTTCGGGTGTTTGTAATGGGGACACGGAGTATGAAATTAGTTTGAAAAAACAAAGGTACATGCAAGCAGACGGGGGAATTAATCGTAAAAGTTTATCAAAGCTGTGTTAAATATAACACAAGAGTTACCTAAATTGAATCATAAGTCGAAGAGAGATAAAATTGATCTCAATTAAGTTTACTCAGAATTAAGTTTTGAATGCTAGCGAACGAGAATAAATGAACACATTGAAACTAGCGACGCAATACAGGAGCGAAATCAATAACACCTGTACCACACATGAGGTCTATCCAGAAGGTATCAAGCCATTCAACATTTTAAGAATGATAGCATGCCTATGAGGACTTATTCTCCTTCGAAGAATTCCCCTTGGGACCTCACACACTTATCCCAGCGACTCTTCCACTTTTCAAAACAATTGGCAAAGTCCTTTTTCGAAATGATCATCAGCTGCCTCGTCACATTCTCATTCATCTTGTCTTGTCTTATACCGAAATGCTTGATACCTTCTGGACAGAACTCGCATACGGTACACATTAAAAAAAAACGTACCTAACATAAAATAAAATTTCGCCCCGCAAATTATACTTTAAAATATTTATTGTATGTGTTCTTTCTTAATTGAACAACTCGGCGATTATGGTTCCTATGTGAAACAGCTGCAATGCGGTGAACGCGAATTTGTGTTCGATTCGAATTGGAAGGGGCCTCGGTTCGACGCGACACGTGGCCGCCAACGTCGCGTATGTGGATGCGCGAGGGGCGACTCTTTTGTAATCATTGTTGCGAGCACTTACCTGGGCTGCCGACCAGAGGGCATGGCCCGGAGGGAGCGCCCCCGCCGAAGACTGTGAGGCGACACGGCCGGCAGCTGCCCCACCATCTGCGGCCCCACGCCGACCCTCCTGCCCCCACCGCCCCCGACGATGCTGCCTCCGCCTGGCCGACGGGTGCACATATAGCAGCACACCTGCGTGCAAAAGAGGCACCTATCAGTTTACAACTGGGCTGGGGACAAAATAATTGGCTTGCCTCGGTGGTATCTATAACCGGAGGCAGGATTTCAAGACACAAGTATTTCTCCTAGACAGGCTAGAGTATGAGTGTAGAAAGGAGGCTAATGAGATGAGTTGATGGAGAACATTCGATAAAGTAAGTTGTACAGGGCAGGAGACAAACTACAAAGTTTTAACTATGGTGTGCGGAGGTAGGAATTTGGTGCACAAAATACGAGGAAGGTAGAAAAAGTGTTTGGAGTGGATGTTGATAGGTGCATTGGGATGTTGAAGGCCGAATCAGAGAAAAGGAAACGAAGGGCACCAAGGGGAAGAGAAGACAGAAGGGAAAGTTTTTTTTAGACAGCTTAAATTTAGGCGGAAGGGGTAAGAAGTGAAAATGTTTAAGCAACAAAAAGTGGCCCGTGAGGGAGTCCACAGTGTGTATAATACATGCTAGTCTACGGTTAAAGGTGGGTTTTGGTTGGACACAGGTTGAATACTCCCTCCCAATAATCCACAACCTTGACGTGGTGGAAGGGTTTATACGTTCCGATGACCCTTAGAGCTATGCTGGTGAAAGCAATGATAATTCCCCATGGTAGGGTCACCCATGTCAGATAGGTCAGAGGTTAGGAATCAGACGAAAGGTAATCCACGGAGCGTCTGTTCTTCAGTAAGGCGGCCGCAAAGGCGTCTGACCCCAGAGGGGCGGCTATTCAGTAAAAATTATAGACACTATTGAGGAAGGAAACGGGAAACCACCTCAATTATTCATCCCATGACATTTTATGATCGACAGTATAGTGAAAATGAGTCCTAGAAACTACGGGACTCGGCCCTATCGGCCGTGTGTCCTGCCCGGCAGCGGGAGAGGCAAGGCTTTTACGGTCTTCATCACAAGTAATACTCGTGAATGGGATTGGATGTTAGTGACCTTAAAAAAGCTATCTTTAATAGGCATATTACGCTAGAATTAAAAACGACAACGCAATCACCATTTTTGCACTTCGAATCGATTAACCTCTCACCATATTCACCAGATCTAGCCCCCAGCGACTTTTTCCTGTTTCCTAGCATTAAAGTTTCGCTTGGAGGACCAAGATTTTCATTAGATGAGGATGTTGTCGCGTACGTAAATGCCTATTTTGCAGAGAAAAACGTCAATTCATATTTGGAAAGGGTAATAAAGATCGTCGCTGGAAAAAATGTATCGATTTAAAAGAATACCGTTGTGAAAAATATAAATAAATTAGAAGAAAAAATGTCTCGATTATATATTAGGGCGGAAGCTTTTCAGACTACCCTCGTATTTGGAAAATAATCCGCTCGCTTATAGACGCAACCTATTTTCCGCTCAGCGAACGGAACCTCTATCCTTTCCATCGTGCACGCACCAGCGGTACAGTGTACGACGCGGGTGTCAGAGGTGTCACCTACCTTCCAGTAGAGGAAGCGGAAGGAGTGCGCCATGATGTCGCCGATGTTGGAGAGGCAGAGGAGCATTAGCGGGATGCCCAGGATGGCGTAGAAGATGGTCACCACCTTGCCCCAGTGCGTCTTGGGGGCTATGTGGCCGTAACCTGCGGAGGGAGAGAGGGAAGCATGAGTTCGCACACGTGATTGATTGAGCGATCGAAACAGGAAGGAAAGGAGTTGTTAGGGTACTCGCTTCCCCTCCCAATGCCCCCCACAACACCTAATAAATATATCAAACGAGGAATACCTTCGATGCAAGATGAATTATTACTGTCAGCAAATCGTTCTCAAAGAAGATCCCAAAAGTGCATTGATGCAGCTCACATTCATTCCCCAACCTCCATTTGATATGTACAGTGCATCCGGCTGATTTCAATTCATCTTAGACCACCCAAGTATCGTATGATTTTCATTTTTCCTCCCATCCTGCGTATTATTACAGGAAAATCGTAGTTTGAGAACAGAATGGAGGCTGACTAAGGGAAAGGTACGCCAACCAAACAGTGAAGAGGACAAAAAGAAAGAAGAGGAGCTCTCTGCGTGTACTACTCGTATTACTGAGATATTTAAAAATGTTTTGGGATCACCGAGTTCATTTTTCTTACACATAAATGGTACCCTGTTAGCCAACACAAGGGTCTGTGGCAGGGATTGATTACTCACCTAGAGTACTTTGGACCCGACATACTTCCCCTCCTCCCCCCCAGCGCGGTCGGACGATATTATTCTGATCCCTTATTGTTCGTGGGAAAAATGACATCTTAAATCTATTCTACACTTAATCTCTCTAATTTTGCTGACATGATCTCTCCTACCGTAGTACGACGGGGATCATAATACATTTTCAACTTCATTGCTAAAGAGATATCCTTCCAATTAATGGAAAAGGTTTTAATCTGTAATTTAACCTTCGCTCCGTGAGTGATTCCCAACTTAGCTCCTCTAGTATTATTGATAACTCAGTTTGTCAAAACGTCATTTTACAATTGTTCAATATTGATATACTTAGCATGCTGAAGAACAAATAAACAAATGAATATTAATTCATTCCACTCAATTTCAATGCTTCACGTAACTGATCAACAATAGTTAACTCGTCAAGGTGGAGAGTACCGCAAAGGAAACCTGTTTCAAGGTAACAACTTTACCTTCTGACGCAAATAATAAAAAGAATGTACAAATATTTCAGTGAGAGCGTATGAAAATGACAGAGTGTATTGAAGTTTCTTCCTTCTCTCGTAATTTCACGAAGCGAGTCTTGGAATGTGTCCGGATCAGGAATGCCGAATTGATGCAGTCGATATGGAGCATTTGAGTCACTTTGTTAAAAAAACTGGAAATTTAAGATGGGGAATGAGAAAAAGGATGTTGATCGAGTTCAACAGTATTGGAGATGAAGTGCGCATTGCTGGTTTGGTCACGTCGAGAGAGAGAGAATGAATGAGAGTCGAATCAAAGTGGAGTCTGAAATGCACAGAAGGGGAGAGGAGTGAATGATTTGAGAGTGGAAACGGGTGACCGAGACGAGGATGACTGCGGTCGGTCAAAAGAACAGGAGGAACAAAGAAAGGGGGAGGAAATTTGGAATGAGAGGTAGCAGGTGTTTGGTCTGTGTGTCTTTCGTCTCCAGTTTTCTCTTCATATTTATTTTAAACTCAAATACAGAGTTGCTGGGGTACCTGAGACTTGATCCCCGCAGTTTCAAAGTATTACACTTACACTAATACAGTATTACAGCGTCACAGTGTTACAGTATAACAATTACCCCAACATTTACTGTACCTTAAAACACTGCACATACTCTTAGAGTATTGCACTTTCAATGTTTATTGCATATTAGGATCCAGGAACGAATTGGAATGCATGAGAAAACAATTGAAGGGCGCCAGGCGCGATGGGAGGAGAACGCAATCAGCCGGGTGAAGGTAATCAGTTAAAGCAACGTCCCTGAGGTAACATCAAATTAGGTCCCCTTGACATTACCTCTACGTCAAAAGATTGCAAACATGGGCGGATGGTGAAGATCGGGAAACACGGACTTTATAAAAGGATTATTAGTCTTTGCGAAATTCAAGAAAAGTCAGGAAGCGAAAGTCGGACATGTAAGTAAAGGAGTTCATAGAAGACAAGGAAACGGGTAAAATCAGTTACGGAAACCTAGCTGGTGAGAGGTATTCTGTAAATTCATAAATTTGTTCATTTATAAATTAACAAAATTACCGCTCGCGGTCGAGTTACTCAGTCTTCTCAGCAATGTTTTCATTTTCAATTCATTCCATTCAAAGTTTTCAAATATGCGTCCTCATCGTCAAAACATGAAAGCAGGTGCGTGCGCACGCAAAGTTTGTTTTGTCCGTCGGAAACATTGGTTTGTCTCTGAAATTTGAGGAAAAGTTAAACCCGAATACCTCACCATCCATACATGGACATCCATCACAGGGCGTTCTCTTTCGGAGTACTCAATGTCATAAAGGCACGATTAGAAGTAATTTCAGGAAACATAACACCCCTTTACTAAGTATTATCTTACTAAAGAAAATTCTATCTTCGCTTAGCTTATGGCACTCCATGCCAATAATTTATTGCTCTAAACTTCCACGACACCGGTAAAGAATCGAGACGATGAAACATAGGCTCAAGAAGATGACGACCGATCATTGAAATCTGAGTCATGATCTGTGTTTTCATTTTTTGGAGAGTTTTTAGTTTGCATAAATATGCATTAAATTATATCATCCATGCCACTGCATGCTTCATTCTCTGCTCACGCACTGCTTCGCACGTGGTCTCCTGTCCTGAGATTCTTTCCTCTTGTCTGAAGAACATTTGCGACCGCATCTGGTGCGAAATGCCGGAAAAATATGGCCGCACCCTCCGAATACATAACCATATATCTATTTACAGTTCATCTTTGCAAATAGAGCATGGTAGTTCCCATTTGAAATCCAAATACTTCTTCTCCATCATTTACTCTACTGTTTGGACCTAAAACGGTCGTTGGACGATCCGTTGTACGTCGTTATTCAAATATCAATACTTTAATTTTTTAAGAAAAACTACTTCGGGGGACACGATTTAACATTCAGGAAAGTATTGCATTGAGATGGGCACTAGTGGATAACCTCGTTGAAATTTACTGTCACGGCAACTCCCTGCAGTTCTTGGAATTTGTCAGAAAAGGTAAAACACCTTAGTGTTTTAAAAGTTGGTTTCAACCTCGTGGAATGTGGCGCAAGACCACGAATACGTGGGGCACTGTGTGTACTGTATTGTAGGACTCTGTGTATGGTATTGTGGCACACTTTGTATGGTATTGTGGTAGTGTGTGTACGCTAATTCCTATGTACGACATCTTTTTACTTTAAAGCCCACGAAATTTCTGAGTGTAAGAGTAGCTTAACTGACTAAAGCACGCGACCGGACATTAGTGCAATCCGACTTCGAATCCCGGTCGAGGCGAATGATTTTTTTACACTTAAAAAAATGCTGTTTTTAGAAATAAAACTGAGTCACCTGAATTGACGGTTGTGTGATATAAAATTGGATAAAATATTTCAGCGTTGCAGTTTACTTCATCAGCATGGAATTTTGAAACGAAACAAGGGATTTCTGTGATGCAAAAAAAATATGCCAGATGACTTATCCCTTGTGTACCAGCTGACATTGGTACATAAAAATATACTTAAGTCATTCCATTATCACAATCGAGAACGTCGAGTCACGGTATTTGTTTCAAGTGTTGAAATCATTCGTGCAAGCACACCACTAATGGAGGGATACCTTTAGGATGGCCGTGAGCACCGGGAACCCTTCGGCCTAGATAAGATGGGCGTGATTTGCGAGCGACTCGAAGCCTTTCGCCGTCATCCGATGCAGTGAGGAGCGACGTCGTCTTCCGTCGCCGTGGAAACCTCGCGAGATGAGCAATTAAAGCAGACGTGACACCTCTTTCTCGCCGTCAATGGCAACCGCCCCCCTCCCCCATCCAGAAGGAAATAGATAAGAGGACGGATGGTTGCTGGAAATAGAAGATGGCAGTTCAAAGAGCCGCATTCGATTGCACTTTTGCGTCAACAGTTTAATGCATTCCTAGAACGGTGGTGGTGTCGTCGGAGGGAAGAGGGGGACAAAGCGCTTTGCTCCCCCCCCCCAATTCCCTCCCTCACTTCCGCTGCATTTCTTAAAGAACTATCGCACCCCACCTCCCCGCAGCGGCGAATACAGAGATATCACTCTCGCTCCCCCGAGGAAGGGAGATCAATGCAAAGAAATGGAGAAACTGCCTTCAAAACCCAGAAAAAATGTGTATAATTAATGATGTTATCTATTTTACTACACATACGTATTTTAAAGCATTTTCGGTAGCTGTGTATTTTTCGTTTTGCTTGAAGTTTTTATGCAAAGGGCCGAAGTCTCCCAGCAAAAGGTTATAAAGGATTTTCTCAAGGAAAGTGGAGGTGAAATTTGACCAATTTAAGAAAAACTGTTATTTAAAATTTAATATTAATAAAAGAAGATATATAAGCAGTGGTAAATTGATCAAACTTGTGGAAATGATACATTATGATGTGACAAAAATGGTAATAATCTACAGTGATATTATTATAATTATTGATATCTCTTGACAACGGGTGAAATAGAGTGTGGAAAAGGATGGGCCATTTGACTAGCGTGAAGGGAGTAGAGAGGATGCGCGCAAATAAACAATATTTTATATTAATACAATTATATTGAGTTTGGGTACACGCATCGCCGTGTTCATTAGGACTCAGAATTGCAGAAATGTGCAGTTCCTGGATCCATCGAAAACCTATTGCACCATTGCACAAATACCTTTCATTGTTTTTAGTTCCAGAGGTTGCGACCCTCCAGCGAAAAAATTCTGTAAGCGTTGTCCCTTTTTCTTTAAATAATTTTAAATCTTTATTTTTTATTGAAGGTTGTTAATTGAGCATAACATTCAAGTTAATACAAGGGTAGGATGACATATTAAGTAAAATATATTATAGCATATAGAATTGCGTTGGCCGAAGAGGCTTTCTCAAGGAGGAGGGCGTTGATGACAGGGACGTTCAGTAAGGATGTTCAGAAAATGCTCATGAAAACGTTTATGTGGAGCGTAGTTGCATGCGGCGCAGAAATAATGGCAATTGAAGCAGGATGATAGACGTAAATTGGAGGCTTTTGAAATGTGGGTGTGGAGAATGTGAAATGGACCGAAAGGAAAACAAATGAGGAAGTACTAGGGATGGTGGGCGAGGAGAGGAGTTTGTTGGGAGATATCCTATGGAGGCAGGAAAAATGGATGAAAGGAGTACTGGGCGGCAGTGGGATGTTGAAGAAGGTAATAGAGGGGAGAATATTAGGCAAAGGAGGAAAGGGCAGGAACAGGATAGGTTTGTTGGACGGAATGAAGGGAGGAAAGAAGTACACAGAGATGAAGAGGGGGACCTGATTTATAGAGTATGTTGCTGGATTGTGTTTTGTTAGGAGTTAAAAAATATTAATTTAGTAGTCGTGTCCATCCAAAAACTACCCTAAGTGATAGATTACCAAAAATACATAATTATAGGATATATATTATGTATAAAATACATGATCCAAAAAAATATTGACAGTACATATGTATAGTATAGGAATAGTCCCTTGGGTCTTCCCGACTGCCACGCCCTCAACTCTGGTAGGGATTGTAAGAATGCCCGTGAGCGACGTCACAAGGGAGCAGAAAGCCGGCGCTATGACGATGCTTCGATGCTGTCGTCACTTGCAAACAATGAGAATGGCGGTTTTTTATTAGCTCCACCTTTATCTATTGGGGCGGAGGATGAAAGGGGCAGAGGAGGAGAGTGTGACTCATTTTGCAAGGAGGCACTCTCGTCCCTCCGGCAAACCGCAGGCCCACTTCCCCTACCCCCTCTCCCTATTGAAGGCGTGGAGGGAGGGAGGGCGCAGGGAATGCATATATAAAGGACTGCATCCAGCACCCAAATCCTATTCGGGAGGAGACCGAAGATTCCCAGAGAGCAGGCGGGAGACCCAGAGGAACAAACATGGACCAAGGGTGAGTGCGACATTACAGATTCGGGAGGGAGAGGCATCTCCACCGTTTGTTTGTGCTTGCAATTGGTCAGGGGTTTTGCATGCAATGCTCTCTCGTGGCGGGGTAGAGTTCGTTGGGTCATCCGAGGTCAAAGTCACATTCATGGGTCGTCAATCCGAGGTTGGTCTGAAGCGGCTCTCCAAAAAGTTGTTCTTTTCAAATCTGCCAGAGAATCTCCTCGTCAAATCTGTCCCAATTCCTCTTGGCCTCCTGCACCGATATATTCCATTACCTGCACCTTGAAGTTGACCTTTCCCCTTCCTCTCTCTCTCCGCGATCCTCTCAATTGCGGTCCTGAGGACACCCAAGTGCTTCACGGTGCGTCCAATTATTCGGCCTCGTCTTGAAAGCGTCCTCCATGGGCCTTACTCCCTTCATCCGCTGCACGCAAAATATCTACTCCTTCATCTGCCGCACCTGTATTTTCATTTTATTTTATTGCGACGCCACATTTCAATCGCTTTCAATCTTATCGTCCAAGTTTCACATTCCTAGAAAAGTAGAGTCAACATTTATCTGTTCAATAAACGCTTCCTTGTGTCTACAATAGCACTGTTTGCCATTTGTGGTAATTTAATTTTATATTTTAGATAGAGATCCTTCTTAGTCATCCCTATTCGGCTGCCGTCTTTCTTCTTTCAGTGATCTTGGTGTCTATTAAATAGTGCAACTCGTTTCAGCTTGCCTTTCATGCAGTTTGACTTGTTGCCTTGAATTTAATTTTGCCCGCCTTGAAGTCCTCTGCCTGATTTACATTCTCCGTTCTGGCTGAACAGGTCTTCTTTCTTTCGTCTATGTATAGCTAGATATGTCGTCACAATGTATTCATCCTTCCTCCGAGGTTAACCCACGTGGAGCAGAGAGGTACGCCACGCATTGATTCCGGAGCACATTTCTCAAAGCTACACATCCCCTCACAGATCGCCATAATTTGCACGTGCCCAAGTCTTCCGGCGATTTACTCTTGTTTTCCTAGATTGTATAATGTGCAAATTTGAAATTTCAAAAATAGGTAATTAAAGATGCGGTATTCAGGAGATTTTCACATCAATTTTTAGCCTTGCGAAACGGGTCCCTAATAATACTTCGAGATAATGGCGCCGTTGAAGTGAATCCGCTCGGAGTTTCCTCCCCTCCATTACCTCATCCCCATCTCGCCTGAGGACAGTTCTAAGGACTGAGATACATTTTCGGATGGGAAACACGGCGTATAAAATGACGTCATCGTGAACAACAACAGCTGTGATCAAATACGACTACGGATGTGATTGATTTCGATAGCTGGCGCAGTTTGGTCATATTTTTGCACAGAACACTGAAACTAGGCACTTCAAATAAAGGTCTCTATGCCTACTTTAACATGTTTATCACACGCCGATGGAATATTAGTTAGAAAAACACTTATTGCAACCATGCAAACAGCACGTATTGTTACCTAAGTTACTCTTCAATGCATAGCCTGTCAAATACACACTTCCTACACATTGAATAGCGTGCAATTCGGATCAAGTGTATTTGGTGACTTGTATCTCGAAGACATTGCCCGTTATCTCCCACCCCCGATCTGTGGGGTGGCCACCCATCTCGTGAATTCTCTGATTTTTCCCCACGTTTCCCTTGAGGACGGCAGCCGGCCTATGGTGGAATTCAAGAGTGATAATTCTGCAACATTGTGCACTTAGCTGGAAATATGATGAAAGATCTTAAGATTTAAACAAATCAAATATTCCGATGCTCAAATTTATTCATTCTAAAAATGGTGAAGAGAAAGAGTTCCACGAAAACCATGGCACGGAAGATGGCGTCCCTTTCCATCCAATCATCACTTTCACTTTGTCATCTAGCTGCAGTTAATACCAAAATAGTTTTTGTTTGGTGCCAATGATTCAATGAGGAAAGGATCTAAGATGGATTCATTGGGGTCATGCCCTTGGGCAATATACATAGCTTAAATAAAGTCCTGTTGACATGTTGTCATGTTGACACCAGTGATTTTCACTATTTTTAATTTCGCCATCTTATTGATGGTCGCAATTCAGATGTGCTCAACGAAAAGTAAAGCAACAGGTTCTCTTCGTTAATTAGTATCTCTATCCTGATGTGTTACATTCCAAGCGTTTCTCCCTCCGCAGTTGCGCATTCCAGTCACCTGTTCCTCAGCTGTCTCCAACGCAACTGGCGGCTGTTCCTTCCTTCCATCTTCCCACGGCATCTGTTTCCTCTACACATAAAGTCATTCACACACTTATTTAGTTGTCCACTCATACCTCAGCACTTCTTCCATTTGGGTTCCTCCAACTTCCATCCACTAATTATTCTGCATGAACGCATATTTCCATTTGCCATCTTTCTTCCTGAATAGTACGTAAGTCATTACTGTAGAATACCCACTTAATTCAAAAATCAGACTTCGATTTATGAGGTAGATCTTAAGGTGTGCAGTGGACAAAGCATATGTCTTAAACTTTAATCTTCCCATGGCTTTAATCGGATTTTCTTTTCATTTGAGACGAGTTCCATACTGCTGCGTGATTGCCCGGATTTAAGTCTGAGGGCTGAAATCATAAAATGGCTTGAAAACGCTCCAATTGCGTTATGATTTACGACCTTTGAATTCAGAGGAGACATAATGCATTTCTAACAGAAAGTCGGGAGTAGAATTGGCCTATATTGAGAGACGACCTTCCCTGGGATTTCTGGACGCCGTTACCGAAACCTTATTCCCTGCACTCGGTGCTCCAACTGTCTAGGAATGAAGATAGCAGTGGAAGGTCGAGAGGTATAAAGCAACCCGCGAAGTTTATGACGGCAAGGCCTTACGCGGATTGAGTCAATAGATGCGCCCCAGTCTCTCTCTCTCCCTTCCCCTCTTGCCAACATAGCTCCGATGACATCACGTTACCCTCTTTTTTCACCAGGACGCAAGGCGAGGCGCATAGCGTCCTGGTGCGCCTTGTTGCCAAGACGTGGTGCAGTGCGCGTAAATGGTGGTTGTCATAATGGATTTTTTATTTATCACGCTCAATGATTGGAGGGGGTTTCATCTCGGTTGGGTAGATTAAAACATTATAAGTGACCGGGGAGACGTGGCATTTTCCTGATTTCTCGCTAATTCATCGTCTTTCTCCTTACTTTTTCGTGGACGTTTCACCCGAAAGTTGCCGACCTGTTACAGTAATCTAAGTGGTAGCTTCTAATGCGTTATATATATATATATATATAGTAAAACTACTCTCTCTCTCTCTATATATATATATATATATATATATATATATATATATATACAGTAAAACTACTCTATATATAGGAGATATATAAAGAATAGAGTATATTTTAAAAGCATTATATATATATATATATATAATGCTTTTAAAAAATTGTGCATGCATGGCTGGTGACTTAACCCCCCCCGTTATATTCCCGGCGCGTTCCCGCCTCATTCCTCCTCTCATACCCGCCGAATGGACTGCAATCCAGTCTGAAACTATCGCCCTGCTCTTCACTCCATCTCAACCCACCTCTTCTTCATAATCGTTAACTACGGATTATCATATCCCGGTACTTAGATTTAGATCGGAATGATAATGTACAAGGTCGTTGGAGGCTAAGGGAACCACTGAGCACAGCACTGGCAAGAGTTTCTAAGTGTCTGTCTACCTCACTGGGTTGAGCTAATTGGTTGAGAAACAATATATCTATAAAATTTCATCAACATAAAAATTATGATATAAAAATAAAATTTCTTTATGTCTATATTCGAGAGAAGAATGTGCCAAATGCATCGTAGAATTTGAATGAGCTTGACTTCCTTATAATATGTGATTTCTCGACTTGCTGAACCTGAGTCGTCTCCGTAGACTCTGCCGAGGTCCTCCATGAAGATTAGACTTTTGATAATCTCTCCGTGTCCCTCGTATTACGTCATTAGGTGGCAAGCATCCACAGGAGAGTCGTAAATAAGACGGTTATAGGGGTTTCGCCAGGGGTCACGTTGCGTTGGGTCACATTGCGGCTATTCTGAATCGCTGCTATCTGACATCTCGAATTTTGATCACGTATGGAGAATACAATTCGATATTTAGATTCTTATCATTACAAGCAGGGTTAATGGTTATGATATAGAAACCAAAGCCCAGTCTTCACAGTGGAAGGGACCATCTTCCCCTCAACTCAAAAAGCTCGTATGATGCAATCGAACGTGAAGGTGATGGTGATCGTTTTCTTCAATTGGGAAGGGGATTATTCATTATTATTATGTCCCCAAAGGACAAACAGTGAATGGGCAGCATTTTACGTACAGAGGTTATGAGAAGGTTAAGACACGCCATGCTGCGGAAGAGGCCACAAATTTGGAAAAACAAGTCTAGGTGCTTCCATCACGACAACTCATCGGCGAACACATCATTGATTATAATCACTGCGTTTTTGGCCAAAATCAGCACACCGGTGATCCTCTAGCTACCTCTCTCCCCGGATATTGCTCCAGCGGACTTTATTCTATTTCCTAAGTTGAAATCCACCTTGAAAGGACGCCCATTTGAAACAGTTGAAGACAAAATTGCACCAAAGACTTAAGGGTTATCCCGATAGAAGCGTTCAAGGTGGCAATCGAAAGCTTGAAGAAACGTTGAGAGCGTTGTATTGGCAGTCATGGGTTGTATTTCAAAGGCCATAAGCATCATTAAAGGATAATAAATATAATCAAGTATTTATTAAAAGTCTCATCATATTTTGAACAGATTTTGTATTATATTGTTGAAATGTCACAGATCTATTTTATGTCTATAAATCAGCTACCAACGCTACATTAAACCGTATGCATAGAAACGCAGCTCAGTTCGTCCCTCCCACTCATACTATTTTTCTTCTCCCATCACCCATCGACCAATCAGCGCTGCTGCTGTCTTGCTCATCGCTCTGCTTTCACTGACGGCCCTAGTCGCCAGCGATGGAGCTCAGGGTTTGGGTGACATAATCTACGATGCCGACGACGACCTGGACCTCCCGGAGCCAGGACAACCGGAAGAGGTGAGGCCACACTGCGCCCAAAATACCAGGCGAATGAAAGAGGGGTGCCCCTGTATTGGTCCGATTCGGGGGTTTTATGTTTCGGAGTTGTGACCTCAGGATCTTGACTGTAAATTTCTAAACATGGTATCCGTTGCGACCGCGATCTGTCTCCCTACTTTCAAAATGAAATCGTGATTTGAAAAATCACTGTAAAATCACCCCTAATCCTCCTTCCCTATTAAAATCACCAGAATCCACATTGGAGTTGAAATAGTTCATTGCTAACTACTTAAATGGTTCTTTTTATCGATATTGCCGACCAAATGAAAGTTAAAAATCGTTCACACTGATTATGAGAATGTATTTAAGCCCAGAACATTTTCTAACTTAATACATATCAAATAGAGCCTTAGAAAACACATCTGTCGTATTTAATTTCTCAATTTAAAAAAATGCCGGCGGTAATGTGCGAACATAGGGTCAGAAGGGCATTGTTAATTCTAAGAATGACATTCCACTACTTAGTTCATATCACATAGTAGGTACATTTTAAATATAAGTTGACATTATCTTCGATAGGGTAGCATTTAGGGGTTGGTGGGGTGGTCACAGAATATTTTCCCAGGATGGTGAAAATATGATAATGCGCAAATGTGATACCGGCATGGTAAAGTTGGACACAAGGAAACCTGTTCAATTGCTCATATTTATCCGGTATAACCAAGTTTCGTTAATTTCGAAGTAAATTACTATTATATGCAGAAGTCCACGACGAAATTCACAGGATTAGCCGTTCAGCAGTGATTTCTATTAAATATTCTATGCACTGACTAGAGTTTAATTTTATTACCAATGGATGGTTTGGAAGTAACACATTTTTAATCTCGGATTAATATATTTTCAACAGTGAAGTCGTTTACAGATGAAAAGTTCTTGAATAGAAGTTTTCTTTCCATCAAAACCCCCGGAAATTCTGAATGTTTTGCTTGTCCTCGTCAGCATACGTACGGAGAACTGAAAAGAGTGGGGATTAATGCTTTTCAAATTGGTCACTCTGGCCGTTTCCATGTTGCTCCATCTCCAAAATTAGGCGAATGCCACTTACATTATATAACAATAACCGTAGGGCGTGTATCACGTGTAGTTTAATTCAACAAAAACAAGTGGGAATACTGCCAAACGATATCATCCTCACATTCGCTACAAAAATCGTACCGAGAATACGTGACGGCAGATGGAATTTGTCCTCTCAAATTTTAAATCACAATTGAAAGAATGTCAGTCATTTTCAAACTCATTAGTGTAAGCGGCAGTTTGAGATAAAAATTGTTTTCTATTTTACCAACACTTAAAATTGCCGACAGAATTTAAATCGCGCATTCTCAAGAGTAACGAATTAGGTATTTTTATTCCCCACATTAGGTGTCGTTACATTACGACCCATAAATAGGATAAAAGGTGGGAAAATGTTGGGAGAGGTGTTCACAAGGTCGAAACATTGCTAATTTCAATTGACTCCTTGCAATTTATATAAAATCTGACCAATTTGCTACCCTATTTCATAGTCAAAATCTGCAAAAACGAATACTACCTGATACAACTTCGCATTTAGCCTTCAACTGCCATGGCGCACGCACCAACGAACACTCTTCGCCCCTGGCGATGAAATAGGTTCACGAGATTGTTGCAGTGTCCCCTATCCGAACGATCTGAGATCGATGGAAGAGACGAGTCCACGAAAAATGAGTACTGCAGGCCGTGTGTGTGATCTGTGCTTGCAGGTGGGTCGGGAGAGGCGCCAGACGTGGATGGGCCCTCCAATACAGCATGCCAACTGCCGCCTCGAGCCCTCTCCAGGCTCCACAGTCCAGGGCAGCCTGTTCCTCTTCCAGAAGCGATGGCGTTGGGACTACGTCAAGGTCAAGGGCAGCCTGTGGGGCATGATGGAACCCAAGGAGAGGTTCGAACTCTTCTTCCACGAGAAAGCCCCGCCCACGGAAGGGGATTGCGACGCCACTGGGGACACCCTATTCGGGTCAAAGGTGAGAAGGACACAGATAGGACGCGGGGGTCAAAAGGATGCAAAGGCAGAAGTCTTCGTTACAGTAACTTATATCGTGCTCGGTACGATCACGGTGCGGTCACAGGTGACGCCCAACACTCACGTCTAATCGCGTCCCTTCATACTCTTTGAAACGGTCTGGTTACTCACCGAGTGTTCTGGACTACTTGAGTTCGCGGTTTGTTTCACATGTGAAAGTATATTAACACATTTTTCAATCGATTATTTCGTCGATTCATCTCTTCTTCTGATCGAGGAAGAAAATGAACAGAAAGAAACAAAAGAGAGGAAAAGAAAAATAATGGGTTGGCCCAATTTTAGAAAGATTGAGAGAGCGGAGAGGATGTGAAACTCCTTACCTTCGATTGAAGACTAAACTATATAAATTCTTCGGAATACTCTTCCGTTTCCAATTTAAAGCCATATTATTTGAGGGTGGATGGACTTAATCCCCGATAGAGGAGCGAGTACATCTTCGTTCATGCACACCTATTTCTTTGGTCTACGTATTTGTCCTTCGCCTTCTCTTCTATCATAAATTCGCAAAAAATTAATGACGCCACAGAGAGGATTCCCTGTCCGTCTGGTTCCTCCTTTCTGACTACTCCTCATCTACTCTTCTGCAATATTCCTCATTGATCATTATCTTCATCTCTCCATTTCAAATTATTCTTCAAAAATTACCTATAGCACCAGATTTTCAAGTCTTCTATGCTACTCTGATCTGCTTCTCCAAGAATCAACGTCTCTGATTTGCATAGAGCCACACTCCCATCGAATTCTTATTTCACATTTCCTTCTCATTGAGCTTACCTTCTTTGATCACAGTAGCGGTCACTTTGTTATAAACACCACCTTATAGCCAATGTCTACTTGGGCTCCACTGACCTTCTTCCATATGTGTGTCGTCTTCGGATGGGAACTACGAACAAATAGCTCACCGTAGACAAATTCCCTTAAGGTTTAGTGCTCGGAAAGATGCCACCGTACTTGTTACTGAATGAATTAAGATATAGAAAAGCAAATGGCCAACAAATTCTGATTCATAATCGTATTGGACGTACATTCATAAACATATTTATATACGTAAATTCATATCAGAAAATGATATGCATTTACGTATATTAATTGAGCGATCTTCTTTGGCTAGCATGACATCACGATGAAACTTTAAAGATGATCTTACATCACCCTTCATGACCTGTAACGTACAACCTATATATATATATGATTCTGATGATGGTCGTGCCGTCGAAACGTCAAAACTATATATGTGAGTGTCCTTTCTTTGTGTTAAAAATCTGTATCTGTGTGTTTATATATCTGTGCTTCGCCGAAGAGCGTTTCACTTCGAAGATATATATATATATATATATATATATATATATATATATATAGTATATATCCCATTTCCTGGCCAAAGAATCGGGGCACTTGTTTGCATAAAGGATATTATGAGATCCTATAAAGGAGACAAGGCCATCATTGGCCTGCGATACGCAGCCAATCAGTTTTTGTGGTGTTGCCGTAGAGGGTTCTTGATCTATCCAGAACCACAGGTACAGATCACGATATGACCATGTGCACGTCTTCGTCTTCGCAGGGTTACGAGGGGTACCTGGGCCAGGTGAAGGCCAAGGGGTACGGCCGTGCCACGGGCTTCAGCCGCGGCAGTCGGGCGGTCACTCTTGAGAGCGATCGGCCCAACTCCATCGTGGGGCGCTCCATCGTGGTCACCGCCCTCTCGAGCCGGAAGCGCGTGGCCTGCTGCACCATTCAGGGAGAGTAATGGTGGGCCACCCGCCGACGACACGACCAACGCGGGAATGCGACCAAATTGGTATCCACCAAGGGAATATCCTGCCTCTCCCTTCCCTCGATCGGGGATGTTTCTTCGCGTGCTTGAATCGCCAACGGTAGTGAGCCAATCGGCATTTTATTCTACTACTTACATATGATTCACAAGAAAATAAAACATAGACCTATCTACAGCAAATCATTTTCATCATTTTAACCGTTCCCCGAAATGCGCAAGTCTGCCATAAGTCACGGCCAGCGTCCATTTCCCGCTCTCTGATTTGCCGGCGAGACACTAGAATGGACGCACAGACGAATGGAAGTTCCAATCCGCCCCATCTATTGCCCGAACGCCGCGGGAATCGATCAAGTGAGGGGGATAGGGTGGTTAACGTAATTGCCACCCACTCAGAGGGCCTGGGTTCGAATCCCGGCAGATATTTTCAGTGGTACCCCGATCCCTACTTGAGGTGCTTTGTGGAGGGCACTTTGAGTGAGTACGCCGTCCGTCGGATAGGACGTTAAACTGCGGACCCCTTGGCGCCTTTAGTTAGGAGTAGGACAATGCCGACGCCGGGTTTCTTTCCACCCATCATCCTTTCCCATATATCCCTAATGACGTAAATGGCCTTAGCTGTCGGTCGCCTCCCATAAAATCTACTTGATCAAGTTGTGTAGCATATAATAAGATACTTCATAAACCGTACAGATAGCGAGTGCTCTGGCGCATAGGAGAGAAAGCATAGTGATTGGAGCAATCCTAACGAATGTAATTACGTAGGTAGCCATGTGATCAATGAACTTGTACTTGCAAGAAAACATTTTCCAGATTCAGCTGAAAGTGACTCCCGGCTGAAAATGATAATATTCAACGAAAAGGCTGAATATATTTAGAATATTTAGCTGTTAACCCATTGTACCGTCTATTAATACTTATATTTTAAATGAATCTCAAGGTGCTGCTGTTGATAAATGAAGATCGAATTACGAGTTTAAAATGTACTTGCGAGCGGTCTGCAATTTCTAGACCCGCATCAATCATGAAGTCAGGGTTCGCAGCATTCATTCTGGCGATCATAAAACGATCCCGATCATGCTGGCTCTGTATCCTACGACATGTAAATAATTATATTCTATATCATACTCTGCCATATCTATTTATCGTTGACTAAATGATCTTTGATATGGGTGATCACATTTCACTTCTTCCATTTAACCCTGATAATACGATGTATACGTACTTCGCTACAACTGTTGGACATGGACGATAATAGTGGAGGAGGAAAGGAGAATGAAGGCGATGGATAGATGGCGCAACACAGGAATGGTGAAAATAAATGAAAGGATGGAGGAAAAAACGAAGAAGTACTTCGAAGAATGAATGAAGAGAGAAGGCTATGGAGGACAATTATTTAAGAAAAAGAAAGAAACTAAATAGGCACCCTGAGGTGAGATAATTTACCGGAGGCCATAGCACAAGGGGAAGAATGGCAGCGTAAGGACTTGGATGAAAAACACCGCTCCTAAAACACGACATCTTGTTTGTTTGGGATTCTATATTTGGTGAAGTTGTTTCCATGCAAATATAACTGGGAGACATTATAACCATGTGTTAAAAAGATTGTTTTGAATGAGAAAAAGCAGTACTTCCATAAAGGAAACAAGGAAAACGAATTTTTGGAAAGTTTTCATAATATTAGTTTCATATCCCTCAAGGATTTAAATATTTTATGTACGTTAATTAGACCTGACATATACATTTCAAACCCCGAAGGACTTCGGGTGCTCGAGCCCAACCCTTATATGCATATAAATACAGCCTTCGGGTAGAGCACTTATATTTGGCCACTAAATGCAGTAGGCAAAGGTCCAAGTGTCACCTAAGCCTTATCCCATACGGCTTTCATAAATATGACGAAAGATTTGACGGTGGTGGACATATCGCGTTACTCAATTCTATTTAAGGATTTTCCATTTGTCTCCGCAAGGTTGTGAGGATCAATACAAGTACTACGCACTCTTCTGGAAATCTTATTTCTTCAGCGAGGGTCAGGAGTCGGCCTCTGACCTCTTAATGAGAGCCAAAAACATAGTTTCTCTCCTCATCAATAGGCTAATTCAAAAGTGGGCCAAAAATAGTTCCAATCCGCATAAGACCGATGTTTTCTGAATTTCTTATGCGAGATACCATGAACTGTGATGTGAATTAAGAGAATAAGATTGACTTTACACTTATTTTCAAGGGCTACGGTCCCAAATCGTTGGTTTTTTTCATGAGAGAGAAAGAAAAACTTTCCTCCACGGAAGTTGTTACGCTACAAAGAATGGTTCTCAAATCTACCGCTGTTGTTTTTGGCGGCATCACTGTCACAGGAGCATGGAAACAGGCCGAAAATGGATTAATTGATTATGGATTACGGGTCGATTTGAGATATAATTAGTTCATCAGCTCTCAAAAAATTGTCAGATAATATACTCCGTGCTGTTCACATCAATATTTTCTTTTGTTTATTCGTGCAACCCCAGAAACCCTATACCAAATACGTACTACACAGACGTGATGCGTTAAATGAACAAAACGTTTTCTTGGGACCTCAAAGCATATTATTCCGTTGAAATCTCGATGTCAGACTTTTTCGCGGAAACGTATTTTCTCCTGAATCACAACTGCAAAGAATAATAATGAGCGGAATACGCCCGATGAATAATATTTCCCGATCCGCGCGCCACCGAGGAAGCGGTCGGCGGCGACGCTGGTGTATCCTGAAGCTTCGGCAAACCTCCGGTCGTTTCTGTACGCCACTTCACATAAGGTGGATGGCGATTGGTGACTTCAACGAGCGATGTCGATCGAATTGCACCCTCGCTTGTGGTGACGTGACCCTGGCAGTCTTTCTTTAACCACTGTCATGAATTCGTCTAGCTTGGAAATGGAGTGCTAGATCACCACGTAGGGACATTTCAGATTTTTGTGTAGAGCACACCATCAGTACATACGTTTGATCCGCTTGATTTGATAATTTTCAGAAACCCATATATTAACAACCATGAGCAAGCTAAATTAATGGTTTTTATTTATTTATTTAACGTTAATTTTAAAACGACATTTTGGCCTTTGCATCTTACTTTTAACAATATATAACGATAGACAAAACACCAAAGCCCTAGACAGAAGAAAACCCATCTAGGCGGGAATCGAACCCGACACCTCTGGGTTGGCAGGCGAAGACCGTACAGCCACCAGTTATTCGTAGGGGAAAATAAATGACATTGGTCTAGCGTTTGTATTCATTCAAAGTAATTCAGCAGCTAAAGGGAGTTTTGTGGATGTACCTAGTATTAACAAAGAATTCTACTTATCGTATGAGCTTCCTTTTATCTTCCCGGCTTCATATTTCATTTATATTAATTACACGACCATTGCACGTTTATTCTTTGATACTCACACAGTACGAGAACAGGTAAACAAAAAGATGTTCAGGAAAAAAGAGATTTTCAAAACCAAATGAGAACGGTTGTATTATGTATCCTTCAAATCATTAATATTGTGTCGAAACGTGTCCTAGAAAAGCAAAGTCGCCATTATTGTTTGGGGAAATAATATTATTTAATTATTTTATTATCGTCTCATGTGTGTTTAAAGTTAATGCTATATTCATATGGAAGGTGCTTGAAATACTTATAATTGATCAACTGAGGAATTCCAAAGTTCCTTAAACATCGATCCAACCCTTTTGTATGGCCGTCACTATTGGGTTCAATCTGTAGATATTTTGCGGAAGACTCGGGAAACACAGATCGCTCTCATGGAAAAGATACCGTTTCATTGTTTGGTCATCGTTTAAGGTGGGCTTTTGCACCAGTTCGTTGGTACTGGCGTCATCCACGAGTTTTGCCGAAAGTGGATCATCTGCGGAGCAAGGTGTTTCTTTCGCGTTGCCGTGAGATGTTTAATGAGGTCGATAAATTTAAAAAAATACCTCATTGTCAATGGGTGTTATTTATTCACTAATTACATTTTGCAAATACTATACTTTAGGTATTGTGAGAATAGTTGCTCCGTTTGGTAGGATGCAGTGCCCAAGCAGTCGAGCGGACCAATTTGCCCCCAACCCCACTCCTTTGCGACTGAACGAAAAACTGGGAAGCCTTTTCTTTCACTAAACAATTTCCTCTCTTGCGGAAATATTAAATAGGAGCTGAATTTCGTGCAGTCGATAGAATTACACTGAATATAGCACTAGATGTGATTGTTGTAAACTTATTGAAATTATATCCAAAATGGTTTCGGAGCATGTGCCAGAGAAGATAATTACATTAACTGGTCAATGTAACATGAGCGATCAAATGAAAACCGAAATGTGCATTCCTCATTACTCAGGTCGAGTTTAGCAGAGGAATTTGAGTTTCTTCCTTCTCTTCTTTGAGAAAGGTGGCTTAACCACCGAAAGTTTGGAAACGTGAGTTTCTTTCTTTTTTTGTTTCTGTGTTCTCTAGTGCTGTCTTGATATACATTCATTCACATCCGTGAGACATTCACATAAGTTATACATTTATATGTACATATATATAAATATAAATATATATATATATATATATTTCTATATATATATATATATATATATATATTATGATATTGAGGTACTCACGAGAGCAATATAACATTTAGACGGCACAATAGACACAAAATATAATAGGTAACACGTAAAGGATACTCACATTTCAGAAAGTTTAAGCTTTTGACCTTCTCTGAGGCCTTCTTCAGGTCAGACATGTGTATGTGTGTGTATGTGTGTATGTACATGTGTATATATATATATATTTTATGTATAATCTTGAAAATGACGCTCTCCGGCGACACACAAACACTCAGATAATAAATATTCCACACACAGAAACATAAAAGAAGGACACTTACAGTAGATAATGACGTTTCGACGGCACCGCCGTCGTCATCAGAATCATACATTATTGTGCACGTTCGTGGGTTTTCCAAGAAAGTGACTTTATATATATTTCTGTTTCGGGCATAGAAATAATGCACGAAAAATGAATTAGGTCTTGCAGGGCTTGAAATTATTTGTGGTTCTATCTCACGCATCATTAGACTTTAAAGGGAAACTACATACTCATGCATTTGTAGGCTGAAAATCTCAGTGAGAGCTCTCAAGTGACACACGTTTTCCACCAATTTATGGGGAAATACAACATTTGGTCAAATAATTCGAAAAAGATTGTAAAAAAAACTTAAACATCCAGTGACGATTTTGTTTCACTTTTTTAATCACCCTCCCTATTGATCCATTTTCCGTTACTGGGTTACCAAGAATATAAATATGGAATACCTTTTATCGTACTTTTTATCGATATTTACCCAACAGATCATATGCCTTCATATTATTGCGTGTCTACTACAAGTTGAAGAGTTTGGGGAACCTTTGCAAACACCCACTTAAGAGATGAGAAATTATTTTATCTGAGGCAGGTGGATTATAGGAATTAGGATTGTATATGACCTCTTAAGGTTGTGCTACCCGAGTGAAAAATTGTTTTCCCAGCAAGAGTTCACATCTAAATTGCAGGCAAATCGACAACTGCTACGCTCAAAGAAGAAAGCCGTGCGTGAATACCGGTTTGGACTGCGGCTCTCTACGCATTTGAGATGCGGATCAAAAGTAAGCGAGAGAATAACCGATGCCTTCCTTGCTAGAGATGGATGCTGTTGATAAAATGAGCATTATCAATTGAGAAACGAATAAGTCAAAGAAAGACGAGAAGGTGAGGATCGTCTTGGGAGAGGGGGCGTGGATTGAAACTCGAAAGTTTTAAGAGAAAGGAAACTTTTAGACGAAATAAAATATCGTATGTCGTGATGAGAAGTGGTTGATCGAAGGCACAAATCATTCATAACATATCATCCCCGTTAAAACATAAATATTTCTATTTTAATTATAGAATCTAATGTAATAACACTGCTGCCCAATGCTGCTAAACACAATTTATATTTAGTTCAGCTTGAGCCTAGCCTTTAATTCAAAATATAACACATATAATTTATTGCAATAATAGTATTGAAATAGCCCTAATCGGATTGGGGGGTTAATGTTCGATTGGTATTATTAGGAGAGCGATGTACGTCATATAATTTGGTGAGGGCACTTTTCCCCTTTGCCTGTAGTCTTGTAAAGGGAGGATGAACAATAAAGCATCCTACCTTGAGTTGCAATCGATCCCCTAGGGGCTTAATAAAAGAAAAGAGAGTAATTTGTTGCAGTAAAATTAATAAATACTGTCGTTAGTGCGATATACTAGTACTGCTCTGCCAAATGTACGACATATGGGAACAATGTTAAGCGTGCTTTGATGCAAATGAGAACAAAGTATACGGCAGAGAAAATGTTTGGTGACGTCGAAGTCAAAGGAATGGGGACAATGGTAGGGGACGTCATCTCCTCTCTCTCACATCTGCAACTTAGTCACATCTTGCAACTTGCTATTGCGACCTTGTAATCTAAACTCACCGTGGAATTGCTCTTAGCGACCTCCCAGCGTGCCAAAATAATTGCTCCGCATGCCATAGGTTCGCCCTAGGGAATACCCCGCACGAGGATCCGACAAAACACAATGGGTTTCCATGCCAACAGCTCCGTCGTCCTTTCCGCCGAATCCCCGTTTGGTTCGGCGCGCCGTCGTCAGGGAGAGCCGCCGTCGCGGCGCCGCTCTCAGAATAGACTGTTTTTCGCGCTTCCTGGCTGCTGCGTCCACAAATAGATCCCCTAACCCCCCCCCCCACACACACACACGCACACAGGGTCTTCCGTCAGAAGATTGCCCCGAGGACTATTCTCTCTGTCCGAGGGCGACTTTGAGAGACAAAAGAGCAGAAGGTTCGAAGATACGAGCGACAGAAAGGACAGTAATGTTGCGCCCGACGCCATAGTCGACCTACATTATTATAGAAACAGTTAAATTGGCAGAATTTCCTAACCCGATAGGCGATAAAGTGATCTCAGCTATTTATGTATTTTTGATTACCGGACAAAAGATTTCAGCATGTAACCTCGCATACCAATAAAAATAACAATGGCCTTTTAAGCCAACAATGGCGTCGGGTGCTACGTGGAACACGTCATGAAATGTAGGTTTTAGGAGAGTTACAACAGGTTTTGCCCGTCTCAAGAAATCTGTCTAGCCATTTACCACCGGAGCAATGGGAAAGCCTTCAAAATAAGTGTGCGGGTCGCAAACTACGGCACCTCAGAAGGCTAATCTCTCAAGCAATAACAAACAGAAGTCGAAGGTGGAAAATACACGTGTATTCGGCCAAATGGTTGGGAGTTATTGTCATCGTCGGGATTTCAAACCTTACATTGGTTTATTTCCTCCATTCTTCTCTATCCAATCTTCTAATTCCCTCTCACCCAGCCGAGAGCTGTTCTCTTTTACGCCCTCATTAATTTGTCCTTTGCACTTATCTCTTGGTCTCTCTCCTTTGGAATCTGCCCTTCAAAGTTCCCGTAACCGACGACATATGATACCATCCCGTGTGTCGCCGGAACGTCTGAAAAGATAAGTGAGCTCCTGCGGAAACATAATTGAGCAATCAGGTTTTCCATAGCAAGAAAAGTCAGCGACATCATCTCTAAGCCAAAGGACCGAATCCCCGATCTCATGCACGAAGGCGTATATGAGATCAAGGGCACATGTGGAAAGTCCTATATCGGTTAAACAGGAATATCCATCAGATTCAGAACCAAGGAGCGCCAAATTGTCACAGATAGAAAACAGTTCCGACTCTTGACAATTGGCGAGCATGGGTGATCGGAACCTGGACACACGATTAAGTTCGACTAAACTAAAGTACTGGCAATAGAGAGGGATTATTTCTCGAGACTCATAAGAGAAGTGGTAGAAGCAATGAAGAATCCCAACAATTTCAACCATGAGGACGGCTACACCTTGACTTCCATTAGGAAAAGGGTGATTCCTATTCGCCGCCAAGAAAGAGCCAATCAGAGAGCTCTGAGCCAGTCAGCGTCTCCTATATACTTTATAGCGGCCAAATCGTGACGCAGATCACTTCGATTCCAATTGGATTCAGGGATTGCAGCCATTTTTTATGTGGTAATTCCATTCCATTTGTTTGAGAGGGACCCAGATCGACCCATCAGCACCACGTCCTGGCGTTCCGTCAGCGGCGCCCTTAGCGCTGGGCTCTAGGCGCTCATAGTCCCAGCTGGAGAGAATCCTTTTAGGTGAAATTAGGCATGGTTCTCCTTTGTGGGAACCACAAAGCTACATCTGAGGTCCAGATCACTTCGACCTGAAGACGTCTCCAGGGTTGCGGGCGAAAAAGTTGTCCATCAACACATCTATGCGAGGGTGATTCCCGAAAGCAGCATGCATCCTTTAGTAGAAAGATACGTTTATTTGCAACGAAACAGTAGCCTACCGTGATATCCGCCATCCTGAGGACACAGCAACGTTATCAGATGACCTAAATGCTATACAACGCTGGTTCGGCACTTGCCAATTAGAATGTAACTTAAAAAGTGCGCTGTGATGAATTTTTGGGAAAGAGCAATTGTCTCCCGACCGCCTACAGCATCAGAAATACCGAAATAGAAAGTGCAGACTTGATTATACCCAGGCGCTACCTTCACTCACGACCTCTCCTGCGTGAAACATATACGGGAAATCGCAGTAGACCAGACGTCCCACACGTTCTTATTTTTTTTTATTTTAGTACCCTGAAAGCCACCGCTGGGGTGCCACTGTTAGGGGTGAAGCGTTGGACAACTTACCGGAGGGCTCGCGTTCGATTTCCGGGTAAGCTTCTCTGGGCACCCTCAGGTCTACTCAAGCTATGTGATTTTTCGGGTGCCAAATCTTCCTTGGAGACTATTAGCAGCACAGGGAAAGGCACTGACCCCCCTTATTGCCCTGATGTGTGAATTTCACATGCCTTCGGGCTTAGTACTGGGTGAACTCTGCCATCACCTACCAAACCGACCTTCGAGTTGATTAATGTGTTAATGATTTTTTAAAATCGACAAACCAACGAAATATTAGGCTCGTATTAGAGGATCTAGATTGGGTATCACTCGCGTAGGAGCAAAGATTTAATTACAGAGTTAAAAAATTCTTGCGATTCGAATTATTTCTCTTTAGCAAATTTATTTATTTATTTAACATTGGCTGACAGACAATACATAAAATATACATCAAGAAAAAGAAATGGTAGGAGCAATAAACAATAATGAAAAATGAACCAAATAGATGTCGTGAAAAGCTAAAAGATAGAAGGAGAGCACATATGCAACCAGAAAGAGCTAAGTTACTATCTGGCGTTAAAGGAAGGAGGTGAAAGCGTTGAGGGGGGAAGAGAGGTCCAGGGAAGGATACTGAATGCTCAGGGAATTAAATGTAGCGGGGAGTCGATGAAATAGAGAGCGTTGAGAGATCGAGAGACGGAAATTTGGAATCTGGACTCAAGTTACGTGTTGGTCGAGGGGAAACACGAATTGAGAATAGAGGAAGAAGGTCGTTGGTACGGAGAGTTCCATCAAAGATGCTATATAAGAATTTCATATTACATCTGTTAATGAACGTGAATTATCATGAAATTAAACATGAATTTTCCCGAACTCCACACATCAGTAGGCATTGCAAAACTTCCCCTGCCAACACATTATCAAGCTTTCTTTTCTCAAATATTTCCGATCGACCAATCTCTCCTATCCCACATTCTTCCTCACTTTTTCTATTCTTTTCTTGTTCAGCCGTATATGTATGTGTTCTTTGAGTTTGTTAAGGTCGGACTTTAGGCAGCGCATTAATTGAACAACAATTGATAAATAATCCCTGAAATACGCGTTAGTCTTTTGATTTGAGCAGGGAAAACTTATCAAAATCTTATAGACAATGCACGAATGTGACGTAGGCGAGCGTCGTTCGTAAGTAAGAGCAGGGCAGTCTGGAATAAATCATTAAAAGGGACTCCGACTCCTGAAATTGCTTAAATTGACGACTTCTTTCGTCTTTTCCGGAAAGGAACGTCACGAAAGATAAGACTTCTAAATTTTATATGATCGTAGTAAAATGTTGTTAAATATAAATTAATTGATGACCAACAGAAATCTGCCTTTTCCGCCGGTAACTCACGAAAATAACAAATAGAGAGAATTGGAATAACAAATGAAAACCAACATTTCAAATAAAAACTTTTTCCTTCACATTTTCATAGTTGTTGTCTTGACATCCACTGCCACACGCCCGTTAAGCGGATCGCTGAAGATTTTGCGGCCGCAGATGAGAAAGCCAACCCAACTATTTGCATGAGGGGAGCCATAACCTACTCAAACACTGAAAAATATAACTGGCGAACTTCTCCATGTCACCTCTGTCTTGACGTCTCCTCTTTCTACAATCCGTTCGCCGGAAGGAGGTGTGAGCAGATGGGTGGAATGCCACGGGATAACTAAGTTTTGGAGGACGAGTTGAGTTGCCGCTTGTCTTTGGGAGATTTTGCAGAATAAGGAGTGGAGTTTAAGGGAAAGGAGATGGAGTCCGCTCTCGTCATGAGCGAGTTACACCCTAGCAGTGGCTTGTAGGATACTGCAATATCTATATAATATCTACCATCAACATAATCCCCAGTGCAAATCACAATGAACACACGACAGCGGTTCCTCTCTTTCCCCAAGTCCACCACTTCGCGTGATTTCGGTGAGAAATCTGGAAGCGAACCGGTTGCGACCGTTTACAGAGAGAGTCCAGTAACCTCCTCCTCCCGTGGCCGCGGACCAATAGCGGCGATTTCGTCATCGCCATGGAGATGAGACCTTGCGGCGGGATGGGAGGGAGGCACTCGCGTGCCAGTGCGTGAATATGGAGCGGGGGTGTGACGTCACGGCGAGCGAGAGAGAGTGACGTGTCTCGCTGACGGCGGGGAGCGATCCGAAGGAGGGGATGCAAATAGCAGTCAGAGGAGGCGAGTGAGAGAAAAAGGAGTCCGCGTTAAGTGCGCTTCACGGAGGAGGGCTGGAGGGGGTGGCTGCCCCCCCCCCGACCTCCCTCGTGACGTCAGTGGAATGAATTGTTTGCTCATCGCGGAAGGAGGGGGGCAGCCGCGTATTGAGTGCGAAGTTGCTAAAACAAATAAACGGAAGGAGATGTGTTTCCATCGCGACGACGGCGCCCACTCCATGATAAAAGGATGGGGCAGATGTGAGTATCGTAATAATTTCCGAGGCAAAGGATTTTGGGTCTCCCGAAAAACGATTAAATGGCCAGCCTGTTGCCCACAAAGGAACAATACATTGCGGCGGTTTATTTATGAAGATCGGTTGGACGATGAAAGAGTCTCCATCCTTCCGAATAATTACGAAAATTGGTTGAGCTGTAGTCGGCACCTCCGACCAAGCTCTGTTAAGCGAGTGCCATATCATGGAGACAATGAATAGCTACGCGAGTATCCCCTTGCTCGTCTGCTATTAGCAAGACAGTTGGTAGTTGTTGCATCGAGAAAGAATGAAGACCGACTCACGGAGAATGATAGGACTTAATGTTGATTTGAAAACTCACTTGAGAGCGGGACCGTTCAAATTTAATGCCTAAGGATTTAGTCATTGGTTATAAATGAAAAAAAGGTAACTCATGCTCATCTTCCAAGTCCAAATCGTCAAGTTGACCAATCACAGGAATAAACGTGTTTCATAAATTCTCCAATCACGTGCTATTGTGGCCCATACACTAGCGTCACCGGCGACCAAAAAAAAAATTAAGGACCGCCCGATCATTAAAAATGTTAATATTAGAATATAACAATTAGATTTGGATGCCATTTTTTCCACGAACGATAAGGGATCGGAATAACATTTTCCGACCACGGTAGGGTGATATTCAGATCAAAATTTGTCTGGTGTGTATTCACCCCTTGCCACACAATTGCAAAGTATTAAAAATACTAATTGCTTATACCAAGTCACTGCTCCGAGTGCAATACGAGGAAATAGATGCAAGATGCAAGCCCCGTCTTGTCGATAGTGGTCCAAAAATGCTCGTCCACTCGACATTCCTTGCTCTAGCATTGGTCGGTGAGTATTTCCAGTATCCACATTGAACACCATTTGTGATATCCATAGAGCTTTTCCGTTATAATGGTGTCAATAGCTGTGTATCCAACGAGAGGTAATTTCATCGGCCACACGGATCCTCAATGGTTGATTAGATTGCAGTTATTGGATCACTTGTAGAATGATTTAATCGGTGTGGATGCCTGCAACTCCGCTTTCATCATGCCGCCATTGTTGAAGTCTCGACACAATTGGCTTACAGTTTCTTCACTAATTCCTGTAGATCCTTTCAACGAATAGGCAGAACTTCCAAGGACGTATTTGGGCATCCGAGGATCCTTTTGCAAACACAAAAATCTAATCACAGCACGCACTTCGCATATGACGGGGGAATTACTTTGGCGGGCAATGCAGGTCTGCATTCACCGACAAGCATACGACTACTGAATCAAAACAATAACTGTAGATGCTTCGGGAACCATCAATATATGGCTCTACATGCGCACAACTTTGTTCTGACCCGTCAATATTTAAATAAATAGGAAAACGGTACTTCCTTTTCAAATATGCTCCAACAATACCCTCGTCAACAATGCAAACAGTTGAAGAGAAACAGATACAAGCGAGAAAATCAGTCGAGAAGTGCTCGTAATTCATTTCAAGCAAAAAGAAGACTTAATTTTGCCAGTTCTACCAGACGCAAAACAATACTTGGAGGCAGGCAGGCAAGATTTCGAAGTCGTCTCGAGGGACGAAAGCGGAAGGAGTAGCCAGGGAATTGAATCAATTTGACTGAGGTCAGGCTGCGACGAGGAGTGAAACTGAAAACTACTACAACTATTGGTGAAAGAGCCCCCTGACGCCATCTCTTGGCCAAAGAATCGGGGCACTTGGTTGTCTAAATCCTCCGCAGATCTCAGTGTAAATTACGTTCCCTCGATAGCAAGGAAGTTCATGTGTTTACCGAGTGTCTGTTTTCGCCGGCGACCAAGGCATCGACCGCCGGGATTTGGAAAGCACTGCTGGACTCTCTCGGAAATCGAGGTTTCGATCGTGTCTTTCTTGGAGCGGCGGTTCACCGCCTTGTTCTTCCAGAAGCGTGAGGTTTGACACTTTCGACTTCTTGCACCGGGAAGAAGTCGAGAATTTCGAATCGAGAGATAAATTTTATCTGACCCTTTTTTTGCTCTTAACTTCCTACTGACATCTCGTATTGCATTTATGATGTATATTATTACATTTAGATACCTCAGTATATGTAAACTCCTATAACAATCTCCATCTTTTGATCTGTTTAAGATACCTATGTTAACTATCATTTAAGCCATATTTAATTTTGATACTGTACGCATGCCAGGCAATCGCGCTCTCCATGCGCCCATCATAGTGCAAAAAGAAGGTTTCTCCTCAGTCGGTACCTTACGAAGTTCTAGTCATCAGAAAATGCCACCGTTTGGATTTTTACATCGGCTCATCCATGTTTCACCCGGAATTTAAACCTGGGACCCTCTAGACAGTAAGCGAAGCATAATATATTACACATGTAATTATAATTTGGATTTTAAAATCTGGAGTCATAAAGGCGACGTTCTTTTCTATGCACTGACCGATGGGCACTGTGCTCAGAGGCGTCCCCCCGTATTTGATTCCGGGGGGGGGGGGAGGTGTCTCATTCTTTTGCGAGTAAAAGAATTAGTTTGAGGTGATCTCTCACTAAAATTTTTATTCTCCGCCCTTGCCTCAATCATCAAATCAATCGGGTTGTCGTCTACTGCGATTGTTTGATGTCTTAATAGAGCGAGCGATGGCCATATCTATCGACCCGCTACAGCCACACGCTAACCCCTTGAGTTTCAAAATCGCCAAAGTGACAAGGGCGTTTTGAAAGTGATTGTTGACAACTACGTTGATTGTTGATCACTACGGTGAAGGTCGCAAGACCTTCTGTGCTCAGGAGAAAGATGCAAATGTATTATCCCGTGAAACGTCGATTTCGGGTGTCGTATTTGTGTTCGATCGAGCGAGCAATCAACGAGTCGGATGCCAGCAGAGGAAACGATCTCGATTAATGATTCGACACGCATTGCCGAGGGGGGGAGGAGGGGAAAGAGGTGGCGCCGCAGATAGTCCTTGGAGAGGGGGGGGAGGGTAATTCCGGCCCTGACGCCCCTGAGACCCCCACAGCGACCATCGCCCACACACCCTACTCAACAATTGCCAACTGACCTGATTCAATGGGATCGCCTTTCGCGGGGCACTAGTCACGTGGCGCCATCCGAGATAGAAGGAGAGAGAAAGGGACTTCAATTATCTACGGGAATGTACCGGGAAAGGTCATATCTGTGTAACTAGTAATAGAGAACGCTTCCAAGGACAACAATATTTCAATTATTTCTAACTTCTCGACAGAACTAGTTCCAACCAAAATGATTTGGGTATTAGCATACGGCCTCGATTGCCATTTGCAAAATGCCTACATTCGCGTCTGGAATTCAAGGAACATTTAAATCATTGACACGTACGGGTAAAATCAATTTCAGGAAAAATGAAGTACTTGCCAACACCCGTGTATACTAAAAGAAATGTGGTTTGGTCGTTGAGATAAAGAAACATGAAAACAGAACATTATTAGAATGACTGTTTTGCAACTCCTGCGGTGGGTAAACGTCATTTAATAATTTGATAGTCTATCAATACAAAACTTTCTAAATTTAATGAAAACCAATCAAAACTCTCGAAATTGACCCCTGTTAAAAATGCCGTGAAGCACGCCAAACGAGCATAGGGACGAAAATGAAATTGTGAACCGTGCAATAAGTGAGATATATTATTATTATTACGGATGAATCAAAGGAAAAACAAATTGCACTGATTTTGAAAAAGCTAGAAGGGCTACGTTATACAATACTGAAGGGGTTAATAGAATAGATCAGAGGTGGAACAGTTCACGCGTTTGTTAGAATTTAGGAGAATCGGTGGAGTGCTGAGAGGGATTGGAGATCATATACTTAGAAATATGTGTAAACAAAAAATGCTGAGACCGTGAACTTGTTTACATTGATTCACGACCGTAGCTACGTCCCTTGTATATTTGAATTATAAATGTTTGCTGGGTATCAAACTAAGACTAAGTGGATTGGGTATGGCGTACATTGAGAAGGGAGTGTTTCGAAAGAAGAATAAAAGGTGAATGAAACAATAGTAAAGAGAGGTAAGCCAAATGTTTAGGGGGTTATTGAGCAGGATACAGTCTCTGTCTTAACTTGTTGGAATGCCAGAGTTGTGAATAGAAGATACTTGGTGATTTTTCACGATTCTTTATGACAAAGGTATGTAGTAGATATCATGCGGAGTTAAAGAACAGTTTATTGAAGTGTAGAAGGTTACGGAATTTAGCGTTACTAAGAGTTTAGGCGTAGAAGGTTAGCAGTGGATCCTCTCCGATTACATCTCGAACTAATTTAATCGGTCAACTAGCATTAATTAATTGTGATCCCGGCGAGATCGGCGCCATGCATGAATCTATGGCTGCAGAGTGGATACAATTTTAAGGAGATTCCCTTGAGAAAAATGGTTCATTAAACTGTGTAAAATAATTCATCGCGAGGGAATACGTTCATACACTTCAAAACATCACAAAAATGGGACCTTTTCTTAAAAAAAAGAAGAGATGCATGCGATGAAGTTTCGGACCATTAGCCAGACCGCTGACGTGTACGCCGAAGAGCTAAGACGACGGAATGTTAGGGCAGAGGGCCGACGGGAAGGGACGGGATGAGAAGCACTTTGGGTCGAGGAGAGCACAAAAGACGACGCTATTTCAGTCCGGGCGGTCCTCGTGGCTTTGGGAGTGGACAAAGGCCAAGAAGTGTATCCTTTTCCTCGATCTGGAGAAACTTTTCAAGATTAATTAACGGGAACGGAGAGCAAATACATCTAAAGGACAGAAAAAAACGTCCCTTTAATGACCCTAGATATAACGGGAGTCCTTTTTGAAGTGCCTTCAAAACGAAGTGACAGACTCACAGGCAGTGCAAACAGAGGGAGACGAAGACTAAGTGTAGTAGACTCTAATCAGAAGTGAGTAGGGACGGAGGGATTTAGGAATTAGGTTTTCGTTACTTTTACTCGCTTTCTTCGACATTTACGTAGAAACTACGATGTGTGAATGGGAAATTGACTTCACGAATCACAACTATGCGTCGCTGTCGGATGTTTTTCGACGGAATAGCAGTCTGTATTGATGAGAAAAGATTGATTCTCGGTAGAAGATGCAGCAGTGTTGCTCAGAAAGAGAGATTATGGTATTAATTTCAAATCTTATACGATGCCACTCCAAAATTTTAATGTCTCAACTAAATAGGAGACCGATCAGTTTTCCGAAGAGATTCAGCACTTTTTAAAAATACCCAAATGACCATGGAAGGTATAATCGTTCATTAAAGAGGAAAGAGATTAACTGTAGAATGGATACATAGGTTTAGGAGGTTGTTTTTTTTTCGAAAAAATTAGAGACAGTAAAAGCTGCTACTCACATCGTCCAGGGATTAACTGCGAGAGCCATAATTAGGAATATATATATATATATATAATTATAATAGAACATTTATATATATACATATATATATATATATATATATTTATATATTTATATATATTCCTAATTGTAGCCCTCGTAGTTAATCCCTGGACGATGTGAGTAGCAGCTATTACTGTCTCTAATTTTTTCGAAAAAAAACAACCTCTTAAACCTATGTATCCATTCTACAGTTAATCTCTCTCATCTGGGATGAACGATTACACCTTCCATGGTCATTATTTATATATATATATATATATTTTTTTTTATATTATTATTATAAGGTACATACCGGTGAAGGTAGGTTTTTCGATGGACGCAACTACCAAATAAATATTTTGTGACTCCTAACAAAACACAATCCAGCAACCTAATCTACATCATGTCCTTCTTCATATCTGTGTACTTCTTTCCTCCCTTCATCCCGTCCAACATCCCTATCCTGTTCCGGCCCTTTCCTCGTTTGCCTAACATTCTCCCCTCTATCACCGTCTTCAACACCCCACTACCGCTCAATACGCCTTTCATCCATTTTTCCTGCCTCCATAGGATTTCTCTCAACAAACCCCTCTCCTCACCCACCATCTCTAGTACTTCCTCATTTGTTTTCCTTTCGGTCCATTTCACCTTCTCCATTCTTCTCCACACCCACATTTCAAAAGCCTCCAATCTACGTCTATCCTCCTGCTTCAGTGACCACGTCTCCACGCCGTACATAGCTACGCTCCATATCAAAGTTTTTACGAGTCTTTTTTGAACATCCCTACACAACGTCTACGTCATCAGCTCCATCCTCCTTGTGAAAGCCTCTTTGCCTAGCGCAATTCTTCTCCTTACGTCCCTACTACTTTAACCACGTTGGTCCAAAACACTATCGAGATACATGAATTGTTCTACCTGCTCTATTTTTTCTCCGCCTATTTTAATATAGCCTTTTCCTTTGAGGAAAATTACAAAATCTTTGTTTTATTAATATTGATTCTCATCCCATATTTATCGCACTGAACCTCCAATTCACTCAGCAGTGCTTGCAACCCCTTGGCCGACTGACAAACCAAAGCCTGGTCATCAGCAAGCCTAACTGATTTTACGAACTTCCCTCCGACTTTCACTCCCACATCCTGTTCTTCCCATGCCTCTTTAATCATTTCCTCCACATATACATTGAAAAGCACTGGTGACAATGGGCAACCCTGCCTTACACCTCTTCCTAACACTGCCCATCCGGACTCTCCGTTCCCCACTCCCACCTGAGCAGTCTGAGACATGTACAGGTTGCGGATTAGTCTCCTGTCCCTCCAATCTATTCCTATTGTCTGCCATTTACTCATTAGTTTTTCCCAATTCACTCTATCAAACGCTTTTTTAAAATCTACTGAACAGGCAAATACGTCCTGATTGTATTCTATATTTCTCTCGATTAGTAATCTCATTACTGCAATGGCATCACGCGTACCTCTTCCTTTCCTAAACCCAAACTGATCATCCCCTAAGTAATCATTTGCGTTACTCTCAGTCCTTTTGTTGATGATCCCGAGAACAACTTTAGCAGCGTGGGATATCAAACTTATTGTTCTGTAGTCCTCACATGACGTAGCCTTTACTTTTTTCGGAATAGGAACTAACACTGATCTTACAGTCTTCCGGCCGGATTCCTCCCTCATAGATACTACGAATAAGTCTAAATAGTCCTCCTCCCTCATTTCCCTAAACCTTTCTACATCTACATCTACATAAGTACCCTGCGAGCCACCAAAAAGGTGTGTGGCAGGGGGTGTAGCACCATGAGGGAAGGGTAAGGGTTGAGGGGGTTGGGAGTTAGGTGAGGAAAGGTGGGGGGAACCTGTAGGGAAAAAAAAATATATATATATACACACATACATATATATACATGCATACATACACACATGTATACACATCCTCGCGAAGTCCCTAACCTGTACATTAATACTTATTGTAATGAACTAAGTCCTGGGGAATTTCGACTACGAGCATTCTGGTCCCTTATCGTTCTTGGAAAAAATGACATTTTAAACCTGTCAGTCTTGCAGTCTATCTCTCTAGTCTTATATTCGTGATCCCTTCGACCGTAATACGTTGGGGTTCGTATTATATCCTTGATGTCATCGGAAAAGGGCCCATCTTTAAATGTTTTTAATAAGTTTAATCTATATTGGAAACGCCGCTGTGTAAGAGAATTCCAACCTAAATTGTCTAGCAAAGTGGATACGCTGCTGAGTTGGTCATAACAATGTTTGACAAATCTAGCCCCCCTCCGCTGAACTCGATCTAATTCCGAAACCAAATTTATGTTATGAGGATCCCATATACTGGCAGCATACTCTAGGTGGGGCCTGACCAAGGCAAGGAAACATCGTTCTTTCACCTTTTCGTCGCATTTACCTAGCACTCTTTTCACAAATCCCAATTTTTTATTAGCACGACCGCATATTTCTCGTATGTGTTTAATCTTTCAATTCAATTCAATTTAACCTTTCAATAGTTCCACAGGAATGTTGTCTACCCCAAAGTTCACCGGACTCCGGATCGAATCCGAAAATGTACAAGTCTGGTGCAGTGTCGGGTGTCAGGTTGTTTTTTTTGTCCAGGAGGGGCGAGTAGGTACGCACACACACATCGCGTTTCACCTGAGCCCATGACCCTCCGAAATGTTCCATGCGAAGTGATTCGCACTGCGCCCACTACAGCCACTCCTCTCGAATGCTCTCCACAGTTGACTTCGGATCTGCAGGCAGCGGAGCAAAAGACATCCATCATGAAGGGTCGCTCCATACGGTGGAGAGTGGTTCGAAATGGTTCAAACCAAACGGTTCTCAGTAGCGTACCTCAGTTTTCACTTCTCATCATTTCATTCCCTCTGCTCTGAGCATAACGATCACTTACGTGGTTTTACATTCGTTTCTATCAACAGTGTTCCCATTACAACAATATACAAAGCCTGTTCAGGAAAATAATAAGTCCTGGAGAAGAAGTTGTTCGACAGGAGAAGCTGAGAGAAATACCAAAGTTCTTCCAGATCCCCACGATCGGATGACACCGCTCGGCACCGATTTCTTAAGGGGCAGGAAATGCGCAAAAGTTTTTTTCTTCTATCGGAGATGAGTGAAGTCCATCTCTTCATTCAATCAGCAAAAACCTCGCAGTTCTCCGTGAAGGCATGTGACCGGGTGTGTTACGACACCTTACATGAAAATACGGAGAGGAAGAGATCCGTCGAGGGAACACTTATTTGTTTTCTAGCGTTGCACGCCTTGTGTTGAATCATCACCTGTCACATACGCCAGCGGTGACTTTCAGGGCACCACACGGATGTCAACGAATTCGCACGTGTCCTTCTTCAGGCCTAGAATCGCGAAATGAGGAAAAAATAATTATTTGGCTTCATCTACTCGGCAATCTATCGCTGCAACATTTCCACTTCTTTCTGAAATATCAATCGGGTAGGTGGTCCTAGGTTGGCCATTATTGCCTCTATGCCTTCAGAAGCTTTCACGGCGAATATACCTGCAAAAGTTTCAATCCATAGTTTTCTCTCAAGTCCCTAAGTCCTTCCTTATACCCTTATTTAGTAATTGTTTGATACAGTGCCCTCCTATGGCAGTTTTTCAGGAATAGGAAAGCTGCACTTACTTGGAACTCTGTGGAAATCTCCAATCAAAGGTTTCTGAGAGTCCTTTACGTTTGTTCGCGCCATACTCTGGGTGAAGTATAATTAATTGAAAAATACGAGGAAGCATGACATTTATCTTTTATTATGTCTCAATCCAAAGAAATTTCAATCACCGTCAGTATCTTAATCGTAATACTGGTTGGTCTTCCACTCTTTCCCTTCCAATGCAAGTCCTCCCTTAGATACGTGGTGGGGTTTATTCTGGGCCGATCGGTGCGAGGCTATACGAGGACTGACCAGAAAGTAACTTCGTTTCGGCCTAGCGTGACGGTGGTTACGGCTAGAGACACCATATTGGAGTCTAAACGTCCCTACACTTAGTACGCATCCTGTTGTGGTAGTGTGAGCAGACTGTGGTTTTTCTATTTTGCTCACTGCGAACTGTTACTATGTGCGCTGCTATAGAAAATCCCGCGAGTTGTGTACGTACGATCTGTGAGCAGGTAAAAATTACAAGCCAATTGAAATTCATAGGCAACTTCATAAAGTATACGGAGACGGAATAATGAGAGAAGGCGGAGTGAAGCAGTCGTTCATTCAGTTTAAAAATGGCCGCAACAATGTTCACAATCAGAGCCGCAGTGGTTGGCCTAGATGAACTGACAGTGAAAATCAACAAAAGGTTCGTAAAAATTGTCAATTTAAGTCTGCGGGTTTCTCGTTAGACGTGGTTTGCGACAAAGAGCTTTGAAAGTGACGCAGAATTTCATGGTTATGTATACAAGTGGTAGAAATGTAAGGGGGCAGATTTCTTTAGAGATGGAATTGAAAAGCTTGTGTGTCTTTATAATAGATGCCTTAATTTGAATGGCAATTATGAAGAAAATGGTTTTTAAATGTGCCTTTCAAATGAATATAATAAAAATTGGTTTTGCCACTAGGTTCATATTTTATTTCAAAACGTAAGTTTCTTTCTGGACAGCCCTCGCGGATTTGATTTGACGTTAGAGTCGACCGATAGACCCGAACTTGCTTGCTATCCGGGGGCTTTTAATCCGTCAAATAAATTCACTAGCGGACCGATTATTCTGTCAGCGGGAATGATTTCTGATGCATAGGCACTTGATATGACTAACCAATTGATACGGTAGTAGTCGGATCCCCATACGCCACTTTTAAGGATGTGAGCATTGAAAAAGCAAGCAAGAAAACCAGAGGAACTCATGAAGCGTTTTATTCGTATAATTGAAAGCATGAGATAGGCACGTTCACTAAGCCAAACTTCGAAAAAAATAAACATTGGCAATCGCTTTTGGAAGTAATTTTCGAATAGCGGGAATACTTACGCTTCTGCTCATGTAGAAAGTAATTGACTTCATCACGCCAGCGTAGAATATTTCAGAGATAAAAAAAATTTGTTTTGTTTTGATCGCCGGCTTTCATTTAAATTTTAGAATTGGCCACATTTGGACTCGGCGACGGTCCGGAAGATTTAAACGGATAAATAGCATACCGAATGGGTTTCTCCATAGCCAAAACTCCATCAAATCGACCGAGAATCGATTCAATCGACTCGGCTGAGTCAAACTCCTGACAAAACACAGGCCATTCCTTCTATCCACTCCTCCACAATGACCTCCGTATCAGTCCCATGGTCTTCCTCGGAGCGCCTTTCTGCTTCCCTTTCCACTCCGCCTTCCTCACAAAACCTTCATCTAACTAAGTTTGGCGCAATCTACCTGCCTCCTTGTTTCCTAACAGTATACCATATTGTTTCTCTCTCTCCACGCGACTGAATACTTCTTCATCCTTATAATGTCTGTCCGTTTGGTCTTTGGCATCCACCTCTGGCAACCCATTTTTAAATTTATTTTAGTACCCTTTAAGCCACCGCTAGGGTTTTTTGGGAGGCTTTCGCTTCCTTTTCTATTCTATCGTGGGGGTGAATGAAAAAAGCTCCACTATTTTGGAAAAAAACGAGCCGAAACATTTGCGACCGGATGTATTTTGTAGGATGAATGTAGAATTTTTAAGACATTTCATCGCCCTGCCATCGGATGTAAGCAGGCCATCAGAATTCTCTCCATCCCATCGGCTTAACCCTGGCGCGATGAAAAACAACACACGGTTAACAATTCAACAACTTCCGTAATAGGAAATCGCGAATCCGGCCATGAAGTGACCAAGGCGACCTCTGGGCGATCTCCGCGCCTCACTGGCTCGTCAACATGCTGGAACGGCTCGCGGCGAATCGTGTTTCGGGGGGGCATGTCTAAGGTGGAAGGTCATCGAGGAAGTCCTCTCCCCTTCCGACACCACCTGAATACAGATTGCACCATGGCGTCGGCGGGAACCAACCAAATTATCTAGATCTCGCCGACGAATAGGCGAATAAGATGTGCGTATTCATTTCCGCAGGCATGTCCCGCCAATTCCCTTGAAATGGCCGCTCCCAAAATCACGCTACGCCCGCTGAATGGCGATGGAAGGAGATCCCCAGAAATGTGCAAATTATACTCAAGGCGGTAAGTCTAAAGATTAGGGGCAGGTTTTGAGCGGGCGAAGGGAACTGATACTCGAAGTGGTGACATCGAAAAGCACTTTCGCGACACCCAATGGTTGCTCATGGAACAAGTTGCGAGAAGAGAGTGTTGCATGTACAAGACGATTGCCGATCGGGGCTCAATGGACAACACGACGAGTGCACAAAACAAAGTTCGAATGTTTCGCATACAAGAGTGCTCAGTCAGTCCTTTTAAAACAGTTACAGTTAAAACAGATTAGGCTGTGGGGGTGTGGGTTTCGTCAGGAGAGACAATGGAATGATTTGGTAGCATTTTTCCATCCAAAACCTACCTCAATCGGTAGATTACCAACTATAATAATAATAATAGCCACCCAACGGTTGTCCTTCAATTTGTCAAGTTGGTTGCTTGAGTCTTGCTCACAGAAGAATAATTAATTTGGCACCATTTACATAATAAAAACATGATTTAAATTGAAAATATAAAGTGAAACTGAGGATATTCTATTGAGCATTGAGCAATTGAGAAAATTATAGTACTGAAAATGTTGCATAAGCTGCCTTGCCTTGGTGTGTGTGTGTGTGACATAAAAGTTTAAGAACGAGCAAAGACCAAAAAGTACATGCTATTAAAAATGATAAAATGCATCCAAATGATCCAGTTTTCCAACTTGAATGCATGTACTCTGCACTTTAAAAACAAATGAATACGTGGAAGCCATTTTCTTGACCATATTTCCACTTAAGCAGACGCGACCATTTTAAGCACGAGGGGTGGAAAGATTGCCATTTTCGAGGTTGAATGAAAAAATAGCGATAGTTATCGTGTAAACATACATTTTTCCAAATTATTTGGCAACTCTTTCTTTGTATTCTTTGCATTCTATTTCTTTTGAATTTCACCAAAGAGTTTCCCTAGAAGTTATTTATTATTTTTCCATTTTTCTTCCTGTCATTGAATTTCTACATTCTTCTTCTCCTTGCTATCTTAAAAAAATACTCATATCTGGGACCGAAAGATAATGTTAAAAACAAATCGGCGATTAAATCTACACGAGCGGAAGATCTCTTGTTAGAAAAAGCATAGGCAATTATTAGCATTTAAAATTATTCCCCCTATCAGATCAGACAGGCATTAATCAACATTGTAGTGTACTTGCAGATGAAGAAACTATTAAATGCCACATAAGTAAAACACGGTAGTCGAGAGATTTTCCGTAGCGATCTCAATGATGCCGTCGTGTTTGGAGTCGGGAACGGGGTCTTCAATAAATTATAAATACTCGAACTGTGGACGGATTGATGAGATTTCGGCGAATTGATGGGATTCACATCACCATCATCGGTTATAAAATTGGAAAAGCACGCTTGAAATATGTGTAGAGTAGCATTAAGGAGGAGGAGACGGTTAATCGGACGAGGATTGGGGAAATATTCGAACAGAAAAGTTAAGGAGAGGTTGTCTCTGGGCTTTGTTCTATTGTTACCTCAAATACGCTTCTAGTTTTTGTTACCCCGAACAGGAGAACCGGATTTCAGATTATTATGAAACGATTCAGAGGAAAGCAAAGAATCGATATTATATGAGTGCAAACCATTCAGATGTACACTGACACGGAGGGAATAATTTTAGCCCAAATTTGCATCGTCAGGCGATACCACAATGAAGAATTATGGAAGATCTACTACCGAAAATATCGATTCAAGGAATTCTTTTTCCTGCGAATGAATACATGTACTATGCATTTTATGCATGTACTATGTCTTACTTCCATTGCATTTCTCCATTCTCCTTCGTATTACTATTTCAAAAACACTTTTACAATTATGAAATCCCCCAGAAAATGAAATTTGGCCGTAGCGACAATAATCTCTCACTCCCATTATTAATGGACGGTAATCTGGCACTTCCTGCGACTCACCCAAGCGGAAGGTAAGCTCTTGATGTGGACAAATATGGGGCGGAAAGAATCTGAAACTCATTCCAAATATTGTGAATTAAGAAGCTCTTTGCCTAACGCCCAATTACAACCGTTTGATAACAGTCCTATATTCAATTACATAATCTCTGCACTTCTCACAACACATTAATTACCGAATACTCGTATGACCGTGATGGCACCGTTTGTAGTCGGATTGAAGGGATACAGAACAGATTGGGAGATCTGAAAACATCCATCCTTCCTCTCTCCTTATGATTCCTCCCAGCAATCCCCTCTCGTCCTCACCCACCATCCCTAGTACTTCCTCATTTGTTTTCCTTTCTGTCCACTTCACCTTCTCCATTCTTCTCCACACCTACATTGTAAAAGTCTCCAATCTACGCCTATTGCCTTGATGAAAAAAGGCACTTTGCTTTCCGACGTAGAGTATTTTTATCAAGGCCTAGGTTTCGTTACAGCGTAACATCTTCAGGTGTGGCAAAGCGTCTTATTTAATCATGAAAGATTACCACCATGTTACGCCTGAAACTGCGTTATCTATTATCTTGCTTTTACGACTTAATTTCCTGTCCATACATAATTACGCTCCATATCAAAGTTTTAATGTGTCTTTTCTTAACATCCTTACTCAACGTCCCTGTCATCATTTTTCTCTTCCTCGTGAAAACTTCTTCGTCTAACGCAATTCTTCTCCTTATATCCCTATCACTCTGACTATCTGGGCCCAAATCACACTCTAGACACGTATCATATTCCAAATTTCCTTGTTTTTACCATTTCATTTTAACTTTTAACGTAATCTTTCTCTTTCTCGAAAACTGCAAATTGGTTTGGGGATTCAAAAAACTTTATAGATATCATTAAGATTTTTCGCGGTACGAGCAGTTTCATCGCATGCGTGACATCTTCACGTACATCACATGTCCTGTACTTGTGAATTCATAACCATTACTGTCCGTGAAAATAGTGACGACATCCAGAAAACTCAAGATAATTGTTGGCTTCCTTTTCACAGGTATGATATAGCAAATACCAGTGGTGATACAAATATCTGACAGACAAAGGAAGAGCAACATGAATTTTTGTAAGAACAAATTGTCTTGATATCTACGTAGATATTGTTTGTAGTTCTCCCATGAATACATAATAATCAGAAATAAAATTAGTCTATCATAAGAAAATTAGTCCAGATGGTTTAAAAAATGTATTTTGATTATGAGAACAACAAAATGTACACTTTTCCACAGATTTCTTTGTACTTGATACTTTTCCACATGAAATCTGTGGGAAACTGCACATTTTGTTTTTCTCACAATGACGAACTTCCACTACATATCGCCCGAATTTGTTGAATGCATTTTGAGTTATATTCTTTTGATCCATGATTGAATCGAGACGAGCACTGTTCTCTAATGTCCAATGTTCCTTTCTCCTCCCGTACCCCTCTCCCCACCACATCTCCATAGAGCTCACCTCTTTTCCCTCCCCCCACCCCCACTCCACCTCCGAGCGCTGCGTCTCCAAATACGCAGACAGACTTCCCGACTACGTTCAGAATGCCACTCATTTAAACGCTCTCTGAAAGGAAAACTAATACCTGTGAAACTGATGGTACAATCGAGTGGTGATGTCAATGTTCACGCTTAAAATCGGATGGTAGATGCCAGACGCCATGAAGTCTCGCGACTTTTCGAATGCCAGATCTTCCTGGGAAACCCGATGGATGGCATGGGGAGTTAGGACCTGACCCCCACTTAAACGACCCCTCGACGCGCGAATAACGATTTGAGGCCCACTAAATCCTACCCTCGCCCACCAGACAAACCTTCGGGTAGATTACTCTGGTGACGAATTATTTTGTCAAACCGATCTTTGAAACCCACCAGACTACGGATATCTGCTGGAGGAAAACAAAATCCTCGTTAAAGAAGATGAAACGGGAAAGGGAGCGTAATAATGGTTTTTAATCGCCCCAGGGCGGAGCGATCTGCATTCGTTATAAATTGCTTCACGCTCTAATTGTGGAGTGCGAGATACGCCACATCGCATTTATTTCCCATATTGTCAAATTTCCTCGACCTCCCCTCCCCCTCCTCCCCCTCCCGCCTTTGAATTCGGAAAGCCCAAATTTGGGGCCGAGGACACGCCTCCCCACCCCTACCCCCCTCCCTTCCCTCCTTCCTTCCTTGATGGAATCACGGCGTGGCTGTAAAAACCCATCACGTCACTGTGCATCTTCATCAGAGAGAGCACAGGATATTTAGGAATGCATAACAGCAAACCTTGAGCCATTAAAAAAAGATTATCCAGTATTGTTCAATAATTCAGGGTTTCCGCCAAGTTATACCAAACAACGTTGATTTCAAAGGGTAATTGGCCCAATGGTGTCATCAGCTGGTGTCCAACCAGTCCGAACATTAGCAATTCTCACTCGAAAGACGTTGTACCTTACTAATAGGAGCAAAGTGTGATCAGGTATCATCATTCTAGTCATTAAAATGTGATTGAGGAATAAAAATAACGTCCCTTGAGATTTTTTTGTATGTCAGCGACCCCGTTTGCAAATGTGTTCCTCGGCTATTGGTTTGTGGAATACAAAGTTGATTGCATGCGGAAATGGGGTCTTCCGATAGTTGAAAATAATACACTTTCTCCTTGTCGATTATACGAGGAATACCCCCTCACGGCATTAACAACCATCAGGGTACACCTCTTCTTTTATTGTAGATCGATAGCAAATTCAGCAAGCGTTCGTTACTCGTATAACAAATTTGATATTTTCCGGTCTCAATTCGTGGTGCTTCATTTTATGAACGAAATATACACAGTAAAGTTCACAAAAAAAATCTTTATGTTATTTTCTTGTAAATTACTTAGTATGAGTGAAAAAGTTGGTGATAAGACGTAATTTGTGCCGTGGATTATATTAAATTTCTTTTGTTCAGTGAAAGTAAATTATAAATATAACATAGGTTCAGATGATCATAAAAAGTTCTTCATAATTCCGTGCTCTTGGAAGCATGGAGGAAACAAATGCGACTCACTCTATCAACACGTGGACACATTACTTCCAACCTTCCCTCCCTCCAATGCAACCAGTTTCTTGGAACTTCCTTCACTCCGCCCAAAATTCCTCTCCTTCATCTCCTCTTTGGCTATTAAGTGATCCTCCTCCTCTTCCCGTCAGCCATTGAGTTGCTGCGCCTTTTCAATCTCCAACTTATTCGTCCCTTCATCTTTTTCTTGGTATTCTGATTCATCTCCTTCCATAGAGTTGCTATGGAGCGTTTTAATACAACATAAACGTTTTTTCATGTTCATTTTTCGTCCATTATTCCTTAATGCTTTTCCCATTTACTTCTGCATCTTTCGATTTGATCATCTAAGATCATCGTATTCCTTTCCTCCGCCTTTATTGATTTTCCTGTTATTTTTCGTGACAATGTCATTCTTGAAATGTAGATCCCTCTGTTACTTCCCTGCTGTCATTTTCCATGTTTTGCTGTTGTACGAATAAGTGTTAATATATTTTATAACACGGAGCTATTTAATAGATCACACCTGATCTTAAAGGTAGCCTCATGAATCTCATGTCTGTTCGAAAAGGAAGACAATATCCAGAGGAATGGAATGTAGTGGTGGACATGACATCGCTAATTAAGAAAATAGATGGAATAAATTCAAAAGTTAAACAGGCATACCATTAATGAACACCGCTTACAATATTATTTCAAGCTTGGAGTTTTCAAACAATTAGTAGTTTTCAATGAAGAGTGCTTACAAATTTGTATTCGTATTATTTCTCGTATTTCGTCCTCAGGAGTAGGCGAACTGAACATGTTTCAACTTGCAGCGGCAGGTGCATTATTGGAGTCAAATCAGAAAAACCTTTCACGAAATATGTTGTAAATTAAGCTAAAAACTTTAAATGTTAAGATATATAATAAAATTTAAATTTTTCTCAAAATTTCCAATAAAAATAGTTAATGATAAACATTTATTAAACAACCCTCATCTATTGCAAACTAATAATGCAAACATTTGCAATCATGGCAGAAGAAATCACATTGGAGGAACGAGAAGGATTGAAAATTATTCACTCGTAGCATCTTCAAAATTAGAAAATTGATAAAAAAAACGTATGGCATATAATAGAGATCCCGGCGTTGTTAAATACGCCCCTATTGTTTGTTAATAAGAAATAAATCTTCGCCAAAGTGTAGGACAATCATGGAATGAACTAAATAAGTGGTGTCCCATATCACTAATGAAACGCCTTTTAATATGTAAATATATGCACAAGAGAAAATAAGAAGGATCGTAACAATGTTAATACTCTCCAGGTTAGTCAGACGGCTGACGGGCTTCCCTCTATCACATTCTGCAACGCCCCATCGCCGATCGATATACGTTTCATCCATTTTCCCTTTCTCATTATGATTTCTTCCAAAACTCCCCTCTCCTCCCCCTCCATACCTAGTACTTACTCACTTGTTTTCCTTTCAGTCCACTTCACCTTTTCCATTCTTCTCCACACCCACTTTTCATAAGGCTCCAATCTACGCAAATCATCCTGCTTCAATGACCACGTTTCCGCGCCGTACCTAACAACGCTCCATATCAAAGTTTTGACGAGCCTTTTGTTAGCATCCTTACTCAGCATCCCTGTCATTACTTCCCTCCTCCTTGGTTCCCTGTGTTTGCGTGAGAGAGGTGACGGGAGACTGAGGTAGAGGTTTGCAAGCACCTCCAGGCAAGGCCGTGATTGCCTCCATCCCCAACAATCCAAAATATTAATGCACAAGGAGGTTATTGAAATCATTTAACCGATTATGACCAATGCTCGTCCGATATCACGCATCAAGGGTTGAGTGGAAGAAGGAACTGGTTGGTCTACATATCATCCCATCATATCACTGTGAATGTGAACTCTTTTCCCTAAAGGAGAGACTGCGCGATAAGAAAAGGAATCCAAGAAATGGCATCGGCTTCATGGTGAAGATGGTCGCAGCAGAGTGCCAGCGAAATCTCGTCTGTGCTTTTATTCTTCCGCGACGGTCTTTGTCCATAACTCCGGGACAGAAACTTCGCAAACGTTGCCGCCGGTGGATACAGGCTTTTTGGCGTGACCTGCGACGTCACTCATCATATAATGCTATCAATAAAAATGTTCCATTGCATGGACAAACACGAAGAGGTTGAGGGCATGGGGTGTGGGTGGGAGAGGAGAGGCGGCTGTTGGGAGAAATCCAAAGAGGAGATATCAAGGGGACGCAGGAGACAGCGAGAGAGACAATGGGATGTCGGCGGTGGAGATGGAGAGGAGGATGCCGGGAAATCGAGGTGAAGGGAAGAGATGGAATCCATGGAGGCAGGAAAGTACGACGAGAACTAATTGATTAAGGGTTCAAGGATATTTTGCGTCATGTTGGTCAGGGATTAAGAGCAGAGTAGTGTGTAGTGCCAGGGTACATCTAGTGAAACCTACCCTAACCCGGTAGACCACTGTCAATAATAATAGATTTCAGCCCTTTTCTGTTGATTACATTATAACTATTATCCTTACACAAATATTTCTAAATGAAAAAAAATTAAGGGGATGAGAATGGTTGAGAGAGAATTACAGTTTAGAACTCAAATTATTCATAATTTTGTCGATCCATTTAAACTCGTTTCGGAACAAGAGTTTTTTTCACTTTTCGATTTTCAAGCCAAATTTCCCCCTCCCCCTTCTACAAAGGGCATTTTAGGGGACTCGTGCCCGTTCCTATGGTGTCTCCAAGCCGTGAATGGGTCAATCGCAGACGACGACACTGCTTTGTGCCGGCTGGAGCCGATGCACGGAGGATCTTGTTCCCCGACCGACGGCCGTGTTTTTAAGATTTTAAGAATCGTTCAGGTGGAGATATGGAGTGGGATTATGGAAGGAAGGAGTGTGTTGGGGAAGAGGAGGAAGAATTCCGGGTGCTCGTGTGTTTGAACTTACTTGGACACGGATTCCCTAGAGCGGGTCGATTCACCGCAAAATTATTAATTTATTCGAAAGGTTTGGTTTTTTAGGCAACGCACTCTAGCAGTTTCAAATTCACCATGGAGCGGATGACTGAAATAAAAAACTAAGTGGATTCCGTGAGATATTTTTTAATAAAATATCATAATTTATTATTTCAAAACACACTTAAGCATTTTTTGTGAAATTCAGTGTTTCGTTCAGTTTCCATGGTGACATCTCACAAGCCTTTAACCACTGTTTTTTCCCAGGGAACTGAGGTGATATTTCCAAAATAATTGATAAGCATTAGCAACCATTAATTTCGCGTTCGATTAGCGTGAAGACTCGTTTTGACTCTGATTGGTCGAAAGGTTTTCAATTTAGCGAACGCGCGTTTTCGATCGCCGGAATTAGTGCTCCTTGTTGCTCGATCATTTGTACATTTCGATGGATGCCCGGACGATTCACGAATGCTACCCCGTCTTTCCTTCGCGTTAGGTTCGGCTGGGGATCGGGATGGTGAGGTGGCTAAGGTATTGGCTTCCCACCCGGAGGGCCTAAGATCGAATCCTGGTCTTGGCCGGAGTTTTCAGTGCGTTACAATCCCTGCGTGGATGCTATGTGGAGAGCGCTTTGACTGAGTACGCCGTCCTTCGGATGCAGTTTGATCCTTCGGCGCCTTTCGTTAAAAATAGGCTAATGCCGACGCCGGGTTTTTCTCCACCCTTCATCCTTTCCCATTCCTGAATCATCCCACCCCTACCAGATTGTCCACCTATCCCTTCTGGCGAAAATTACCTCTGCTCTCGGTGATCGCCTCCCCTAATAACTGCATACACACTGCTAACAACTCCTCGATTTAGCTCTCCTTCGAAATCGATGCCCCGCCCAGGTGCGCTCCTCGGGGGCGGAGGGCCGCAGTCCATCGTCGGACTGCGATCGGCATCCCTCTGGGTGTCCGCCCGGGAATGCCGGCGATCCCACCTGCCGCAACCGAGATGGATGGCAGGCTGTCTGGGGCGACGCCCAGAAGACTCGCCAACACGCAAGACAAACGCTATCTAGAAAATGCAATTCCCTGCTCCAAATCCTCGGGAGCACCTCTCATCTTAAACGTCAGAGAATCGCATCAATTACCCATCAACTGACCGGAGATGGAATTCGAACTACGATAGTTCACAATAAGGGATGACGGGCATAATCGTTACAAATGGGGAAAAAAGTCAATAAACTCAACCAATTGTGGAATAATGAAAACATTTACATGGTGAAATACAATCTTTCTATTAAGTGTTTAGAACAAGCTCCCATGTGTAGCGGGGCTGACGAACAGCATTTGGACACCAATTGCGATTGAGAAGTGCTTCTTCTACAAAAATCTTCAGTACATTGAAGAACATTTTGAATTTGACTTTTCAAATATTGCTGTTTAAATGTTGTGCGTGTTACTGCTCGCTTTTTCGCCCACTCTATTCCTATTTTGACTGGTTCTATAATAGTGTATATTGCCTTTAGTCGATGAATGAAGATTTTTATTATGATTGTCCTAGCTGTCGCTTCGAGAGTGTCCTTCGACGCGGTACTCGAGTATTCGAGGAGAGGAAAACTCCGAATACATGTGAACGATGCATGTAAAATAATATTCCAGGTCATATTCACAAACGCCCGTACAAACTATGGTGCTCCTGCGAAAGAAAAAGGGAAGGATCTCGTAGTCTGTTTATAGCTGGATTTTCACTGGTTGGTTTGCTGGGAAATTAGTGATTTATGAAGTGCCCGCTTGAATGATGGAAGAGATAGATGGTGACATAGTTATAACGGATGATAGGTTATTCCATTGACGACATGCTGTGACTGCAAATGACTGGTCGTATGTAGTTGTTCTGTAATAAGTGATAACGAGTTTATGATTACCTCTAGTATTTAATTTTAAGTATTCTATCAAATTGAAGTCATTGGTAAAATCTGAGGGATTTGATAATTTAGTATTTGATAGAGTAAGGACAGCTTGTGGAGTTTCTTGTGAGACTCCTGAAAAAAACAATTTTAGTTTGTTAAAGTATTCTGTAATGTGATCTGCAATTTTCAAATTGCAAATGAAGCATAAGCATCAGTTAAATGTTTCCTTTGGGTTTTTACCGACAGCTCGTTTGAAAGGTCCTGATATGCTATGTCACCATAATCCAAGTGAGAGAAGAAACCATCTGATTTTTTTAATGTGATGGACATATACTGATATTTCCTAAGGGATTCGAGGGATTGTTTTACAACTCTGCAAGTTTTAAACACTTGTGAAGACCAAGAAAAATTTCCATCGATGAGGAGACCTCGATGATGGCCATGCGGAGAAATCTACGTAGAAGAAGATAACCCAAGGCATTTCCGCCGAAATTGAGTCTAAACTGGGTGCTACTGAATGACACTATTTTGTTTAACAATTAGAAAGGCGGTTAAATTTTCCGATTCATTCGCGTTCACGCTCTATTTATAAAAAAATATTTGGGTGTTAAATACACCAGCGGATGTGTGTGGATAAAATGTTATGTTGAAGAACAACATTGTCTTTTCTAGGTATGTTAGTTCAGCAAAGGAAAATGTTACGTTCTCGGAACCGCCAAAACTCGGCGTTATGAAGCAGCCGGCGGATGACGCTGTTAGGGCACGGTGTTGCTAGGCAACGTTTCAACACGGAGTTACGCTTGTCTTTTGCATATTTAGTAAAAATTGTTTTCATCCCATTTGCGGAAAATAAAAAGTTAGTTTTGATATTTCTTATCAAAGCAATGAGGTTCGTAAGGGAGACAACATTCATTGTCGGTACACTTTTGCACTACAACATTCATTCCTTGAAATCATTTTTTCTACGTCCAAAAAGATTCTTCCTCTGCCACTGCAATATTAATATGTAAATAAGAAATCGAATTGCAAATAATTAGTGGTAAGTATTTCATTGCAGAAGCACGAGTCATAAAATGTGAATGAATAGAAAAATCTTCGAGGCCATACACTTCGAGTTAATTATGTGTTCAATTGGCCTACGGTAACGTCAACAGACCAATTGGCATTGATTTCAAGACGATTCGCCTCTCGTGACTCTCTTCAATTTTTAGACCCCATCTTAGGTAGGATTAATAATTTTTGATCCTCGAGGTTGACATTCGTGTTTTTGACTTAGAAGATTGAATTTGCTAGAAAATGTGTTGCCATAGTTACAATGCTCACACACGCACACCCTAGGGGGACAACGTATTCCTGTTTCACCCCGTCCAAGTGCCCTCTCCTCAACTATCTCCCGTTGGGTGCGCTGTGCTTTTGTGACCGCAGGAGGCAAAGGCGACCGTCGCTGCTGGGAAAACCCAACCAACTCCCAAATTCCCGCCCCCGCGCGGGACACGCTCCAGCTCAAGAACGGAATGCAGAATAAGGGAAGAGGGTGTCCTGCCCTTCCTCCTCGTCGATGCTACAGTTCCCAGAGGCGCGCACCATGTGGTGTCGACACTCTCCCCTTCCAATTAATCACCGCCACTGTTGCTGCCAGGGAATTTTTCTCGCGGAAACTTTAGCGAGCGCGTCCATTTCCAGCGCCGCATTGTTTCGTCAGAGCTTGTGCAGTCGGTGGGGACTAAGATCGGGGCTAAGGAGGGATGGACGGAAGGCGCGGGGAAAACCCACGCCCCCCCCCTCCCGCCATCCGTATCTCGGTCACTCCGCCGAGTGCGAGAGGAAGCCCTCGATTGTTTCCCTCGCTCCGGGAGCTACTCGGTAACGAAGGGAGGGGAGGGGGGCTATCTGCAGAGGAATCACTAGAAGGCAGCCCTTCTGTCCTCGATTCGAATAACTCCACATGTTTTCTGAAACATTGACCAAATCAGAGCACAATACACTTGGAAGACTTCCGCGGACATGACTGCTGTCGACAGGGCTATCGGGTTGCACCTACGTCGATGCATTCACCTGGACGAAGGGTGGCGCTAAAGGCGACGCCTTCCCTTCGGACCTGAAGACGCCGACTGGACATAGCCAGCGCGTCCGCGTGGGGTCAATGCGGGAGCAACCGGCCAACTTCAGTGTCATCGTAGTACGAGAGGACAATATCGTAATCGATGGACAACTTATTCCTTCGGAGGGCACTGATTTCAACTTCAAGTGAGAAGTACGACTTTCCTCGCAAGAGTTTTGTTCGGCATCGATATCAAAACAGGGTCAATGGTCCTGTAAAAAAGATCCCGATAATTGATTCAGATTCTGGACATGGTAAACAAGTATGTAGGAGCATTTTCAGCGCGCCAATGGAAGTCTATGGAAAAAATACACACACACACACACACATATATATATTATATATATATATATATATGAAGGGAGGAAAGAAGTACACCGAGTTGAAGAGGGACCTCATATAGATTAGTTTGCTAGGTGGGGTGTCAAAAAATGTTTATTTGATAGTTGTGTCCATCCAAAAACCTACCTTAACCGATAGATTACCTAATAATAATATATAATTCACTAAATAGTCATAGCGAACACAGAAACTAAAACATATAAAAGAGGGACTCACTCTGTTCCTAATTCCTCTTGAGAAAGGTGGTTGCACCACCGAAAATTCGAGAACTAGTGAGTCCCTCTTTTATATGTTTTAGTTTCTGTGTTTGCTATGACTATTTAGTGAATTTTATTGTGCACGTTCGTGGCTTTTCCAAGAAAGTGACTGTATATATATATATATATATATATATATATATAATGATGAACCCACGCGATATATGTATACATACACAACCTCACACACACATACATATTTACATATATATACACACATATAATATATATTTATATACATAGTGGAATACTTCATCCACCTGGGCAGCAGCAAAACATGGGATGGAAGAAGTTCGACCGATATCAAGCGAAGAATAGCCCAATCTAAGAACGCATTCATGAAGAAGAGGCAATTAATATGTTCAAAGAACCTAAGACTGGACCAAGGAAGCAATTCGTCAAAACTTTCGTGTGGAGCATGGCGCTCTATGGTTCCGAGACTTGGAGCATTGGAAAAGTGGACCAGCGAAGAATAGAAGCCTTTGAAACATGGTGCTGGAGGATAATGCTGAAGATTAAATGGACAGACAAAGTAAGGAACGAGGAAGTATATAGAAGAGCAGAAGAGGATAGAACCATATGGAGAACTCTACGGCAAAGAGGAAATAGATGGATTGGACACACATTGAGGCACAATGGATTGATTAGGAATATAATAGAAGGAAAAGCTTTTACAGCGACACACAATATGAGAACACATAAAAGGAACACTCACACGTTATTTCTTGACAATTTCGACGGAACTGAGCTCCGTCTTCCTCAGGAGACTAGTTAGGACTAGTTGTCAGTCTGAAGACTAGTTGTCAGTCCTGACTAGTCTTCTGAGGAAGACGGAGCTCAGTTCCGTCGAAATTGTCAAGAAATAACGTGTGAGTGTTCCTTTTATGTGTTCTCATATTGTGTGTCGCTGTCAAAAAGTTATATATATATATATATATATATATGTATTTGCGAAAAGTATACATGCAGAAAGAATCTTTTCTTTCAGTTATGTGTTTGAATTATGCATGCGATTGAATCGTGCTGAGATGTGGTCAAGGTATATGCAAATTTACAGAGATATAAATTTTGTCCACTTGTGCTTTGTGTTTATTTCATAGATTGTCCTTCACTGCCTTCACGTTGATCGAATTTATTCCTCACTACTTAAAGTGACGGCAATAGGAAATACAATAAACGGGAAAGGTCCGCCACCCGATAGGAGAGCAGTCTAAGGTTGAGAGGAATATAGTTTTCAAAAGATCAAACTAAATCAACTGATAGGGGGAATAATAATGACAAAGAGAGCATAAAATAGCACATGGCTTAGTTTCATCGGTCCTCCCACTCGCGTGTGTCGACCGGACTCGCGTGCGTGCAGAATGGGATTCCACTCCCGCAGCCAGCACCCGCCAATCACGCAGGTGGATGATACAAATCACACGCACAAACACCCACGCACATACACACAAACACTTACGACGTATTTCCACTAACTATAACGCATAATCAAATGAAGGGCGTGTTTTCAAACAACTCACCGTTGCTATGGAATGGTTGAATTGCTGCTGTGCGAGTGTTTGGGAAGAAAGTGTAAAACGATCCACCGTTAATCCTAATCGGTCTCGTTTATCTATTAATAAATTAGCTACGGTTCTTTCACAACTAATAAACAGCGGATAGCTTTGAATTAAACTGAGAAACGGAGATCAGCCATTCAAAATTCATATTTTAGTGAGCACGCCATTTTCTCCATCTTGCCAAGAATTGGAAAATGTCGGGACTTTGGGGGAAAATGCGAGGGGATATCGTAAATTTTTAAATATTGTTAAAAATTAATACACACTTATTTTATATTTGTTATTCTAAGGATTTTTCGACATAGCCAACATCCAAAGTTATACATTTCTCTCAGCGTTTCTTGACCTTTCGAAATAGTCAATAAAACTTCAATTGGAAATGTATCCACCAAAGCAACCCTAAAGGAAATAATTTTTCAGAATATTTGTGGCAACTTTAATCCGCCTTCAATCAAATGTGGGGAGGTTTATCGGAATTTATTGGAAATGTATTTCCGATCATCACTGAAAGACTGGACTACATTACGAACTACAGAAATAAGTCGTACTAAATTTACATTACAACTCTACATCTATAGTCCATTACACCCTGTGTCTATAGTTTCTTTTGGAGTGTTTCGTTTTATCTGTGTACGGATAAACGATCACAATCTTTGGCGCAGATGTTATAATTTATTTTGAGACATGAAGATTATTCCCGAAGGTTAATTTCAATAAAAAAAAACAGAATTTCTGGAATGCACTGGAAAAGTATTAAATTCCCAACAAAAACCGTCCAGGTGAAATCAGGTGGGAATCGGAGAGGCCTAAAACGAATGGCGGTGGAATAGTGAGGATGTGAATGCCATTGGAGCAAGAAACTTGAGAAAGGACGCCGAAGGAGGAAGAACGGAAAGGCAAAGAAACCCACAGAAGGATAAGGACCACCCCAAAGGACTGCAGCGCCATTAGTGCCAATACATGCATCGGAACACATTTGGATCGCAAAAGGGAAACGGTACAAAGTATCCTTAACCTCCACACCGCATGGCACAATAACTCATTTACCCCTTCTCTTCAGTTCATCCCCCTTGATTCCATCCAGCACGCAAATTCTTTTCCTCACTCACCCAACCTCGCTTTCACAACACCCTGACATCCATCACCGTACTCAGCATCCCAATTTCCTTCCGATCGATGTAAGGAATCATCTTTCTTTTCCCTCGCAGAGTTCAAGACTATAGCAGTGAAAAATCAGAAAATATTTTATTTATTTATCTCACATTAATCAGAAAATAGCACTTTGGTCTATACATCGGACTTTTAACAGTAATATAACAATTACAAACACCCAAACCCAAGATGGAGAAAAAACCCACCTGGGCGGGGATCGAACCTGTTACCTCTGGGTTGGTAGGCGAGGGCGTTATACCGCCACCACCGGGGTCGGAAATTATGACAAATTGAGCTCCCTGAATGATTAAAATAATCTCTTCTTCTTATGTTTTGATCGGACTATTACTTGGCTCGGTCCCTTCTAATTAGTGATCGGTTATACTGTAATTTTTGTAATTGTAAATTTCAATTTTTTGTCTTAGCCGTAATTTATAAATATTGATTGGTTTAACTGTACCTTTGGTTGGTTGTTTCAATTGTACCTTACCACCTGGCTGATTGCAAAATCGCATTGTAAAATCAAATAAATAAAATCAACATTTACTTTAATGACAACAGGGGATGTTAATCTAACATCCCCTGCTGTACACCCTAGTGGACCTTTCAGGGTGTAAGATGTAGATGTAACTGTCTCTCCCCTGGGCGGAGGGCCCCTTTCCTACAGAGACGCATAGGGTGGGAGGGGTGGGGCGGAGTTCGAAAGGGAAGGGGCGGTGGTGGGTTGAGGTGGAGGCCTTTAAGGGCTTCCGTTTCCGTAATTCGGATGTTAATCGCGGGAGGGGGGATGGGGGGGAGACGTCCTTCCTCCCACCCGAGGCGAAGGGCTCCATGGCTGCCCCACCGCCCCATTTCGAACGACAAAACAATAACAAAGAGCGAGGCGGGCCCCCCCCCTCCCAATGCCACGCACGCCCTCTGCGTTCGCCGACATGGATGTTGCCGCCGCTGACATTGACTCCTCTTTGATTGCCTTCCTCGCCATCGGGCAGACCAGCCGGAGAGGTCACAGCGCGCGTGGGTGTCCGTGTTTGTGTGTGTGTGCACTTTATGGCGATTATTCCCCGACCCTGAGCGGGCGTATGACATTACGCTCGATCCCAAGGCTCAAACCGAGTGAATCGATCCCTTTCGTAACGGCGAGCTAGTTAGCCAAGCCTCCAGGAAAAGTGAAAGTCGCATGGAGGGAGTGGGAGCATCAATGCAGTTGGAGCCCTTTGAAAAGTTCACGTTCTTGCAAAAATTAAGGACTGCCATGGAATCGAAGCCAAGGTAACCAATGAGAAATCTCTACCATTTTCCATTCACAAAGAAGTGCTTCAATATTAATTATAGAGTGGCTCCTCACAAGTCCCATCTTTTGGGTGTTACGATAACTAAGGACATGTCATGTGGAACACATACATGTATTCGTGAAATTTGAGGAATTGCAGAAAAATAACTTTTTATTCATTCATATTTATATTCATGCAAATTCATTTCAACGAAGGATACATGCAAATAATACTTGGGAATTGTAACGAGAGGGTCAAGGAGCTTTGTTATTTCACATTAGTTAGGCCCAACCTTGAGTATGCTGTAAGTGTATGGAATCCTCACGAGGTAGGCTTAATTTTGGAACTAGATCGAGTGCAATGTAGAGCAGCTAGGTTTGCGAAAAGTTTTCATGAACAAGGCAGCAGTGTCACGACACTTTGGGAAGAATTAGGATGGGAGCCACTATTGACCGTAGGTTTACAAACAGGTTGAAGTTACTGCGTAAATTTGAGGCAGGTTACTCACGAGGATCTGAGGATGTTAAGGACATATTGCATGGTAGGTCAGATCACGTACGTAACATCAGGGAGGTAGGTAGTAGAACGGATAGATGTAAAATGTCGTTTTTTCCTCGTACCAATAGAGATCAAAATAGACATGTCCGTAGACGCGAAGGAGATAATTAGTATTGGTGGTGAATATATTTTGTCTCCATGAATTTAAAATAGACCCATCTCTTTAACACATCTCCCATAATATTTGAATATTTCCTGTTTTTGGATATTCTTGCATGCAAGTAATTTCTCCCGTGTGATTAACTTTGTTCGAGTGCATGATCGAAGTGATATTTTCATGTATGTAGGGATGTATTGACCGTGATTGTGCATGCATGACTGGTGACTTAACATCCCCCGCCATACGCCTTTGCGGCGGCTTGAGGCGTATTAGGTAGATAAAGCTGTAGATGTAGTCCTGAAAATTAATTGAAATGGAACCAGCCCTTTAGAGAGACCGAAAAGTACAACTCAACTCCTAATCGCTCTCGACAGTTATCTTCCCACAGCCTGACGAAGTACTCGTATTTTGGGAGTAGGTACCAATCGCCTATCATTCTCCCACAAATATGTTTGTAAAAAAAAACTAGACACGAAGTTGAACACTTGAATGGACACGTTAGTTTTCCGGCAGACATGTTACTTGACCAGCTACCTGAGGATCGAAGGATTAGCTTGCTTATTTTAAGCGATGACAGGTGCAATAAGCTAAGCGGGCTTCAAAGGCGACGATCGCGCTGAAAATGTCATAACAGGGGGAGATCTGGCAGGGACTCTCGCCATAACGCTATCTTCAGATGGTATCAAGGGTGCCTGCCCCGGTGTTCGATTCCCAAGCCAAGTCGACGCCAAAGATTCCGCCCAGCAGGTTGGCGTAGGATTCCAATTCGCCACGGCCCGTGAATCACGCCGCAATTAGCAAGAGCGGAGCCCCCTCCGAATAGGGGAGACCAAGAATGCTGTCGAGCAACGCATTCGGAAGAAAACAAGCGCTCGTTCTTTTAAACGCAACACTGCTGCTGCATTACTCAAAAACGACACCCCCACGCATTCAGAATGCTTCGTCGTCTGCAGGACCAAGACGGTGATGAAAACCAGATGGTTTTTCCGGTATTGTCTAGTGGTTAGGATACCCGTCTCTCACCCTGGAGGCCCGGGTTCGATTCTCGGTACCGGAATGTATTTTTGGCCGGCCCCGGTGGCGGCGGGGTAACGTCCTCGTCTGCCAATCCAAGGCTCGCGGCTTCGATTCCCGCCTGGGTGGGTTTTTCTCCACCTAGGGCTTGGGTGTTTGTTGTGTTGCCATTGTTGTCCAATGTAAAGGCCAAAAAGTGCTGTTTTCGGACCAAGAAGAATAAATAAATAAACGCCGATGAGTGAAGATTAAGAAAATAATATCCCCCAGATGACATCTCCGTCGATTTCCTGAGAAAGCACTGTTAAGGTTTCTATTGAGGCTCCTCCTCGTTGACTTTGCTAAAACCGTTCCAGTTTAACACATAAAAAATGAATAAAATTATTCAATATTTAGAAAATAATACGAATGATACGTTTAAAAAATTCAACTCCGGTGAAATATTCCACAAATAGGGAGGAACTTTGGTAAATAACCAAATTTCAACAATGACGATGCTCAAAAAACTACGTACGTCTCCATTAATGGACCGCTAACATTTTTAACCCGTAAGATAATTATCCTGACCTTCCGGTGGAATCCTTGATGGCATTGGTCCGCCGCAGTTAGCGTTGATTGCGACAAGTCACCCTCGATGCGATTTCAGAGGCCGAATGCGATCACTCAAGGCCAAGGCCGTGGAAATATGCACACGCCATTTCGTAGATTAACATAATGGAGGGAGATTAGATCGCTGAATTTCAATTGATAACAGAACAGAAGAGGAATTAGTTCCATACTATGTTTCTATCTTGCAAGAGAGTTCTTCAGTGTCTTATATTATAATACATCCTTGTCCCAGGAAGATACAGGGTTCGTCCGGAAAATAAGTGTACTGAGCTCAGGAAAAAAAATTTATTACACTTTTACATATCTTAAGCTAATATTCCTCAAAATAGGACCCTTGTGAGTCGATACACTTGTTCCAGCGGCGTTCCCATTCCTGGAACGCTCCCGCGAAGGCATCATCGGGAACCTCTCGAAGACACGTCGTCACGGCCTCTTTGACGGCGTCCAAAGTCCCGTATCGCGTTCCTTTCAAACTCCTCTTTATCTTCGGGAACAGAAAGAAGTCCGGTGGTGCCAAGTCCGGGCTGTAGGGCGGGTGCGGCAGCGTTGCCACGCCGTGCTTGGCCAAGAAGTCCGACACGACAAGCGCGGTGTGAGACGGCGCATTGTCGTGATGCAGCCGCCAGATGTTTTTGATCGCTGGCCGGACGCGGGTAACGGTTTTACGTCCAAGTGCTCGACAGGCTTCGAAAACGAAGCCTGTCGAGCACTTGGACGTAAAATGCAGCATTTACAGTTTGTCGTTCAGGTACAAATTCGTAGTGGACGACTCCCCTTTTGTCAAAAAAGACTTATTCGTCAAGACACTTATTTTCCGGACGAACCCTGTATTTCATCCACAAAGGATGCTAATTCGGGACATAATGACTGATGATTAGCAAGATCTGTTTTTCCAGTTGCATTTTGATCGCATCAAGAAACTCCCAGAAGGAAAATGAAAAATTCCAAATGGATTCAATCTTTACTATTCTAAAAGTTATTTTCAAACTGAGAAGTGTTTATTAATCAAACCAATCAAGCAGCAGAACGAATCGCCGTAGTGCCCAAAATTTCAAAAACTATACCGTCCTACGAGACGCATCCACCACACAGGGACTTCGTCGATTACTGTCTCGGATGTCCAATTTCATAAGTTCACCCATTTGATAACATGCAACAATATTTCACATCATTTGACGAACACTAAACCCCTATAGCCATAATTACACAGACCAACAGTGGTTTTGGTGCCGGGGCTTTTAATGCTCATTTAAAGAACAATTGGGGTGCTGAATCCAATTATGACACTTGTTTTTTCCTATCAGCTATAGTTTTCAAGATATAGATATGTTGTTACTTACGTAAAAAAATCTTCTACATGATGATATGGGAATATTATATTAATAATTATCTCATTGGCCTACAATATAGAAATATACATAAAACTTATTGACAGTTTATTGAAAATAAAAGGCACACCGCAGAGTGGTTATAAATTAGTATACTTATAGATTAATTTAACTTTGAAAATTATTTTCCGGAATATATCAAATATTAAAACAACTAATCGTAAGATGTGCCATATCTAAAAAAGTAGAGCTGTTAAACAAAAACGGATTTCATATTTGGATTCAGCTCTACAAATATAGTTAAAATCATCACAAAGATTCCCGGCCCAAAAAAAAATTTTTATTGTAGGCCTGTGTTATTTAGAACCACTCGTCCCGCTAAGAAAATTAAATTTATTTTGATGGTTTGTGGAAAAAAATCCCACGACAGTGACCAATCACAACCCCTCAACCAGAACACCCTTCTGCAATAGTTTGCGGGAATGTGACTTCTTCCCCAGTGACCAACTACAGACACAAAATCTCAAACTCAAAGGGCATCCTTCACAAGGTTAAAGGGACTCCGTTAAGGATACCTGGGTTCATACATACTATCCGTGACTGTTTACGGGAATTTATTCCGCGCCACGGACAACCACAGAGCTGACACACTCACGAGAATTCAGGAAAACATTCACTCACACATTCAAAAAGGGTCTCACTACTGGGAGAATATTACTCAAATTAAACAACGTCAAGAGATAACAATAAAGGGTTGAGAGACGAGGGTGTGCGTCGGATACGCGTATTTCAGCCACAAGGTGGGGATTCATTAACAACTTTCTATTGCAAGTGCATATTTTCATTCAGATCGCATAGGAGGGCCACATTTGCAGGCATTTATTCCCGTAAACAATCACGGATAGATAGATTGATAAAGGACTTTATTTGGGCGAAATTGAGACCTAATGGTCCCTTCTTCCATTTACTAACTAACTTAACACTAACGGATAGTGTGTATGTGTTCATAAGCCCAGGTATCCTTAACGTAGTCCCTTAAACCTTGTAAAGGATCCCAATTATGTGTCTGTAGTTGGTCACTGGGAAGGAAGTAACATAGATTCCGAAGGTTATTCTGGTTTTAAGAGGTTGTGGTTGGTCACTGTCGTGGAATTACTTTTCCCACAAACCATCACAACAGAATTAGTTTTCCTTGCGGGACGAATTATGCTAACTTATCACGACTATAGGAGTTTTCCTTTAATTGGTTATTTTACGAGGCCGTAGAGCTCAGGTTTCCTAGATTTTGAATACTACGCGAGTTAAGGAATTCGTCAAGCAATGAACAACCCACATCCGCAAATGAACCGTTTATCAATTATAATAACCTGTAAAAATACGAATGCGTTCAAAATAAATTATTACAAACACTTTCGTTTGAGCGGCGCCAAGAATAAACCCGGTGCCAAGAAACCCCCTGTGAATGCTCGCAATCCAATCGCCGAAGGCACCCAATTTCCCATCCCTTTCGGATTCCGAAAACCACTCTTCGAACACCCAAAGAAATCTGGAAAACAAAATGTCACGATTTAAAACCGAGCACGTCCTTACACGGAATGTTAAGAATGCAAGCCCCTGCCTTCGAATGTTCTGCTCCGATATACATGCAGTCGCCCCCGAATGTACTCGAAGGGCTATGAAACGGTTTGAAGGCTTTCGAGAAGAGGGCGTTCGCACCGCGGGTTTGGACGTTTTGAAAGATCGGGATGCGCGTCAGCCTCGTCCGAAAGGCGACCCACGTTGCTTGGACGCGGAGAGCAGTCGAATCGGCGGAACGACTCCTCCGCTGAATGGACATTCGGTGAGACAACGGAAAACCATATAACTTTCGACCGAGGTCAAATTAGACCCCTACACAGCCCGGAATTCACACCAAGTGATTTTCAAGTGTTTCTTCATCAGAAATCCTTCCTTGCCGAACGACGGTTCCAAAATGGCGAAGACACACGGGCGCCATCTTCCTACGATGACCTTCACAATGATTAGTGCCTGAACGATACTGGACACTACGCCAAAAAGTAGGTCAAGGTGCTCACGCAAAATATCGATAGAGATGGGAAACGTGTAAATGATTGCTTTTTTCTTAAAAACCATCCGAACGTACCTCCTGGCAATCCCTCGTGGGTTTAAGAAAAGGCCGCCACGTGAGACGATTGTGAACACGCACGAGTCAACCACGATGGCACTTATGGGAAGTACCGTGGTATACGTATTTGGCTGAGGGCTGTTCCTGTTAGGTTCAGCCATGAACTGGACGAAATTTACCCGAATTAAACTCATAAACCCAGATTTCTCTGTGTTCTAAAAATACACTAGTGTCATTTAGAGAACACCTACTGGTATGCGCAATGATTCATCGGTCATCGCCACTCCGTAAGGGTTCAGAGGGGGGTGTGACTGACCTCGGCGTCTCCATGGGATCGCATCCCAGTCTTTCAAATCATCTGGGGAGGCAATCCGTTCGTTTCATGAGCGCATTACTTCGTATATATATATATATATATATATATATATATATATATATATATATATATATATATATATATATATATATATATATATATATATATGTATATATATATATATATTCAAACACGAAATCCCGCCATGCGGCGAACAAATATTCATTCACATGGCAATATATTTAATATCGAGGGCGCCAAATCCTCGTGATATCTTAAAGATCAAGTTTGACGTAAATTGAAAGCTGTTCATGAATTGAACCGTCTCGCATGGCTCGGCGGATTCTCGACAAGGTAATGAGCAAAATCAAACTTAATAAAAGAATAACACAGTTTTTGGCAGGACTTGGTGGAAATCTTTCATGATTAAATAAAACACTTTACTTTTCCAGATCTAAAAAAAAATTATTGACGACCCAGGTTTCGTTACAGCGTAGCACCTTTAGGTGTTACGCTGAAGATGAAGATGTTACGCTGTAACGAAACCTAAGTCGTCATTAAATTTTTTTACATGTGGAAAAGTAAATTGTTTTCTTTCAGAATTAAACTTGGCAAAAAATCGAAAACACTTATTGAAATGGCAAGGTCGGTTTCGCTGATTACGCAACGTCAGACCGTACGGCACCGAATACTACGGCTCGGAGTTGATGTAATCATTGAATCCCGCGTGACGCACCTGATAGTGAATAACGGTCGCCCGTGGCATTTTGTAGAATTTCATTCTTTTCATCAGTCTCCTTCACGTTTTCCTCCTAGGATTTCCCAATTGTGAGCAATGGATCCATGTTCCCTTAACGAGGCTACGAAATTGTTTCAGATGTTGCATGGATAAAAAAACACAGCAGTCCAACAAATTAATATGTACGTATTCTCCCCTTTCACAGCCAAGGCTTGGTCATCATGGCTGTGGAAGTAGAATCATCTTTCATTTGTCTCTACCATGAAAAAAATTCATCTAGCCACTGCTCAAACATTTTCACATATTCAGACCTACTGAATACTCGTACACACAACTGTTTGACTAAGCCTCTCTATGATAAATTATATTAATAGCTTCTGCCTTCTGCTTCTGCTTATATTAATAGATCATCTGCCAAGATGATCTGCGAAATGCATTCACGAACCCTCATCAAATTTTCCATTTTTGTCCAAAATATTTCTGCACTTCAATACTTATCGGGAAATACTAGCAAAATTACGACTGTTTTTACATAATTAACTTTGCACATGAATTCTAATATTAACAAAAAACTGCTGTTGACTAATAAAAGTAAATTGAAGGTTATTAGGTGTTCTTGTCTTAGTGGTGACAGGTTTGGACATACCTCGATTGGCTGTGTCGAAGGATTTTGGTATAAGCAACATACGAACGAATATGGAGCAGGAATCTCTAAGAAAATTTAATTCAAATCCAAAGATAATATTAATTTACGCAATGTATATAATTATGCACAAATTAAGTAAAAATAAAGGTTATCGAAAAACAATTATAATTTTAATAAAAATAAATATACTTATAAAGTTTATTCACCACATTATGAGGTTACTACGCACTATTAACTAGCACAATGACGCTAATTAATAAGTTCCGACCCTTAAAAATCATTGTTTTGAAAGTTTACGTTGTGTACAACGTAAAAAATCATTTAATTGAATTTGGCCGTATTGTTAAGTCCTGGTATCATGTCGTTAGTTGTAGGCTACTCATGAAACAATCGCTATCACCGTGGGAAACGAAGATTATTACTGAAGATTTTCTGTTACGAAGATTTTCAAATCTTAGCTCAGTTTTAAGTCATGACTCACCCTCGTAACAAGACGTTATAAGGTATTTGGTGTTGTATTAGGTAGAATTTAAAAGTACTGGATACCCTAATCCCAGTAAGACTCTTGCTAATCAAAGTAATAGTATTTTTTTTTTAAGAAATTCCGGATCCTCCCATCTCACGTCCGTTTTTTCCGACTCGTCACACCGAGGTCGCTTGAAATATCCCCACCAAGAGTTCGCTACATTTCTGCTTGTAACTCAGGCAGATGATCGCATCATAAGCTAATAACGAATTGCTCGAGGGTGAAGTAAACTTAAAAACGAGGCGGAAGGCTTATATGTTTGAGGAATTGGAGGAAGGGAAGTCTGCGAAGGAAGAAATCGGAAGGGGGAGAGGGAAGAAGTGGATCGGGATGAGATATTAATAGATGAGATGGTGCGTTGCAGTCGAAGTAAATGTGGCATTAGGGGGAAGGAAGGAGTTGACATGACGAGGCAAGCGGAGGGCGGATGCGCGAAGAGGAATTTATGGACGTGACATCGTGTTTGCTAGAACGTAAATTGTGAGTTACCCACTGACAGACAGAATGGGAGAGAAAAAAGGAGGATGGGTAGCGTATTTTCTCAAGGAAAAATATCCCCTTAAGAGCGTACTCACGAATGAAGTTGGTGGAAAAGATTTAAATGTCACTGTGAAATTCCCATGAATATCAACGTCGAGCAAGAGAGAGAAAAACGAATAGGAGGAAATATAAAGAGAAGAGAGAAATAAAACAGCAAAATGGAAACTGCTAAATTTACATCGAGGAGAATAAATTATTTTTGGTTACATTTAATACTTACTTACATTTGATAGAGCGTGTCAGATTACAGACGGATTCAATCAATATATTGTAATGTGAGAAAATGAATTGCAAAAGAGAAGAGAAGACAAATAATTTGAAATAATAAGGTTAATTTTTCATTTGTTCTACTTCCATTCTGCAGGAACTTCCGAGTATTTAAACGATTCAGCACGAATAATGAATTTTGTAATGGAACTAGTGCCATAGTGATATGCATAATGGCACCAGTCCCTGGTGCCATCCATTTCATCTGAAAACTTGTATGCGCCGATGGTCCCTGACAACGTCAAGGAAGGGAATCCCGAAGTGTGATGGACTTCTTAGGAAATCTATGACATCTAGTGGTTCGGTTCGGTGGCCATGGTAGAAAAATAGTGATGCGTCGTGTGCTGCAGTCGTGTAGACAGGGCACGGTTGAATTAGATTGATTCCAGTTGCAGTCAACTCTGCAGTTAGTTGCTCCTTTTGAAATATTTTCTGTAAAAAAAATCCCTAGAGTATGTCCTAAGAGATTTGGAGTCAGGCAATTTAGTTTTTTTTAAGAGATGGACTACGCTATTATGTACCCGTCGTACTGTACAATACATAAGTACCTAATTGCGGAGATACGAGCGTGAAGACTATGGAGTTCTGTACAAGAAGATGTATAGTGATGAGAGAGGTTTAATAACTTTACGACAGATAAACCATGTGAAATTTTCAAAAGCACATACTCGAGAACTAGTACTGGCACATATGATCACCGATGTTTGATCGTTCGTAGTCTTTTCGTTGTATTATTACCAAATAGACAAATAGGTAGCGCGTATTCGTCATCAAAACAATTTCAAACTCTAAAAAACTCAAACAACTTGTGAATGCATAGCCCTAATTTTCCTTTTTGGATCGCTATTCCCGTTAATGAAGGGCAGAGAATTGCAACTATCCGACCAAAAAACCATATACAGAACTTAAACGCAAACATTTAAATAGGTAAGGTAGCTGTCACAGAGTTTGCGATCTTAAAATATGAATTTACTTCTCATTTGGTCTCTGGATTCAACACGCTTATTAAGTATTTTTACATTTGAATGCATGGCCCCGGTGAAGCCAGACATCCTTCTGATCTCATCCCTTCACTGCTTTGACTAACACACATGTTCACTCCTCTGCCACCGTGATAAAAAAAGCAACCAGCTTCAATCGAAGATTAAAAAAAAAAGATTGAGAGTCAATACCTCAAAACAATGTTGCCATGGCAGGCGAACTGAAAGCCAATTCAAACAACTTGTCGAGCACTAAACAATACAATTATTTACTTAATGCTCGAAGCAAACCGTTAGAGAAAAGAACGCTGTTCACCATTACGATCTGATCGAATTCTCGGATGCCAAGCGGGACGGCCTCTGCTCAACATATGGACTCGACCGTGGTCTACGGGGAGGTCAAACGCAGCAGGGTGCACACGGCACGTAGCAATACAGTCATCCCACCTGCACTTGAGTGCACCAGGCTTAACTTCTACTTTTGCCGCCTCCGCTTAGTTATAAAAAAAAAGGAAAAATCGAATAGTAATCGAATGCATTGGCAAATACATTATTTGCAAATCAAATTAGTTGGAAATAAATGTACCCGAAACACGGAAAATAAAACAAAAATTTAATATTTCGATTTTAAAAAAATATTTTAGTACCCTGCAAGCCACCGCTAGGGTGTATGGGAGGGAGTGAACACCCGACCCTACTGCGGTCGGAAAATGTTATTCTGATCCCTTATCGTTCGTGAAAAAAATGACATCTTAAACCTACGTGTTCTACTCTTAAACTCTCCCTATACCCGGCCGTCGCCGCAGGACGGTCTCGGCTCCGAGTCGAGTCCCGCTTCACGCGGCGACGAGTAGGAGGGTCGCGGCGGCGTGTGCAGAAGGGTCTGGGCTCGAGCCTGCCTGGAGCCGCCGTCGGTTCAGATCTTGGTGATAGTAGCAAATTACCGACCTGGCCCTGACAGCCAGTTTTGAAAACACGCTTTGTGGACGGCGATGAACTGGCAAATGACCAAATGGTAGATTTCATTTTTCCATCAAACTGCCATTTTTGGAATGCAGATGGCGGCCAAGGATGCGGAGGATGGTCAGTGTTTTTTATGTGAGTTGGCGTTGTCAAGGCGACGCGATGCAAGGAGGGCGTCGTCGCGGCGCCCGCTCTCCTCCCCGATAGGAGATGGGAGGGGGGGGGGTAAAGGGAGAAGAAGGGTTTGCGTTGGAAGGGTCTGTCAAAGGAAAAGCTATTCCGGCACCAGTTGAGGGAGTGGGCGGGCTGCCGATGGGCGGGAGAGCGGGGAAAGTGTTCTGCGGGTGATTTGGCGCCAATGGAGTGAGCAGCAATCTCGCTCCCTCCTGCAAAGAGGTTGTATTCATAGGATTAAGATGAACATCTATTCCGTGTGGGGAACTAGAGTCTTATTTGAAAAAGCGGACCTACTGGAATGCTGACTGATTAGATATATGCTTCACGCGCTTTCATAAAGATTATCATATCGCTTTCGTAAGATTATTTCACCACGTGAAAACATTAGGAGTCTAAAACTAGGAGTCATTTAGTTAGCTTATATCAAAATATCAATTAGCATAAATCAAATATCCGTGATCCTGAGGACACAGCAGCTTTAGCAGATGACCTTAATGCAAAGCGATGTTGGTGCGACTCTTGGAAATTAGAATTAAACTTAAAAAAGGGCATAGTGATGAATTTTTGGAAAAAGAGCAGTTCCCTCCGGAACGCCTATTGTATCGGGAACACCGAAATGGAATGCGTAGACTCGATTCAATATTTAGGCGTTATCCTCACTCACGACCACTCCTGGGTGGAACACATACGGGGAATATGTGGACAAATTAGGGTTTATTAGAAGAGCTCTTGGTAAATGAAATGGAAAGGTCAAAGAGAAATGTTATCTTTCGCTGGTTAGGCCTCATTTAGAAGATGCTCCTAGAGTATGGGATCCTCAAAAAGTGGAATTAATTGCCGAAATGGATCACGTGCAGCGTAGAGAAGCTGGATTTGTAAAACGTTGAAATGACAAACTTCAAAATCGCGCATCCAAAATATTAGGGGAGCTAGGCTGGGGATCACTCACGGAGCGATGGTCAACTTTACAGATTATCTCTCTTGCATTATTTGGAAGGAGGTCTCTTTAGCAGTGATGTTGAAAATGTATTAATTACCCCCATCGTACTACGGTAGGCAAGATCATTTCAATAAAAATAGTGAGATTAAGAGTAGAACAGATAGATTTAAGATATAATTTTTCCTAGAACGATAAGGGATCGGAATAACATTGTCTGACCACAGTAGAGTCATATTTGGGTCAAAATTAGTCTGGTGTGTCTTCACTCCCTGCCACACACCCTAGCGGTGGCTTGCAGGGTACATAAATAAATAAATTACAATTCACATATCATTGCAAAATCACCATATGTTTTAATAACATTAATGATAACGATATTACCTGAATTCCTTAAATATGTTGCATGAAGTATTGCAAAATTAAATGATGGATTGTGAAACTTGATTTTTCTATGCTAAGGAAGTTTTGAAAGTGTTTGTAATGGCAAAGTTAATCATTACTGGTGAAAATTAGTGCCATATCACATTATGAATACACGCCAAAGGGTATTATGCATTAGTCCATTTACCTAGCTTGAGTCTTTTTTTATTTATAACAATACACGGTGGTTCTTAGCAGAAAATAATCTACAAAATGATTTTTTCTTTAAAATGAGAAACACACCGACATTTAATTGTCGAATGCACTTGAGTCAGGGCGCCATCTTCCCCGTCAGGACGAAAAATCGAAAATTTTGGGACATTTACTTATTTTTATTGATTTTATCAATAATTTATTTGTTTTTTTTGGACTTCTTAAGTATTTATATCTCCCAAGCTATCGAGGGAAAGCGTGCATTATTAAAAATAAATGTATTCCAAAAAACCTGAAGAACGCTATTAATCTGTAGAGCGCTATTAATCTGTAGAGCGCTATTTGTTTATTTTAGAAAAACTTTGGTATTATTTCATATTTAAATATTTCTTATGCAGCATTGTCAATAGGAATCCATGTCAAATGTACTTCTGGAAATGGAAATTAGACATTGTGGAAAGCGTGTTTATATTTTCGACCGTAAGGCGTTGCAAGAAATAGCTTCGGTGAAATATGTATTATGAATATGTAAGGTGTTATTTGACACAAAAGGGGGGGGGATGCAATGACCATCTCGAGAGCCCTCCTAATCACTCCGTGAAAAATCCCGTTTGCACACTTTCAACAGGAAAGGGCGAACAGTTATTTTCCCGAAATATTTCGGTCATTTGGAGAACTGGGTCAAAATAAATGAAAGGAGGCGGACAGCGGAACCGCGCGGGGACTGGACGAAGGAGATTGTTTCTTCCAGGAACCCGTCTCCCCTCCCGAATCTCGAGTTGTCCGCCGGAAAAGACGATGCAATGCGATTATAATCAGCGCAGAGAGTATTCGCGATCCTGGAAGCATTTCTAACAGATGATGTGGCGTAATCGATTCCATTTTTGGACATCTTTTCAAGCGACACTAATTACGAATGAACTTGAAGTCATGGAAGAATTTTCCGCAAGGTTAGCAGCCCAAGGAAGAATAGATCCATCTTCGTTTCGTGAAGTATTATGCAATAGCCTCTCTAGTGTGCATGTGCACGTTTTCTATTGAACCAGGCACAACTCACTTCCGCTGCAGATTAACACTTTTCACTAATTCTTCATTCCTATCAATTCGCTCAGTTTTATGTAAAAGATTCTCTTCCTAAAGCAAATCTTCCTTAAATGAGCTTATATTTTACCCACTTCCTAAACAGATAAACTGCCTATACCTTCTCTATCTCATGCCATCAGTCTTATTTTACAGGATTCCCATCTCTTGAAAGCACCTTTACCTCCATCTTATGAATATCGATAGAGAACATTTTTTTTATCTTTCTAAAAAAGCAAAGTTAGTTTCGCTAACGTCCACACATAACCTCATTTTACCATCGCTGGTGACTTAGCTCACACAAATATCAGCGGTGATCGGATTCGACTTCGGATCGATCCTTACGAGGAATGTGATTGCCGTTTGGATTTTGTAGTCGGGTGTTAATGACAATTGGGCAGCCCTGCAAGCGCATTCCCGTTGAACCATTCACAAGCACGGGGAAATAAGAAAATGATCTTACTCAGGTCGCTAAATACATAACAAACGTGCGTATATGCACGATGTATTCCTTATTTACAATTCTCCATCTCCATATTCATCATTGGTCTCCTGACATCCGATGTCACACGCTCTCCATTGCCAATGGCAACAATGCCCCGTTGTCATCTGTGATGTTAATATCGCCGCGGGAGACATTTTCAGGTGGAGAGTGATTTCCTTCGATAAATCGAACGGAACTTCAAAGGGTTGTCCTCAAATGAAATGGGGGTATTAAAGGAAGACTAGCACATGAGTGCCGCATCCATCTCTTCCGATTGTATACGCGGTTCAACTGGACGCTTACGAATGGTCAATTATCCTTTAAAAAATAGAGCGAGCCACTCCAGCGCATTATGAGTAACCTGAAAAGGGGTCTACAAATTTGATTAAATGGAGTGAATCTACTTTTTTCGGATGCGATAGAGTGATTAGGCTGGTTCAAGACTTTGGGAAAACTCCTGAATGAAGGGGGGCGGTGAGTGGTAAAAATTACTAAATGAATATCGATGTTAATTTTGTATGAATGAAATAAACAGTGGAATTCCACTGATAGGTTACCTTTAAATTATTGTGTTTTTTTGTGCTACACTGTTTATAAAAGAAATACAAATCGTCCCACAATTCCTTACCCTAGTCCAAATGGAATAAAACGTACCCTCATACTCGCTTCGATGACTCTGAATTGCCTCATGTTAATAGTTCGAGTGATTTCGTCTACAGGTTGATTTCGGTGGCTGTTTTGAAAAACACTGCAAGTCACTGGTAATATTCCCATGGAAAGTAAATTTAACCCCCTCTTCCACTCACCGGGAAAAGATCAGATTTCACTTATTGCAATTGAGTGAATTTTATTTGAAATTCCGAAGAAATATTCGAGATTAATAGCGATGCCTCGCTTTAAAAAGAACTAATGTCGTCAAGAAAATGTGTTGAAACTCTGAAAGCATTGTGTTCAATCGATTGCTGAGTGGTACAATAGGAGGAGGAAAGATATGTTCAGGGAGAGAGAGAGGAAGGCTATAATACCAATAAGACGCAGACGTGGGAAAATGTATGTAGGTGCGAGGAGCTGCGAGGGAATCAAGAGACTGACAGCTTGAAGAGCGAATCCTCGGATAAAAGGAACCCGCGATGGTGACGAGGAGTTACTTCACCGTAAAGTCAACATTCAGTTCGAAATTGGGTCAACATTAGGTCTCTTCCGCGGTCATTAGTACGGGTGAGTGCGCAACATTAAGACATTCATTTGCGTTGGGTGCTTTTCTTGAAGGCAGAGAGAGGCTCGCACCCAATGCAGAATTAGGTTGGCGTGCAGATTGCAGAAATGCCGCAAAATTTACGTGTCTTTGAGAGCAAAAGGAACTGGAAGGGGAAGGAAGGGTGACAGCGAAGCTGTGCTGTCACTGGCGATGACAAATTGCTCGCGAGTGCATTGCCATACGCTTATTATCCTCGTTGTTAGAGGTGTGCAAGTATACCAGTGCTTTTCTTAAGTACCTATTACATCAGCATATGTTGGGTGCTTGATTAAACCTATTTCCATGATCTCGCCTACCCTATTATGATGGGATAATAATACATTTTCAACATCATTACTAAAGAGACATCACTCCAATTCATCCATCCATCCATTGCCACTGGTCGTTATGGATAATAGGAACTTTAGGTGGTAAGCAATTAACGGTATAATAAAATGAACATTACATCAAACGCACCTGTTATGTAATTACACGAAATTAATCCCGCAGATTATAATGAATCAAGTGTGGATTTAAGGAGAACGCAACCTGAAATGTTATTCGAAGATACATAGAGGTGTTTATTTGGGCAAAATTGAGACCTAATGGTCCCTCTATCCATTTAACCCATCGTCGTATACATGCCATATTAGGCATAAAATTTATAATTACATGCATGCATACACATAAATACATATAGACAGACACAAATTCATTATGCACAGATTTTCACATCGAAAAGAAAAGGAAAAAGGTAATATATACGTACAAACATACCCAAAGTAAATGGCAGTGAATAAAGAGAACAATAAAATAAGGAAAGTCAAAGCAAAGAATGAGGTTTGTGGTAAAAGCTAGGAAGAGCTTAATGCACTGCTTTGACAGATGTACAATTAATCAGAGGAATATTTAAGAATTTGAATGCAATGAGCTAAATAACAGAAAATATTTCATATAACGAAAAAAGAATTTTTCATCGAAAGTAATTGTGAAGTGTATTAATTACTTTTACATTATATTAATAAACCAATGTCACTGTTGAAATACTAAATACATTTAATTTAAAAGTCAGGACAAGATAAAACTTTGCATAAATATAAGGTATATTCTTAGGTTGCATGAGTACGTTAGTTGATAGAATATGTGTTTACATGCGTGTAAGTAGGTTTTTGCATGAATAGATACGACTTTGTGGGTGTAGACTGCTATGAATTTGTAGGTTTTGCATACGATTTTATTCTCTTATACGGATGGTGACCTAACACCCCCCGCCACACTCCTTTGTGGCGGGTTGCGAGGTACTATGTAGGTAGATGTGGTTTCGAAACGTTCTACATGTCACCTCTAAGCAAAACTTAAGCCTTTTTAAAATGGCCTTGAAATGTCTCACTCATTACTACATTCCTCGTCTCACTAAAATGAGAGGGCGATCGAAAGGAGAAAGTTTCTCTCAGCCCAACTGCTAACCGTAATTTTAAACTCGATTCCAAGAAAGAGTTCCTCCTGACGCATTGTTCGGCAAGACACGGGGATACCCTGATGATACTGTTTTCATTTTATTTTTCGATTTTCTATGCGTCTCCTAATTATCGATTGGACTCGATCCGTGTCTGCCGTCATACACAATAGTTTTGAGGGCAAGGATTCGATGGTGCTGTTCTCTCTCGTGCCATTTAGTCGCAAATTCCCAGTCGGTTGAACCAACTGCGAAGAATATGGAAGATCACCACAAAAACAACACTCGAAAACATTGCGTGAATTTCCTTCGGAAGAAATGACACCTCCTGCACACGAGTTTATTTTTTTTGTTGAAAATTCCAGCTAAGGTGAGACAATAATGAGGTGGGCAGTACCGAATCCGACTGCGAATGCTCCCCCACACCAAATCATTCTTTCCCTCTCAAGCCTGTCCGAGATTTCCCCGTGACGTAGTATCCGGCCGAAGGAGTCACTTCCGCTCCCTTACTCGGACTCCACACGATATCTCGGAGAATATACGAGCACTCACCCCATTCCCCCGCCCCTACCCCACACTCCTCCGGTTCTAAACGAGCACTCCGTGATATCTGAGAGAGGGACTCCCTGCGCCCTTCTCCAACATCAATAGACCAATCCATCTAAAAAAATAGGTTTAACCTGTCGGGAACCAGAGAAACCGCGGGTAGTACACAGGGGGCAAGTACCCTTATTACCCTGTGCCAATTTATTTATTTATTTAAGAATTTATATTTGCAATTAGGAAATTGTCCTGGTGGTAACGGCCAAGTCTGGTCAGCTGTCACTCATGACATGAACATATATGCATCACCAGAAGAACAGATAGACAAAAGCTCTTATATACAATGACACTTAAGGGATTACCGACTACATTATTGCATTTAATATCACCCGTGGGCTAGATTTACACCATTCGAGAACATACTACGCACCGCCCTTCGCCTCACTCCGTCCATAATCACGTACTCTTCAATTTCGTATACCGTTCAAAATCGCGTCCCGTTAACACATCATTCACTTTTGAAATACAACTTGTAATGCCGTCCACTTCACACACAAACAATATTTTAATAGATACAATAGTATAACAATCACTGATCAATGGTTTATCACCCAGTGACTGCTTTACACTTATTCTTAAAACTCCTAAAATTGGAAGGAAGGGACTCAAACACACCTCCAGTAAGTACTCTCAACAATGAAAAATTAACGTTCCGCTTGATCACAGGTGCTCAAATAAATGCGTCATCTCCGCTTGCTATACACAAGATCACGGTGATTGCTCGGTCGAGGAAGATGCAGATGAAGGTGCAGCAACCCCTACGTCTCCCCCCCCCACACACACAATATCAATGCAGCATCGTGCATGTATGCATACATACACCAGTCTCGCCCACAGTAAAACCCTCCAAGCTTTCGTAACCCTAACCCACTGACCAACTTATGAAAATTAATAAAGAACACGCGATGGGCCAGTCCGCTTGTCTATTTAAACACGACGCCGGGGTTCCATCACCATGGTGAACGAACAGAGATGTGCAAAGCGACAACGAGTCTTAAAATGACAGCCGTTGGAAGCAAAAAAAATACGTGTATTACTTGAGTTAACCTATCAATTATAACTGTTCGAGTTCAACGCTGAGACGAAATAATTGTAGCTCAACATTGCATTCGTCTATGCATAGGCTAGACCAAAACGAGAAATTGGAGAAAACAAGACCGAACTGAGTTGTCCTTTTCCCAATGCGCAATTCGACAGCAAAACAATGAGAAATGGTACTTGCAGCCTCCCTAAAGATCCGATTATTTAATAATTAATAAAAATCTTTTGAACCTGAATTTAAAATATTAATACGTCGTTTTTTTTAGCCCTATCGGGTTTCGCGAGCAATTTGACAATATCCTCCGAAAAGGGTGACCACATCCCAGTCTTATTCCATTTACTAAAAATATGAAACAACTAGGATGCTTTCCCTTCGCCAAAAACCACCCCTTCAGACCGTTCAAAATCTCTCCCCTATTCATCCCCGTATCTCTCTTACCCAGAAGCTTTTCCTTTATCACTGCCTTACAATGGCATAATCTCTTATTTCCTGCTCTTTTTCGAATTTCTTCCAACGACCCTTTATTTTGCCCAAATGACAATACCTCATCCTATGCATCTCTCTCGTTCCATCCCCTTTTTTCCTCTATTCTCCTCCACACACGCATCTCAAAAGCTTACTATACACGCTTATCCAATCACCTCGACGATCAAACTTTCGATCCCCACAAAACTATGCAGACTGTCAAAGTTTTTAATCATCTGTAATCCTGATTACAGTTCAATAAGCAAACCTGGCGGTGATGGCGCCTGCCTGCGAAGGTGTTGTTGAATGCGATCGAAGGCAGCGTTTTTTGTTCCCCTTCCTTTCTGTTTTTTTTCGTTCGGTGTCTTATGCTGTGCTGATTTGGCTTGCCTAACCTCGGCTGGGGATTTCCAGGACTCCCGACTCGCCCCTGATGGACTGCGCGACGGGGGTTTCGTGGAAGGGGATTGCATTCTGCCCCCACCTCCCCGCCCCTCCCTGTAGGTGACCTCGCTCCCTTCCCACCCCGCCTCCACCCCCCTCCCTTATGCTGCGTGCCACCCAAACACCTTCCCCTTCGAAAAACGCTTCCTCTAACATATAAAGCGGGTCACACCACGCCGCCCAACAACACTCTCCCTTTCGTCCGCGCTCGACCACAATCCGCCTCCTCCTCGTCTCCCAGTCGCCGTAGTGTTCGCCGTCTCTGTGGCAACCAACCAGCCGACGGTCGGAGGAAGCGCCCCTGAAGTGAAAGTGCCCCCAAACCCGCTGTTCCTGAGATCCCGGAGCGAAACAGGAGAGCAGCGACCGCCCGTCGCCGAGTTCGCAGCGTTTGAATCGGGCGGAGAGCAGTCCGAAGGCGACCCACCGTGAGTGTATTTCTCTCTTGGGATTCTCGTACCACTCTTCTTGATTCCCAGCCCTAGGGAATTCGCCGCTGGAGATTTGATTTCGCCGCGGGGTGCGCTCGCATTCGCCGTTCGGACGTAAGGTGCGAGCATCTTAACTCTTCCAAAGCAATCACGGCATCCCGACCCGACTGGTCGTCCACTTCTCCTCGAGTGAAAATCGTATTAGATTAAAATTATTAGATCAGATCTTTTAGAAATGACTTGCAAATCGTATTAGCAATTGTATAACTGTTTACCAATCGACGTAAAACACTAGTCGGCTAAGAAGTCCTAAAACTATAGCCAAGGCAGCAAAAAATTGTAGTTACATCGATTGCAAATTCAATAAAATAGGTCTAATGGTGAAAAAATGATGAAGATTAACCAAAATAAACGGATGCATATAGGTATGTGGTAGTCCAGGGATAGAGTTTTGGACTGCTGTCCGGAGGGTCCGGGTTTGATACCCGGGAAGTGTGGGTACCCTCCGATTCACGCAAGCTGGATGGTTTTACGGTTACCAGATCAACCTGAGATGGCATATAGGGAAAGAAGGAACTCTCCTAATTTATTTATACTCTGTCATTGTATGAATTTCAGCAACAGCAGATGAAAGTTTCTATCGCACGAGGTAAACCAGTCGACGTTAACATATCAACATCTACCTCGGGAGTGAATGCGGTGTTTTTTGACATAATTTTCCCACTTAGCGCGAAGTTTTCAAACGGGCATCGTGTGACCCAGGTCCACTGATAGTTGATATTGCCGGATATGACGGTTGCCTGTTACGGCATTTGCGGAACAGCATTGGATATTTCCACCGTCGTTTTTTTTACGTAGATCAACGATGGTGACCATTGGCTTACCACCGGAATAGTTTGATGTTTCGCGAGGGCGCCTCTGTGTCGCGAGGGGGAGCTCGCTTTGGAGCACTTAATTCGCGGTAATTGGTTGGCTTTTTTTTAGAAAATTATCGTCGATTAATGATCGAGATCTAAGGGCCTCCGGGATCTCCAAGCTGTTCGGTAACTTTCGTCCGTTGAAAGTGAAGCGGGAATGACATGGGAACACATCGAAATTATGAAATCGTTTTTGAAGAAAATTACCATTCAAGTCTGATTCACTTTTTAACCAGTCCTGTGACGCAGATGGAAGAGTAGTGAAATATAGTAGATATGTTTGTGCGTGCGGGATTCCCTAGTAGTCGGTTTGTGATGGTCGAATTTCGATCATGCCCAGCGAAGAGCAAGTAGTTTTATGAAACGCTGTTTTATTATACATCTATATCGTAGTGGCGTATCTAGATTATTCGAAGAACTAGGCCGGGAATCAATGACGGAGGAGCTTAGGTTATATTGCACGTTTGATCTCAGGTATAAAGTGTAATCAGGCATCTGTTGAACTTATGTTTAAAATATGTCTCTAGCTCGTCGTACTATACAATTCGCAATAGTTATTATCATAAAAAAAGAGAAGATAGTTCAGATAAGTGCAGAACCGACAGGCCTAAAGGCCACTTTCACCCCAAAAGATTTTAATGACTGCCAAACGAACGCCCTTGGAAAATAAATTTTATTATGCCAAGTATCCTAGTTTGTTATCAATAAATTTAACCATCTTTTATTGCACAGTAATTCTTTCTGGCAGCTCTCTATGCACACGATAAGTGGAATGGTATTTCAAACTTGTGACACCGCGATGCATGTGTCTGCTCTAACAAATATTTCCATCATTTGAATTAATTTATAATTGTGTTGATGAATAATATTTAAGTACCATTTGATTTTGAGGTCGCGTGCCTGGTGGTGTGATATCACCACCACCTTGGTAATTTAAATATTGGCCTCACCGCTAAACCATATTTTACTCGAAGTTCAGTGTTCTTTATCATTTCGATGCATTTATTGTAAGGGAATGGCTTAATACAATTCGGTTAGGATACTTTTAGTTTAGTTTTTCGGACATCGTTGAAGACCTTAGAGAACAACAGAGTTGTGGGGTATTTTCTCGGGATCCATCAAAAAACCTCATCAAATTCGTCAGATAATGAGTAATTATCTACCGAAAATAGTAAATACTGACCTACGGTTATCAAAAACCGGAATTCGAATGTCTGCATCTTATTCGTTGCAGAAGCCAGTCACTCTTCGTTCACCGTCTTTTTTCGCTTTAGAACGCAACAGGAAAAAGTAAACAAGAAAAAATAGGGGCCGAATACACTCCGTTGGAAACCCGAACGTGGTTTTTATTGCCGTCTTGTCCCCGCGAATGCCTTCCTAGAGCGCCGCAGGACGTTGAAAACTGAACGGGCGAATGTCAGCTGTTCGATCGATAACATGCGCCGATGAACAAGAGAAGAAACTATTGTGGTCCGTTAGAAAGACCATTGCCTGCGAAGAACCGCGCCGAATCAATTGATTGCTCCCGCAGAGCGAAAAAGAAAAGCCTCAGAGGTGTCGCATCGCGTCAACGGGGAGCGGTCGCCTCGGGGATCACTTCCTAGTTTTCGAATTTCCACGCTGAAGTGGCAATTCGTCACAGTTTTCCACGAAAAACAGTTTTTGTTTCGCAGAAGTCAATGGATTTCAAAGGATCACACTTCGGATTGGGATCGGGGATTTCCGATCGCAAGTTACTCCCAAGATGGCACAGCACAACGAACATATTAAAACTCGGGCTTAGCGGAGTTCTGTCTGCACAAACAATCGTTCAATCGTCCCTGAAATACCGAGATTGACTCTGTGAAAGAAGGTTGACAGTTTAAATCAATAGCCATTACACATTTTATATTTGGGATGGGATCATTTCAAGAACGTGAACTGCTTGCACCGGTGGTGCACATGCAAACACGAAAGAGGCACGAAGTGGTCACCTTGGAAGAGTGATAGAATCACAAGGCAACCTGGGATGCACGCGCGAGGGAAGAGTGAATGGTTTGACAGGGAGAAAGAGTGGGCCGACAGATCCTCCAGGAATATCCTCGAGAACAGAAGGGAGCGAGTGTGACACTGTGTATTGATCCTGACTGGCGGTAAAAAGTGTCAAATGGAGCTCTATCTCCGGAATAGGCAATAGAGAAGAGGGTTTAGTTTCCTGATATGATTTAAAACCATACTTTTTATTTAGTCACAAATCAGTGTTCAGGGACAGGTGCGACGCAACGTAAAAAAACTCGGAAGAGGGTAAATGCATCGTGCGTACAGTGTCTGCATTAAATCTACATAATACCACGCAAGCCGCCGCAAGGGCGTGTGGCGGGGGGTGTTAGGTCAGCACCCCTAAAATGGAAATGCAAAACTATACCTACAGTGGCGTATACAATCATGCAAAAATCCTTTCATTCTACAGGGATACAAATACATTTCTTATCAAAAACAAATAATTGTCCCTTAGGATACAGTAAGAAATTTATCCAATAACGTACAAGTTAGAATTTGGTAGGTAAGAAGGCGAAATTCCACTACCACATGGACATGCAACATATAGCGGTATCCTCTCCAAGAACACAGGTAGGGAATGTGACCCAATGCTGCAGGTAGCGGGAGGGTCCCCCTATGGAGAGAGACTAGGGATGGAAGGGGAAACTTTAAAACAGAAAAGGCAGAGCAACCAATACTGTAAAGAGCACTACATTATTTAAGGCATTACACGATGCCGCCGATTAATTACGCACGACTTCGTCGATACTCAAAGAGAAAGGTGTTCAGTCGCGCGGAAGGACACTCCTGAGGTGCCCGAAGAGGGGTGGAAGAGTGTCGCGTTTCGTCCCCGGACTCCTTGGGCCCGCCTCCGGAAGTAGAGTCGAGGGCTCCCCCGAGGCGGTCACCGGGAAGTGTTTGAAGCGGGCGCCAGGGGGGGATGGGGTGGAGCGAGAGGGGAAATGGAAGGAGGAGTTTATTTTGTGTACCTCTCTCTTGAGTCGCTAATGCGCAACGCCTTTCTTCCCGTGAGAGCGCTTTCGAACCCTTCACCGATCCGCCCCCAGGTAGCAGCGACCAATGGATAAGGGCACTATAACAATAAGGAGCACGCTCGCCGTCGTAGGGGAGAGGACACTGGGACGTGTCGCCGCCCCTTCCCCACTTGAGTTCGGTTGTAGTCGAGCGGGAGGGATCGGCAAAAAAAGTGACGGGGGGAACAGTCAAGGATTTCCCAATGATGCAAGTGCGAAACGGGAACACGCACTTTTCTCCACCCTTCCTGCCATCAACCGCGAAATCAACTGTTTTCCGTGGCACGGGATACGTGGATATACGTACAAAAACCGAAAAGAAGGCCCTTCCTCTGCTACCTCATAGATACTATACGTTTCCGATGAACATATACGACATACCATTAAAGTTTTAGACTGACATCAAAGAAATAACCTTGGCTCTGCATTACATCGGTGGGCGAGATCCCTGTGAGAGTAACGTAAAGGGAAATGAACTGCAGAACCGATCGATGACTACAAGGAAGCATCCTGCCCTCACGCGCAACAAATGACCACAACAGCGGTGATTATCACTCACAAACACGTGGCTTGCTGCCTAAGACATGGGTGTAAACGTAGACGAACATAAACACCTACAACACAATACTACGGACCTCATTGAAAACAGCAAAGTCACACAGTAATTTAAGGTCTGTGAGGGTTCATGGCGGATCTTTTCCAATCTTCTCCGCCTTCCCTTTGATGCATTTGCATGACCTGGCTATTTGATAAATGAAATAGGCTGTACGCGTGTGTTTTCCGATATTTTGTATCCGCAGGGAACAATGTAATTACCAGGAAAACATTTACACTTAACTGATTTAACTAATTTAGCCTCACATCAAAATCTCTCAATTTTCCACAATTCGCACTTTGCTCATTTTAGCTCAATTTTTTTCAATTTCACGGCTCTTTCAAGATGTGCTCCCTTTGTTGTGTTTAATTGCACTTGTAGAATACAGTACAAAATGTGAAAATATCGAGGGTTTCTGCACATGCTTACCTCCTCTTACGTCTACTGGATACATTGATTATAGTACAATTTTCTTATTTTGCTTTAGGAATTTTGGTTCTGTTCATTTTTCATCGCCCACTTAATTTTCGCCAATTCGCGAAAAAGGATCGGTGAAAACGAGATCATGCGTTGGTGTCGCCGGCAAGCGACGAATAGGGCACAACTTCAGCTTCGAAAGGTGTCAAACGGGCATCGAACTCACGAGAAGGCGAGTGAACTCGCAGAGAGACGGACAATGGGCCGGGGGGCCGCCCACGCGGCCCGCACAGCGTTGCGTTGAAACGTGCGTTGCGCATGTTTCAAGGACGCCGGCGATGGACGAGGAGAAATCAGGTTAAGTGGGAGGAATGGATTGCCGGATCAATCTTTCCTTTTTTTCTGTCGTGAAAGAGGTACATGCGCGGGACATAAATAAAATCATCATCTTCCAGGGTATCTAACAAAAACTGGTATAATTCATGTCACTTGTCTTTTATTGTCCCCATGTTATTTAATAATGCCATTGCCACTGTAGAAGTATAGAAATCTTACAGCACGCATTAAGGAACTTCCACAGAATGCCCTCAAGAATTCTGTAGAAATTCCTTAAAAAAGGTGTTCGATATTTTTTAAGGAATCTTCACAGAATTCCCTCGGGAATTCTGTACACATACTTTTTCGGGAATGCCTACGGAATTCTTTAGCGGGTCTCGCCTAATCCGTGACAGCAATGCGAGGAAACATCCAGTTAGGCAATTCCAAGCGCACGCCAAGAGACGGTAACACCGAAATCTTCCTCTCACGGATTGGGGATCGGAGGGGGAGGGGGTGGGTTGCCGGTTCCGACATCTCCTCCCTTGGGCCTCCGATGACATCCTCCGTCCGCACATTCTCCACGAGTGCACCATTTGTCTTGTTTATACTTTCAACTAACTTTGCACTCCTTCATTCATCACGTCATCTCATCTTATTTGAACAGCTCTTAAAAATGTCGATAATCCACGCTTCACTTCCGCGTGAATCAGAGCTGGAACTGCTGCCACTGCCTTATAAAATTTCAGCACACATCCTCATTTACTTTCGCGCTTTGTGTTTAGTATATCTTTAGATTTTATCTTAGACCCGAGGGAAAAACAAATTGCGAGAAATTGGGGTGGATGTAGAGGCAATCAAGACTCACTGTCTTTCAAAAAGGTCGATAACCTCTTGTAGGGTGTTTGAAAATCATGTACTCATAAACTTCCAAATCGATTGAGTCGTTTTAATTACGTACTACAAGATCATGCTAACAATTAAAAAAACACCAATCATCCTGGCCACATGACCGCCCGACGTGCTGGAATCAACCTGACCAGGGTGGCTTGTGGTAGGGAGTGTTAAGGTGGCCTCTTCCCGCCAGAGTTGCTCCGACCCGGATACATGTACGCATAGTTACACTAACAGTTAGCATTACCTCCAGATAAAGCCAAATATCAGTTTGTAATTCCTGTTTAAGTCCAAACCGACTGTCAAAACGCTAGTTAACATAAAGTCGGAGTTGCAATGCATGTTGGCATTTTCACGCTCGCCAAAGAACAGTCTACAATTGCACATAAAATCGTACCCTCTCGGTGACCTCCACGTTAATTACATGGCCACGTTGACTAACGACATGATTTAACGAGGCATTCATTAAGCTCCGGCAATCAGGTAATCACACCGCTTGACTTCAAGCAACGGGTGTGCGAAGGCATCGTCAGGAAACACCAGCCAGTCACCAGTCCAATGACCGACTCGGACTGGACTCCCGAATGAGGAAGGCGACCAATTAAGTGAAAATGGAATGCCAATGAGTGTTGGGAGCGGAGGACACACCACACGATGTAGAACGCTCACATGGAACTGAAGGAGAATCAGAAATGGGTCGTTATTCTTAGAGTGCAGATGACAATGAAACATTGGACGGATCAAAAGTGGTGGAAGGGAGTATTTGGGGCCACGAACAGTGTTGGCTCCAATCAAATTTTTAAAAATCATTACTCGAACGCACGAAATTGATTTTTAATATTTTTAGCATAAAATTACCACCTGTAGGGTGCATTGCGGTCTCTAAATTAGTTCGATTTTGCTTAAAAGATAACTTGATTTTCTATTGTATTTGTAAGAAAAGGTTATAAAATTATACCTGTCCACTCAAAAAAACAGAAGAGTTCTGCTACCTTGGAAGCGTAATTACCAGAGGTAACAGACGCACCTCTGCAGTGAAAAGAAAAAAGCCTTGCACGAAGAAGGTTTATGGAAATTATAAAAAAAAACTTTTTCGAAACAAATACATGAAATTGGGAAATTAGAAGTCTTGTGTAAAAACGTTTATATGTAGTACAATGGTGCACGGATGGGAATTGGAAAAGATGGAAAAGTCTCGGTTGGGAGCAATGAAAATGTGGATTTGGTGAAGGATAACAAGAACGTGATGGACGGACAAGAAAAGCAACATCGAAGTATCGAGAGGAATTAAAGAGGAAAGTAAGGTAATGACAGTGATGGAGAAGAGGAATATTAAATTTGTTGGGCATGTTCTGGGCCATAAAAACTTCTTGAAAAGTGCAATGGATGGAATAGTACTGGGGAAAAAAAAGGAAGAGGAAGGGTAAGAAAGTCGTTTCTGGATTAAATAAAAAGCACAATGAGAGTCACAGCAGATACGAATTTGAAATGAACAGCAATGGAGAAAGAGGCTGCAACGATGAAGCTCCTACTTTAGAAGATGATGATGCTAGTGGATTATGGAAATGGGTATTAGGTAATCTACCGGTTAAGGTAGGTTTTTTGGATGGACACAACTATCAAATAAACAATTTGTGACTCCCCACCTAGCAAACTAATCTATATCAGGTCCCTCTTCATCTCGGTGTACTTCTTTCCTCCCTTCATCCCGTCCAACATCCCTATCCTGTTCCTACCCTTACCTCGCTTGCCCAACATTCTCCCCTCTATTACCTTCTTCAACATTCCACTACCGCTCAATACGCCTTTCATCCATTTTTCCTGCCTCCATAGGATTTCTCTCAACAAACCCCTCTCCTCCCCCACCATTTCTAGTACTTCCTCATTTGTTTTCCTTTCGGTCCATTTCACCTTCTCCATTCTTCTCCACACCCACATTTCAAATGCTAGTGGATATGTCCCCTATATCTTAGTGCACACCTGTGTTCGCCAACACTTTGGTAGATTTATGAATGGAAGACTTGTGAAAAAGTTAACGAAAAAATATGCTTATTGAATTTGACTGAATCAATCTTGGCGAAACGTATCCAATGTCTTTCGAAGGTCGCCGGCGAGAAATGAACACGACCTTTTGGTATGGAAATAATTTTTCATGTAATACGTTCTCGAGTAGTTTGGGCTACTATTCAATCGATCCTCACTCACTGCATCGAGATTGTGACTCTCGCATTGCAGTGCGCGATATAGGCGGGAGAGGTGGTGGTGTGGTTCACCGAGGAGAACGTTTCGTTTCCACGGCCGACGGATATCCCAAAGGGAGCGCCCTCCCCAGCCGAAAAACAACAATGGATCCAATGGCGTATGGGAGAGGGGGCGCCGAATTATGAATGCGACCACGCTCGGCTGGTTCCACGCACCCACCCCTTCTTCTTACGTCCCCTCCCTCCCCCCCGGCACCCCGAGGCCCCCTTTCTCACTTTCACCCCGGGGAAACGACGACGCAACCGAGGCCACTAAACACTTGTGATCGCTCCCGCGAGGCAAGAGAGAATAAAAGAGTCTCCCTTTCGGACGCCGCCGTGGATATCCGCTCTTCCAAACGTGTTTGTTTCGTTGTTTGTGTGCCCACTTTTACTCCAGCACACTTTTTTTTCCTGCCACTAAAAGGAACCTGTCTTTCGCCGCGACCTCCAGTTATTTTTTTGCCCATCTGACATCCGACTCACTGATTGCAGGGATAAATTCGAGGGAGAAGGCATTGCGAGAGCACTTTTTCGTAAACGACGACTCCTGATGATATTTCAATGTGGAATCTGGCAATCCACCGGTGACTGAAGCAATACCCTTCTTGGAAGACGTGAAAAAATAATTAATTAATTAATTGAAAGAGATATAACCTGCTCCAAAATACCGCAAAATATTATTTATACCGTTTACACGTTTTGGCGACCTGCACATTTCTGTTAATCGCACAGTTTTTTTTGTGATGTCAGCATCGAAGATGGTTCCTTTCGACGCTACCTATCCATTCATATGTAGCCTTTAGGAACGGAAGGATTGTCGAGAAATACGCAATAGTTATTGCTTCCAAACATCTGTTTTTATTACGTAGAGTACCAATTGATGTCATCGTTACGTGATGTCTTACGCAAAACGTCGAAATCTAAAATTAATAATTTTTCTATGCTTCAGAATGTACCTTGAAGATGGCGCTGAGCGTTGAAATGCATCCTTAATGCACAAAATATTTTAGAGCGGACTTTATTTCATTTTTTAAAGGTGTTAGTACGAAATGACTTTATTTGATGTTGATTTGGACTTAGAAAGCATATTTGAACGCAGTGAATTCTTGACGCAGCGCAGAACAGAAGGAATTCTTAAAATTAAGTACGTGCATGTTTATTATTTCATATGGGTTTTGACTGCTTCGTAATGTTTCGCTAGGATAATGGAAGTGTTTCATACATTTCTATTCTCACCAACAACCAATTATACTCTGCACCAATTCCCAAGTGCATCCCGACGATCAAGCCGTGAGCTGCACCCGGTTCTCGAAACTGCACGTCCGGTGCACGACTGAGCTCACAAATCCCGTCCCCTCCCTCCCGATCAAGAATGAATGGATTGGCGGGTGCGATGATCTGTGGAGGAAGGGAAGGCCCGGGGGAGGGGAGGACGTCCATCCCCCCCCCGCCCATTCCCCATCCCCTCCCCGGAAACGGCATCACTCGACTCGGATCTCTTCTCAAAATTTGACCATGGATCCTCCGGCCGCTACCTTCGAAGTCATTACGTAAATGATTGTCAATTTTTTAACCCGGAGGGAAGAGATACGGTAGCAAAAGGAGAGAATCACGTAAAACGCTAGAAATACGTCAGAAGTGACTTTGAGCGGATTTCCCTCTGGTGTGTCCGAGGAAAAATCAACAATTCCCAAAAGTCAAAATAAGAAGAGGAATGAGGGAAGAGGCAAAGGAAAATGAAACGGTGACGTAGGAAAGTCGGCATTGACGTTGCAAAGAGGTAATTTTCTACTCTAAATACGACTTATATATCTTCTTATTGGTTGGACCGCTCACACACACACGTATTGGTTGGACATGGCTCACGCAAAATTATAAAAGACATTTTCAGTTTCCTCTCCTCCCATTATTCTTCTTCTCTTTTGGAATGGCCGTGGTCAAATTTGTGTAAGTCGTCGTAGTTACAAACCGGCCAACCCGATGATGTCTGAAAACGACATAAGTTGGCAAGCTGTTGGCAAATATTGACTGAATCAGGAAATTTTATGGACACTGTCACGTCGGAATGGTAAGAAAAAAATGTCTTTTAAAATTGTGTGTGAGATCTTTTGGGTCGTGGTTGAACGATAAGAAGATATTTTGGGGGATATTTAGAATAGAATATTTCCCCTTTACAAGTTTAATTCCGATCTCCCTATTTCACTGTTTTATTTTCATTACAAATGTCATTCGACATCGCACTTTATTTTAAAAGCCCAGGAGCGAAATGAAGGGTATAAGAGGACTCGGTAGCTTAACTAGGTAAATCATTCGGGCGGGCATAAGAGTGATGCCAGTTCGAATTTCGATCGAGGCGAATGTTTCTTACTCTTTGAAATTGTTACTTTGCAATGCGTATTAGCAAATTGCGCCATTTAAAGTTACTGTTACTGTACTGTTACAGCATCTCTCGTAGTTTCTTAGAATTTGTCAAATACGAGAAACTTGGCGATGTAGAAGTCATTCGCCTTGATCGGAAATCTGACTATGATTCGCATTTTTCCGGCTGAGGGCTTCAGCCAATTTTTATTCCGGATCCTCCTCTGTTTATTTGACGCAAAATCAGCAAACAGGAGCGAGGTAATTTCATTTTCGACAAGACTGAAGCTTAAAATTTTTAAGTTTATAAATATACAGGTTTGTTTTTCCAGCTTAGTGACAGTAGATTGACAGTTAACGGGAACATGTTCACGTCACATGCAAGTGATTGATGACCGCTACAGGCTCGGAACATCTGCTCCGGATGCCATTTCTGAAACAGGTCACACTTTACCGGTGGCTTTGACGCCAATTCACGACTCCATGTGGAAGTCATGAAGTCGCTCTAGGCTTCGTCTCATCCTGGTATTTTACGGAGTCTCCGAGAGTGGCGCCTTTCTGTTCACTTCAAAACTCGTGGGCACTCTGGCAATGCGAGAGCGCCGATTGACGAAAGCGATTAATGGGCGCCGTTCTCAAGAACGTATGTCCCTTTTGAGATTGATGAATTTTCTATATTAATATGAGAAATTAGGAATAAAAGAAAAAAGGAACAAGATGCAAGTTATAAAACAGATGGGATCGAGTTAAGCATTTCGGAGCAGGTCGAATATTTGGGAGTGAGCCTGACATCAAACCCTTTCAAGGGTTGCACACATTGGAAGAAAGTGCGGGTGCGGGTGTACAAACCTTGAAGAACCCAGTTTTCACCAGACCAGTAGTAGCGAAATGCAATGGAAAAGACAAGAGAGATTGGTTATTACGCTTTAATTGGACCAAATTTGGATTACGCGGAAATTATGTGGGATCCACGAATGAAAAATATGGATTAAGGAATTGGATGAGGTTCCGAGAATGATTCGTTAAAAATAATGACTAGAAGGGAGCATGTGGTGGCGGAAGGAATTAGAATTTGGAGTCCCTTGATTCACGGAGGGATCAAAGCGAGACCTAAACGTACGTCCTTATTAGAATGGTGCGGGACACCCGAGGAATAATGCGACACCAAAGAGGGAATTGTTACGGCACCCAAGTATACTGCTACATTATAGACCACAGGGAATAAAATAATAGAGATATGTAGACACCGCCGCGGTGACATGTTCAAGAACTCGTCCTCCCTGCTAGCACGAAACATGATTATAACTAAATCGAACCCAAATGCCAGAAAAAAATAATTAAATAAAATACTAAAATTTAATGATTTATTAAAAGGCAATAATTATTGCATGATTCAATCTAGCATTGCGTTTGTGTGTTGGCTAGCATATTCAACGTTCAAGTTCTAATATATTTTAGTGACTGTATCTACTAATAAATCTGTATGCATGAATGGTGCCCTAACACCCCCCGCCACACATACTTGCGGCGGCTGGCGAGGTAATGTGTACGTGTATATTGCGTTTTTGGCAGTGAATTGTTAGTCACTTGGGGAAACCACTCACCAATAATCACCACCACGCCACGCCCACTTTTGGTCGTTAGCATATAACTTCGATTTGGGGAAAAACAAGCCTCATCTTTTTATTGCACAAATTCTTGCAACATTTTCAAATGACTTTCCCACAAGGCCATTCGCGAATCATTCCTTGGTGCCAATTGCATCGGGAGTCAGCATGGTCTTAACAATTAGTTCTTCAAATTTCTCAGATTCGTGTCAGGATGAAAGGACACATCCCGAGATTAGGCGTGGTATGCGATTCGGATGGGCGAGTGACCTCGGGCGACAATGCGGTGCTTGGGTCTGTCTTGGCCTCCGAACGAGGCAGGGTTTTTCCATTTAGTTTCGCCTACTCATCACATAATTCGCGACCATAATGCAATGGGATGGAGAGAGAATGCCCATCTCCTATTCGCAGATATCTTCTCCTCTCCCCCTTCCATGGTCGGGGTCGTGGCACACCCTGCCGTACGCCCTCGCATCGTCTCTCGCGGGAACTGCGTCGTCAAGGAGCGCACAGTCGCCCGACAACGACAAGCGACGCGAAACGAAAAGCAGAGAAGCAAAACGGCGAACCTTTCGCAGTCCTCTTGAGGTGCGAAAGGGAATCGACGCAGCCTTGGCACCTTGCCCTTTTTCGCGAATCCAGGTCGGCATGCACCCACGACAGTTTCCGAACGAGTCCCGCCGTGAGCCTGCGTGGGCTTTGACCCCATCGCTCACGCAATTATGTCGTATCCATCACGTGACATTACAAGAAATAAAAAATGAGCAAATTAACAAATGAGTCCTGGCATTCAACGTGGTGACACTGCTCATTCAAGCGAAGCATTTCGAGTCTGCGTCCGTGAGTCACGCTCGCGCCCTCTGCGAATATCATTCGGTCACAGGACTGCTGAGCCCAAACTGGGAGCACCTTACCGTGTAGAATAGCGGCGAAGATTCGTCTTTGGGAGCGCGAATCGTGTGACGCGGGACATGAGGAGTGACCCACATACAATCTTTTAAAGACTCATAAACCATATTTACGCGATTTCTCCATGGCAGCCAAAAAAAAAGAAAGTCATTTATTATCCCCTCGGGTACACTCGACGTTTAATACGAGAGGATTGATGGAGGGTTGTCCGGTTAAGAAATCATTTGCCTGAGCTGCCCACGGGATCCGTTTCCCAAAGTTGCTCGTCGATTGACAGATTCTTCGATATCGACACAAATACTCCGCGATCCACCAAAAAGGTGTGTGGCAGGGGGTGCAAGCACCAGGTGAGAAGGGAGAGTGACAAGGGAGGACATAGAAGAGGAAGGGAAAAATATTCAGTAAAAAAACTATCGGGACCAGCAAGAGTTTTCCATTTATAAATTTTTAATTTATACTACTATTGTATATTATGAAGGTCATATCACTATGGTATATGATAAAGATTGTCTGCAATTGTATGTTGAATTCATTATTCAATATCATATATAGTTATATATACATAGATGATGTGGAAGCACTCACGAGAGCAATATAACATTTGGACGGCACTGCTACATTCGGTCTACTCCGAGGCCTTCTTCAGGTCAGTCTGGCCGAAAGCTTAAACAATCTGCAATGTGGGTTTCCTTTAACGAGTTACCTGTTTCATTTTGTGTTCTACTGCAAGGTCCAAATGTTATATATAATAATATATATATAAAATAAAAATATTGAAGAAGGTAATAGAGGGGAGAATATCAGGCAAACGAAGAAAGGGCAGGAACAGGATAGGGATGTTGGACGGGATGAGGGGAGGAAAGAAGTACACAGAGATCAAATAAATATATATATTTCTATACACACCCACGAAATCCCGCCATACGGCGAAAGATATTCATAAACATGGAAATAGATATAACAGAAGGGGATAGGAACACTAATAAAGGACGAACACAGGAGAGGTGGGGAAGGCGGAATCAAGCAGACCACTAATGTAAAAATATTTCCTCGACCGGGATTTGAACACCGGATCTTTCCACTTGCCGGGCTGCTTGATTCCACCTTCCCCACCTCTCCTGTGTTCGTCCTTTATGTGTGTTCCTATCCCCTTTCCTTAGATCTATTTCCATTTATAAGAATATATATATATCGACTTCGGCAAAGTTCAAGAGAGATCCCCTAAATTAGCGAACACGTTCGTTACGAGAAGGGATGCTAAAGTTGAACAGTGATTTAAATAGACAAACTCTTCAGCCGAAAGGAGGGCATAAGAGACTTAACAAAAGGGCATGGCTGCTCACTGAGTTTTACATCTCATCTCAAATAGACACGACCTAGTGGGACCTCACGCATTCATATCGGCACACTGCATCTCCTGGATGATTAAATGACGCATAGCAGAGCATATGAGTTGTCATAAACGCTTGGAAACATCTCATCGCAGTGCATCCTATATCCTATCCCTCGAAGATCGGGTTGGTCACCCAACCGATCGGGTCACTCAACACCGCTGTCATCAATTCCCTCCTCCTCGAGAGCGCTTCTTTTCTTAGGTTTCCTTAAATTCCTAAAAACGAGGCTTTTTTTTGACTTCGCGCGCCCGAAAAAGGGCATAATTTTTTAACTCCGTCCATCCGTGAGGGGGCGTGCATCAGAAGGTCTCCCGGCAGAGGAGACGCAATGAATAACTTCGATTAGGAAAGTGCGATTGGTCAGAATGATTGAAGTGTTCAAATGCCTGCCCGCCAGCGGCGACCGGTGCCGCAACGCAAGACCGGAGCGGTGCTGGGCGGGCCCACGCATGCGCGTGCATTGGCCGTGGCCAACGCTGCGTGGGGGTCCTCCGCGTACAACTTTCCCTGCTTCCCTTCCCCCCTCCCCATTCTCTGCCTGCCCCCATCCGCCCCTTTCCCCCCCTCGCCCACTCTCCGCAGCCTGTTGAGTCAGGGAGGCAAGGGCGTGCCCCAAGGCCGTTCGAGAGGGAATCAAAATATATACACACGCACACATTACATCACGCAGAGCGTTGTGTCAGCGATCGCACGGGGGACCCAGACCCCCCCCCCTCTCTCCCCGGCCCCTCGCCACATCATGGCCGGAAGCGACGTGATGACAGTGATACACTTTGGGGACGAACGACCATTGGAAGCCAGGCGTGAAATGAACGGGATCGGATCGAAAAACTCCGGACACGTCAAGGCACTCGGTGATTGTCTCTCGTCGCGGGGAGGGAGGGAGCGATCGCTGCCACGCGATTTCATCATTCGGGTGGAGAGGAGACGCGACGGGAGAATGCGGAGGGGAGATCACTTAGCATCGCGAAGGCCGCATTTGGAGTGCGCGGCGAATATCTGGGATTCATGGGAGAGCGTGTTAAAATGAGACACGGCTCAAAGAAAACGAATAAAAAAATTGTCATGAAAATAAATTACCAAAGAGTGGTGTAATTGATAAAAAAAATTATCGTGGGACACGTCCACACGGGACACGATGAGAGAAGGCGGATGCAGCAGATTTGTCGGGAGACATTTGATTTCTCTTGCATGTGAGATGGAAGAGGGAAATATTGGTAGGTCTGGCCACCCGAAAGATAACAGTAATTTTCAATGTGTGCATTTAAAGTATCGGAAACAATTTATTCCTAACATGAGCCATACGTTGAAGGGAGCTCGCACCGCGTAGGATCGGTGATGGGGGGGGGAGCATCATCGGTCACAATTTTTCCCTTAAGTGTGCGTCAAGTGCTAAATTCAGACCGTCGGTTGTTAAGTGGGCGCATGATCGGAGATCGTATTGGCATTGATAACACATTGATATTGCACACTATTATCACTGAAAATTTGGCGATGAGAAAGATCTGCACTCAACTCGTCCTCCCGAAGGTATTTGAACGGACGACCAAGAACCGAGTCGAGTGTCTGCTAGCGAATATCTTCTGCGACGGCATCACAACGATTCCCCAACCCCCTTACAGTCCCTTACTGACCTTCAACAGGCGCCAAGCGCCAATCGCATTCGAGCGTTCGTTCAGAATAGAGCGTGTTGTGGGTGGATCCTTGTTGAGTGACTTGGCAAAAGCGCAAAATGCAGCAAATGATTGAACAACGGTACGCCAACAAATTTTGTGCTGGACTAGGGAAATCGGATACGGATACGTTGGGCATGATTTGCCAATTGTGTAAGAATTAAATGTAAGTTTTCGTCGGTCCCAGAAAGCCATCACGTACTACGCATCCCGTGAACTTACTTTTGCTTTCCCAACAGCATTTCCCTCTTCAGTTCTTCATACATCTCACTTTCTCCCTAATGGCATCTTAAAAACCAAAATATATAACGAATATCAACGCCTCCATACTCTCGCTACATCTCGTATTCTAGTGCGTAAAATAAAGTTGTGTAATGAGTTTATTGCATGGATAAATTTTTCAGAATTCAAGCAATACTTTCCGCAACATACTAAATGACCAATGTGGAACTCTTTTCAAATTCCACGGCTCTGAGCGAGAGGGAGGAGTCGCGAATATTATTATGATAAACAGCGAGATAGATTGAGGACGTTTTCCCTTCCACGAGTGACTATTGTGACGAGTGGGTGCGCGGGCGGAGGAACTCCACCGCGCTCTTAATCGAACACATGCAATCGAATTGAGAAGGAGACAAGCGACAATCGGAATAACCGAAATGAGAAGCGAGCGAACACTCTCAGCACTTTCTTCCAACTAAATGGGGTCTGCCGCTTACATTTATCATGCGATGTCATTCGCTTCCCCCGCTTACAATCAATCAATTCGCCGATGCTACATTCAAATGCTGCACAGAGGAGTTGCCGTGGGCGGAAGTGCGTGTTCAATAGACAATGCCCATTTGACGTAATTCCTGAAGACCAAGCGACTGACACCTCTTTTTGACAGTGTGTAAGCTAATATGTTAGATTTAAACTGAAATAAGCTCACTAAAGATGGAGCTTGAATAAGTTAAGCAGAAATTAAGGTTACATACGTATAAGTTAATCCATTTACATGATATTTGGTGCTAATTTTTCCATGTGTAGGTATTTTGGTAACCTCGTTTTTTGATATGTTACGTGCCTTTGCATCCCTTATTTCATCCTTATAATTGCCAGTAATAACTGTAAAAATTGCTGCATGTGGCCAATTTTATTAATGTGTAAATGAAACAAATACTAATGAGGCAGCCATATTGGTTCGTGCTGCTAGGCGTTGTTCGGTGAGACTCCGACAGATGGCGCATCGGAAGCGTTTTCAATGTTCTTCATGAATAATTGCACATGTACCCTTTGACCCCAAGTAGATGATCCGAATGATTTAACATATTTTTTCACTTTCTTACCCCCCCCCAGGAGTGATAAGGGCACGATGTGGCGCGGAGTGTCGGCCCTGGCGTGGGCCCTGACTTGTGCCTCGCTGCTATCGCCGACCGCGTCGGAGGCGGAGGGCCGCTGGGTGTGGGGCAGGGGCGGCGGCGGATCGGACCTCCAGAAGAGGAAGTATGTATCCGGGGGCATCGACGACGGGCTGCTCCAGGATGGCCCCGGAGTCCTCGGCGGTAACGGCGTCAAATTCGGACTCGGGCCAGGTGAGGAAGGGGGAGATGGGGGGACGCCTATTCCGAATATTTGGTCCAAATCAAGAGACGAAAGACGAAGCTTGGATATCTTTTGCAAAACAAATATTTTAATATATGCCATTCATATGACTATTTATTTTCTAATTCATTGGCTTAGAAAGAGTTGTTATACTCCTTGAACTCCATTCCTTACCAAGAAACTTCTAAAACTAAAACCACGTGACGCTGAAGCTACTCTCGAAAGAAAATATCGCCTTCGCGCTTCGTCAGTATCAATAGGGAGGATAATTGATCGTTAAGAAAATGTTCGCAATCAATTGAAGGACATGGTTTCCACACAAGGTATTTTTATCTCTGTTATTATCCCATACTGATTCACACATAGCTGCGATGAAAACGGCATTACTTCGGCCAGATGCCTAAGTCCTTACATGTGCTCATTAATAAACGTGACCAGGGATAAAATGCGCATTGAACTTGAATAAATAACAATTAATCAATCACTTAATATTTTGACAATTGGTAATTTAGGAGTTCGTGCATCTTCAGACCACCCATAGGTAATCCAGTTTTATACTTAGAACTTCAGTGTTTCCGTTGCAGTGGCTTTATTATAAAGTAAAACGATTTACCCGCCCTAGCGCTCTCCCGCAAACACTGTTGTTGTAACATCTCCAACTAACAATTGATCAAGGCAATTGAATTTCATTCGAGTGGACGCTCTTAAGGGAGTGGGAACCCGCGCCAATCTACAGGTTCATTAATACCAATAATAAATAAACCGGCCATTGACCACAATTTGATAAAATACAGTGGAAAACGAATGGGAATGGGTATTCGTATCCATCCAGAGTCCATATCCATTATCCATTTCTCTCAAAGTGAAAATAAAATCAAAATACCTTTTGTTTTCCAATGGCAATGTACACCAATCAATTTCGGTAAATCTTTTCCATAATTTTTCAGGTGCGTTATTATAGAATCACCGCTTGCCACTTTTTTCATAGAATGCGATTTTGTAGCGTTGGAAAGAATGGATTGGAGGAAGGGGTCTTCGTCATATCAACATGCACACCCTCACTACATTGACTGATACAAACTTATATCAATTTGCAGGCTCAGCCGGAGGGTACCGACCCCCGCCATTCAACCGCCCGCCTATACAGCCACCACCCGTCCACGATGGCCCCGTCCTCGCCGGCCCCGGCGGACCCATCGGTGTCCCGGGATACAGGCCGGGACTCGGAGGGAGACCAGGTGTCGGAGGACCGGGATACCTAGGGCCGGGAATTGGAGGCCCTGGAGTTAAAGGTCCAGGATTCGGAGGTCCCGGCTTCGGAGGCTCTGGATTTGGAGGTCCTGGACTAGGAGGTCCCGGACTAGGAGGCCCAGGAATAGGAGGCCCCGGACTAGGAGGTCCCGGACTAGGAGGACCCGGGATTGGGCCCGGAGGCCCTGGATTCGGGGGTGCCGGAGGTCCAGGAGGTCCCGGTGGTTTCGGGGCCCACGGTGACCGGCCCGGCATCCTGACGGGTCCAATTCCGTCGTGGGAGCAGGATAGGCTGGACGCACAAGGCATCGGCCACCGCTACCACTCATTCGACACCTGTTCCTGCGTGCACTCCTTTAACTGCAAGGAGCCGGCCCTCAAATTTGTAAGTACACACGCATAACTGCTCTTGGTAGGGCCACCCAGGCCTCCTCCTCGCCGGGGTGGCTTCAATGGCTCCTCCGCCCCAGAGGGGCAGGCATTCAAAGAGATGAGGCCCAGTTCAAGAAACACTGTTGAAGACGGCATAGGGAAACGGCATGGATTATTAATACCGGGGAACCATGACGGACACTAGTAGTTCAATCACGGAATGAAAATTCTAAGAAAGATAGTGGAGACCGAAATACTGAGTATACGTGGATTCACCTCCTTATTATCACGCGCTCAGCAGTCAACAGGATACCATGGAGATCACCATCTTGCTCCATCTCAATGCAATCACAGGGCGCAAGCTATGTCATCCATCCGAAATCTGTGCATGTCAAAATATGTTTTACACTTCCTCCTTTGTAAATCATTGTGCCATTGGTGTCTTCATGGGCGCAATTGCTCATTTGATTGCCACAAATAATTCCGATTACTCTCTGATTTTATTCAGTGATATTTTGTTCCGCAGTGTCCGACCGTGGTACTTTATATGAGGTCATGAGATGGCATTTCATTGTCGATCCTTTTATTTCAACAACATCCGTACCATTTAGTGATGACGGTAAAAATGACCTTCGTACTCACCTCTCTTATATATGATTTGGGGTTATTATGTTTCCTTAAGACTGATGAATAAATCCATACAATTATCCCACCAATAAACTGGTGACCCTGATATTTTACGAATCAAATTTGACGGGCGATATGATGAGTGAAAGGCATTGCCAATCCCTAGTATTTACATATTGAATTCTCGTGAATGTACATAGAAACATAACTTTTATTCCCGAGTTATGCATAATGACACCTGGGATGCCAGTTGTTGCAAAAACATTAATATTCAATGCAATTCGCAGGAGTTGGTACAGATACTGATAAATGCCTACGCACTGGTATAGAGGTATTATTATCCTAGTTATTTCGTGATGTACTGACACCGAGGTACAATTTACTTTCCTCCTTCCTTGCTTTCTTTCCCCGATTAACAACCCATGATGTTATCATACCACGTACCATTTGTCAGAAAACCAGAATGGTACCAATGACCAGAGTGAGACCCTAATTCTGTTTTTTTTTCTGCAGGGAAAGTGCGACAAGGACAAGCAATACTGCTGCAACGGGATCCGCCCGGCCACCGAGGGCCATGGGGTACCCAAGCCCCACTTTGGGGGTCCACCTCCACCCCCGGGGCTGCTGCCCTTCCCACAGGGAGAGCCAGGCCCTTTCCTGGGCCCAGAGTTCCTGCGGTCGGCTAAAACCGCTAAGAAGCTGTAGTGTTGCGAGGATCTAAGGACGCGGTCGCCAGCGAAGGCTTCCTCCACCCAATGGGGGCAATCGCGTTTGTGTGTGCGTGCGCATGAATGGACCAGGAACAGTGAAGGTCATTGATCTACAAGACCAAAGAGTGACCGCGGCTCCTTTGAGGGAACTTTCCTACCCATGACTCTAAGAGTGAATGGCTGTTTTGCCATCCAATTTTCCGACCTTCGAGGCTTTAACTGGAGGGTACGACCAGCAGTGCAGATAAATGAAGGACGAAGAATGGATCGCAATTTATTTTAAACCCATCATAAAAAGACTTACATTGTGAACAGCGGGAATCATTACCGTGACCTCCAGGGGCAGTCACATGAATAGTGATGGCGGATGAGGCGCTGACCATCCTCCGGGACGTCTGTTCAATATCAGTGAGAAAGAGACATTGCTTGGAGCACTTTATCGCATGAACCAACATTTCGATTCCATAGTCGACTATTTCACATGACTCCCTGGTTGCCCAAAACAAAACGCCTCGATCTGTTTCACGATCAAACCGACGATGCGGTGGGAGGTCGACCGATTCGGGTTAACTAGTCTCATCCTGGTGGAGTGAATGTGCGTTGGTATTAAGGTTCCACCTAAAACCAATCACTCTCCCAGCGAACAAGCCGCAACACAATTAACCAAAGGCAATAAGAATTCCGTAGAATGTTGTAGCTCCTTGGAGATAGATGCTTATGGGATCGACATGGTGACTAACGGCAACAGGGGAAAAATTAACAATCGGGAACCTCCGACAACTGCAACCATGAGCAACCAACATCAACACAGTCTCACCAATAAACATGACGTTGAAAAGACTTATCGAATGAGATGTATCGAAGACTTGAAAATTTGCCAGAACAGACAGCCAAGCCACAAGTATTACCTCACAGTCGAGGGAGTCACTCCGCCGGGCACTGTCCTCGAGTAGTCCTGAGGACTCCAATCCATCGAGGATCAACGTAGAGACGGAAAGCAAATTTTGAAAGAAGAGTTTTTTTTAGAAAAACCAACGATACATACGTATACCTGCTTTATTTGCTTCCAGGGATCTTTCAGCAAATGGAAAGAAAAATAAACCTTAGCGATCCGATTGTGTTTTCGAACAAGTTGGTAATAAAAGTGCTTCATTTTTTTTAATGCTTACTATTCCACAGCGTTCTCTCCGGAAAATGAATACCCCGTCATTAGTCAAGTAAACGTCAAAATGTCATTCATACGCCATCTTCTTCCTTCCCACCGAAACCTGCCATTTCCGATGCTGTTGTAGATGTAGATGAATGTTGTTTCATTTCCCTCTACGGTTCCTCGAGATCCAAAAAAATGCTTGCTGTCTTTGCTTGCTGTGGCCGTCGACCATTCAGACGCAAATATGGACTTCGCTCTTTGCCAAAAATTAAGTAAACGGAAAGTAGACTTCCAACTGTAAAAGTTGTGTGTGTGTAGAAAAGAATTTACTTCTCTTTCTACTACATGATACCCTGAAAGCCAACGTTAGGGTACATCTCAGAGGATGATTGAACACAGTGTCTGCAATATCCAAAATTACGTGTTTCTAAATTTTTTCTTCCAATTTCAAGCAATTTAAATAATACAGGTCATAAAAGCTGTAAGGACATACACTACGGTATCTAAGTAAGACATCTCCTAGTTACAATAAGGGCAATAACTAATGGTAGATGTGATAATGACAACATCTGAGGCTAATTAAAATGATAAAAGGAAAAATGTATCCCCGCCCCCATACCGCGATCGGATAACGCTATTCTGATCCCTTATCTTACGTGGGGAAAACAACATCTTAAATTTATCTCTTTCACACTTAACCTCTCGCTTTATTTGGTGCTAAATTATTCGACAAGGAGGACTTTATAAACCCAATATGTATGTGAATTACACTCTGGCCTATACGACTGTATAATTAATATCCTGCGGAATTCGAATAACCTTTCCAAACCAACAAACCCTTTATTACTGCAACAACATCGTCATTGTTAGGGACACGGAAATAGGGCACCTTCCATCTCAAGGGAACTTCCTCATTCTTTATCTAATGCCACACACCCTAGGGGTGACTTGCTGGTACTAAAACGACAAAACAAACCAAAATAAAAATAATGAATGACGAACACCAATCAACCACGAACACGAGCCAGCTTTTGAGTTCCCTTGGTGTTATTCTTCAGCAGCGGGGCAATATAACGATCATTGTCCGAATGTGCCTAGTTTTGTCCTCCCTTCTCCTCCCTGCGCTGTCGAATCTCCAAACAGAAGGGGTATGACGCTCTGGGGATTGCACCATGTGGGCCGCCCGCCCTCCCGTGCCTCACCCCTCATCGGATATGTATCCGCTAATTCCGTTCACCTGTATTTATTGTAAAAATGTAATTTTTTATTTATTGAAATAATAAATACTTTAAAAAATATGTACCTTCATCGAATATCTCTTGAAAAAGTACCAAATGAAAATGTATTTCCTCCCACAGAAAATATTACCAGGTAACGAATACTAGGGGAGAATGGTTGCCAACGTCGAGGATCACTTTTGACTTTGGCGGTGAATTTTAGCCATTAGGTGGGTAGAGGAAAAAAAATCACCAACTTTAACTCTCTAATTTTATTTAAATCATCTCTCTAATTTCATTTACATCATCTTTCCTACCGTAGTACGATGGGGGTAATAATAGATTTTCAATACCATCGCTCAAGAGACCTCCTTCCAATTTATGCAAGAGGTTTAACCTCTAATTTCACCTTCGCTCCGTGAGTGATTCCCAACCTAGCTGCTCTAATATTTTGGATACGCTACTAAGTTTATCATAACAAAGTTTTATAAATGTAGCTCCTCCACGCCACACGCGATCCCGTTCGGCAATCAGTCCAATTTCGTAAGGATCCCATCTAACCACCAAAAGATATCCTCTTTGACCATATCATCACATTTTCCCAATACTCTTCTAATAGATCCTAATTTTTTGCTAGCTTTTCCACATATTCCTCGTATGTTTTCACACAGGAGAGATCGTGAGTGAGGGGGAACGCCCAAGTACTTAATTGAGTCTACACATTCCATTTCGTTGTGCCTGATGTCCTGAGGCGTTATGGAGGAAATTGCTCTTCTTCCAAAAATTTATCACTACGCAATTTTTAAAACGTAATTCTAAATGCCAAGTGTCCCACCAGCGTTGTATAGGCCATTTAGGTTGTCCGATAAACCTACTGTGTCCTCAGGATTACGGATATCACGGTAAACCACCACATCGTTGGCAAATAAACGTATCTTATTAATATTTTGCCAATAACGTGAAGCGATTATTAATTGAAAACGATTAACCACGTCGAAGTTGACTCAGTAGCACACCCATTCTCCTTTTATACGACTTAACTGCTTCGGATTAGGGAAGATGACCTCTCCTCGATTTTGTTAAATGTAATCAGCGTCCTCCTAGGAATTTCGCATCCGAAAATTCCAGCCGCCCCTCTACGGACCGTAGTACGTCTTTTTGCGGAATGAATGAGACTTGGGACGTAACCACTGGAAGAGTTTGCGAAGTGGAGGGTCTGGAGAGACTCCCAAAGAAAACGGTGGCTTTTTTCCGATAGTCAATTGTATGTGATCGGGAGATGCAAAGACCGGAGAGGAAAAGAGAGTAAATTTCGTGTCAGCTCTTACGGGCAAAGGGGCAAACGGTAAAAAGAAGAAATGTTTTGGCAACGGAAAAAGGGTGACATCCACGTTCAATCCACTCCCGGACGTTAAGGCAAATGGGACGAGGCTATTTTAAAGTTCCACCCGACAGTGACGAGAATACAAAAATCCAAGGAACCGGGCCAGCAGGGGGAAGCCGATGCGATCGTAGAGGCACAGGGCAAGAAAGACAAGCAACCCCTATTGCCTATTTTCTCATGACCACACTATTACCACTCTAATCTATTCCATAATTAGAGCATGGAAAGCAATTCTGATAACTAAGCAGCATTTATTTTTCTAGACTTTTTAAAGTCTTTCGACAATGCACATAGTAAACTATTCACAAAGCTATTCTCCTATGGCATAGATTGGAGATCCAACCTGGTTAGGATTAAGGATTTTTTTAATGATTGGGTGCAATGAGTTGTCATAGATGGCGTTAGCTCTAATATAGGAGAATACACTTCTGGTGTTCCCCAGGGAAGCGTTTTTGGACCTGTTTTATTCCTACTTTACGTTGCGACAATAATAAAATATGATAATAATACGTTTATTTGCCGACGATGCAGTGGTTTACCGTAATGCTGAGGCTTTATCAGATGACCTTAATCCTATACAATGCTGGTGCGACACTTGGCATTTACAATTAAACTTAAAAAAATGCGTAGCGATTGATTCTTGCGCACTTTTTCATCCAAGTCAAAAGGAGTGTCTGGATCCATAAATGACTCGTGGTGGTCCGCTCCACGCAACAATTAGGACTCTGGAGTAATTATTTGGACTTCGGGATCCTGCTGCCAGCTCCATCCAATTTGCGTCTTCTATCCATGACGAAGAAATCTCTCAATTTAGTGACAAATCATCCTTTTCCTCGGGATTACCAACCTGCCTATGGCCATGGTGGCGACGCTTTCCGACTATCATGATAGTTATTTTATAAAGATGGGCAGCCTTAAGTGCAATTTCCTTGAATTGGAAAATTACACTTTCCTGTATCATATTATTACTTCCGATTACGCGGTATTTCGATTTATTATTTTTACGGAAATACGAAAGAAATTCTTCGGCCGCTATTGTGTTTTTCATTTTCTTTTCTCCCCAATTTTTTGCTCAACATTAAAACGAACGTAAGGTTTCATCAGACCTCATCTAATTTTTTTGCAGTACTAGTGAAATACGGCTACCTTCTCCAGACTTAAAATCGCAAAGGAAAATAACGACGAAATTACTGAAATTGCTTGCGATTGGAATCGCACGTTGTTTCCGTTCAATGTCTTTGCAAAAATAATCCTTTAATAGAGGGAAATGATGTGCAATTCATGCATGCCACCCACGGCACAGAAAAAATATTGTTATCACCATCACAAAACTTTTTCGAACGTCCATAGAAATATAGCTATTAAATCGGTGATTACTCGATAATTCAGCAAAATATTTAACCATGATTAAAATTGACGTTAGTTGCATAATGCTTCAATTGGTATGCATCGAGTTTTATGCTGTCCATGCGAAGCCATCATATAATATATGTAATTATGAATACATTTTTATATTATTTATATATTAAAATTTCCGTTATTGCTGACAGAATCACAAAACACTTTTCCCTGGGATGATCCTTAAAAAGCACGACGTGGTGACAAGGTTCAACTGCACCAAGAAAATAGCGGACGCGCTCCCCGGACCGAAGGACAAAATCTCGAAAGACCTATACGAAGGGGTATATCAAGTACCGTGTTCATGTGGGAAAGCCTACATCGGGGAAACATGCCGAGCTATGAAAGTTAGGATGAAAGAACACCTCCGGGCTACTACGAACAAACAGTTTCACCTCTCGGCCATCTCCGAGCATAAATGGAGTGAACCCGGCCATGATATTCTATTCCATGACGCTACAATCATAAGTAAAGAAAGTAGATATTACCCACGCCTAATCAGAGAAGCCATTGAGATAGCCAAAAACCCGGCGAATTTCAATAGAGATGAAGGCTACCATCTCCATAACGCGTGGAAGAGAGTCCTCCGAAAAAGGACCAATCAGAGAGCAGCACCCGGACGGGACCACCTATATAAGGACGGCCAAAATCTGAATCCTCATCTTCGACCTGAAGACGCCGGATGAAACTTCGGCGAAACTGTTGTCGGCTTCAAACAACAACGCGGTGAAAACCCGGACATGCAGAATTCTTCGAAACAAAGATTGGTTTCCCTCCAAGGCCGTGAGTGGAACTTTCCAAAGAAATCTTACTCACGGGGAATTAATGAGTTTCTCAGGTCAAAGAAAGAGAGGCAGAACACATATGGTCACAGGAATAAAATTTTAAATTGATCATAGCCTACTGTCACTTCGCGTCATTAAATTTCAGTCCGTTGGAAGGGCGGTCAAGGAATCAGGTCAAGTAGGTGTGCAGCGACTGTCATCACTTCTGTGACCGACAGAAACCATTCGAATACACATTCGACGCCGAGAGTAATCGCAGCAAGATCAGGCGCCGGTCGGAATGGCGCTCGCTATCTCGTTAATTAAGTTGCTCAGTCGGCAATCGACCTGTCCCTCACGCGTCAAAGGTGACCAACGACCTAAAGGCTAAGGAATAATTTTTTTTAAATGAGGCAGAGAGTATTTCAAAATCTCTCTACAAGCTCCGTTCAATAAAAATATCTCCTTACTTTTTTTCCCGCGAGTTCCAAGTAGGCATAATATTTTTTCCTGGTGAAGTTGCATTTCACATTCCCCGAGATTCATAAATCTCGACTGGGCACATTAGGATAAGCGAACATTAGGAAAACATTTGCGTACCTCAATTTAAATAAGGCATACTACAATATGGTATGCACAATTCTTCGATCTTCTTCAAATTGCACAAATTTGTCTCAAATTGTCAATCGATTAATCATTCAACACTAAACTGAACGAACTGACGGCAAGACTGAATCAAAGTTAAACTACATTCGACTTGGAAGGTGGTTCAATTTCCATCAAAGCACTCGTTCAGAAGACCACTCATAAATTTCTCGAAAATGGTGCTGGATGGAATAAGCCAATCAGGTTGCACGTTCGGGCAATACACGCAGCGGTAAGCATCTGTTGTAATGACAATGTATAATTGTACTTTTGATAACTATTAAATTGATACGCTGTCCGTTTACGTTTCTTGGAGACCTCCATAATAAGCTTTTTCTTCCTGCCCGGGGCTTCCCAGCTCGCTGGCCTGGGTTCGAATTCCGGTGGTGGCCTAAGTATTCAGTGTGTCCCGATCCCTAATCGAGTTACTTTCTGGAGAGCAGTTTAAGTGAGTACGCCGTCCGTCTGATGGGACGTTCAACAGTGTGATCCCTTGGCGCCTTTTGTTGAGAGTAGGCTAATGGACAATGGTCAGGGAAGTTCATTTTTTATATCTATGTTATGGTTGAAGCATTGAATTTCGTCCGTTCACCTTCTTTTTTCGTTACTGTTTTGATTTTCATCTTTTTAATGGATGTCACTTGTTTCTGCTCGAAAGAATGAAGGCCCAATTATGCTCTCCTGCGGAACCCAATAGATCACTGATATTTACGTAATAAACAATCAATGTATTCCCGCCTTTTTTTGTTCGCGGGCGTGAAGAAAGACCCAGAATACAGTTTGTTATCTTTATAATATGAGCGTAGGTGCGTTCGTCCGCTCTATTTTTATCGAATTTTCATTTTTTACGCACCACACATTTTTTAGCGTCTAATGCCAGGCCCCATTCAGAAGGGATGGATGGCTGTGGGCGCGATGGGAGCGGTCGCCCCGCCCCTCGTCACCACTTATCACCACCACCCCACCGCGACTCGGGATGAGGAGTGGGGGGAGTTCTCCCCCGCTTTCCTTGACAACGCAAATAGCTCCGCGGAGACTGATGACACGGAGCCGTGCCGAAGGGCCCCGACCCCGGCTCCTGGGGGTTTCGGGGAGGAATTTGGGTTGGCGGGGCGATGCGATATATCCTTCCGTCCGTATTCCCCGCATTCGAAATTGAATATCGCATTGGAATATTCATATTGCAAAACTGACGCTACAGCATCTTCGCTATGAAAACTGATGCCATCGTATGATATCCGCACTTTTCATGATTACGCAAATTGTATGACGTCGCATGATATTTTATAATATTGCTTGATTACGCATATCCCATAATATCACATTATATCCCTAAACAGCACACATAATTTCCCGATGCCTCATTATGACGTTGAAATATTAAATGTGCATCGCAAATTGAAATCGATACATCGCATAAACGCATGGAACTATTTCCGCGCTCTTTCTGAGGAGAAATTATCGAGGGAACGATGATAAATACCCTGCAAGCCACCGCAGGGGTGTGTGGCAGGAGGTGACTACACTTCAAACTACTCTTGACACAAAATACTTCCCCGCCCCCTACCGTGGTCGGACAATGTTATTCTGATCACATATCGTTCGTGGAAAAAATGACATCTTAAACCTATCTGTTTTACACTTAATCTCTCTAATGGTAGATACATGCTCTCTTCTACCGTAATACGATGGGGGTGGTAATGCATTTTTAAGAGTCATCCTTCCAATTTAAGCAAGAGATTTAATTTGTGATTTTAACTTTGCAACGTGAATCAACTTTTAATGAATTTTCCGGGGAGAAGAAAGTGTTTTTTTTCGTAAAACTCCGCTTCCTTCCCCGCCTCCAAGGAGTACGGCTCCTGGGCTATTTCTTTGGCCCTGTGTTCCCATCTGTTTCTCTGGCGCAGGTAAACATCCGTATTCTTTCTTATTATTGTCTTAAATAATTATTCAGAAGTGTTAAAGATGATCAAAACAGAATGGAAATATGTGTATCTTCCACATGTCGTTCTGGAGACGAATCCAATCAATCGATGAGACACCTTGATCGCCGGCGCTGGAGCATGCATTCGGACTGGCGTCGACTGGCAGTTCCTTTTTATAAAGTCCGTTGGGAAATAAATGAAGAGCGTGCTGCGCTGACGGCCCACGCCGCGACGACTTCTGACTCTACCGCTGATGACCCACATTGGTGCACGAACGGCACCACGTGCTGAAGATCGCTCCCTTCGGGACACCTGATGCGCACTCAACGGTTTCCCTTGAACAATCACAGCCGTCAGTCACGAGTGTAATGAGAATGACGAGCATCCAATCATAAGAGATCGAAGGTAATGAGTTTCGCACCAGGCGTAAGGCCAAGCAATGGCTTAAATTTTTATGGCGCCCACCCATTGAAAAATGAATTGAAGGGCGACTGTGCGAAGCGCTCCCAAAAACCAATCTGCTAGACTGAAGGCTAATGATCAAGAGCATTTTATGCATCGCCAGATGGAGCCGCCGTGTAATCGCGTAATAGGAGTAGTTGAATGTGCCATTTCGTTGTATTTCCTCCAAGATTTGGGGAATGGAATTACAGGAGGATCCTACGCAAGGATTTTCTTGCACTTTTGCAGTGAACGGTTGACAAGACAAATTGCAAATCATCCATGCCCACCGAAAATTTCAATTTCCAACTACAAATGATACTGTCGCCTGAAAAACATATATAAACGCACGTATATATGTATGAATGTAGAGATGTAAAAGAGCTTTGCCAGCAACACACAATATAAGAACATAAAACAGGAACACTCACACGTTATTTCTTGATAATTTAGACGGAATTGAGCTCCGTCTTCATCACAAGATTAGCTAGAACTGGTCCTGGCTTTTCAGTCCTAGCTAATGTTGTGATGAGGATGGAGCTCAATTCCATCTAAATTATCAAGAAATAACGTGTGAGTGTTCCTGTTTTATGTTCTTCTTTTGTGTGTTGCTGTCAAAGTTTTTATTTAACACTTCTGTGTTACTTCGAAGAAACTATGTATATATGCACATATTTAAAACCATAAACACAGTATTCAGCCCGAAGGTTGGTTTGTTAGGTGATGGTAAAGTTCACCCAGTACTAAGCCCGACGTGCGTGTGAAATTCATGCATCAGGGTAGGGGGGTCAGTTCCTTTCCCTGTGCCGGTTATGGTTTCCCAGGAAGATCTGTTACCCGAAAAATCACATAGCTTAGGTGGAGCTGAAGAGTGACCCAGAGTGACACCCAGAGTGACTTTCCCGGGAATCGAACCCAGACCCTCCGGTCAGTTGTCCAACGCTCTAACCACTGGGCTACCGCGACTCAAATGTATACATATCGTATTTGAGAAAGGAACTGTCCCCCCTACCCTGACGTGCGAATTTCACACGACGTCGGGCTTAGTACCGGGTGAACTCTACCATCACCTACCAAACCGACCTTCGGGTTGATTACTGTGTTTATGGTGAAATATATATGTGGTAATATATATATATATATATATATATATATATATATATATATATATATAAATATATATGGTTATATATATAGTTATATATGGTTATATATATATGTATATATGATATATATATGGTTATATATGGTATAATAATGTTATATATGTATAAATATATAACTTAGACAGCAACACACTGCACGAGAACACATAAAAAGAACACTCACAATAATATCTTGATAATTTCGACGGACTTGAACTCATATATATAGCAATCGCACACATACAATCATTTCCATCAACCATTGAAATTATAAGATAGTATTTCTCACACCATTAAAATAATGAAAACAATATGCATTTAAAGTTAAAGCACTTTTTCAGTAAACATGCGGCGATCATAGAGAAAGGGGTTTCGTTAACCAAAATGCACTTCTTTAGTTTTTTGTAAAAATAAGGGTGATTATTGTAGTACACTAAATAACGTCGCAGAATTGGGTGGAAACGTGCACATTCAAATTCGTACAAAAAGGGCGATAAAAAAACAGCCGAAAATCGTCCTGGGCACTTGAGGATGGCCTAACTTCCAACTTCCAGGTAATGCCAGGGTAATTACCGCAGGCAATGACACCCGACGGAAGACGAAATAATTTGCAGAGAACTTATTAACGCACATTCATGTGAAAACTCACAAAAGCATTTTCCATCTCTGCGACCAGCGGTCCCGCTTTCGCAAATTCCCCTCGTCATTCGATTCAATCTGTCGCCTGCTTATTCCGAATGAATCGACGATTGGTGATTTCCGAGACCGCCCGTCGCGCGCACGCGTAGTACGTCCGTTCACAACGCGAGGTTCATCTCGAAGAGGAGACGCCAGAATAGGGGGAGGGGAGAAAGCGGCGGCCCCTTGTTGTGTTCTGCTACACTGATCTTATAAATAGGGACGACGGCCGCAGAAGGAGCACCCCTTCCTACCCCCCTCCCGACCGCATGGGGGGAGGGTGAGTGAGACGGGGGCGGCGTCCTCTCTCTCTCTCTCTCTCTCTGCCCCCGAGGGAGGGGATATTCCGGAAACGGGGGCGGAGGCGCGCGTGTCCACCCCCCCCCTCCCCCTTCCGTCTGGCGAGAGTGCTCTCTGCGGCTTCGGGCCTCCGCAAGGGTGTAGGTAGGTGGTCGTATCCAAGGGGGTCTCGAGGAGAAAGGGGTTGGGGTGACAGGGAGGGAGAGGGGACACGGTCTTTAAATAGAATCCACATTTGTTGTCACCCAGATACATCGCCATTTTATTTTTTAAAGCATTTCCCTATGGCGAGAATTCGGGTGTTCGAATTATCCGAATCGTCCTTCATTTTTTTTTAAGAGGGTTCCGATCTATTGCCAACAGTTTCGTCAAAGGAGCTGTCTCACCGGATCCGAGTGCCAAGGGAGAAGTACGCCGAGGGAAAGAGGCGAGAGCACTCAACGCGAGCACTCAACGCGACGTCGAACGGAGATTTTTGTTGGAACCCTTCCGTGCATGACAACATGTTGGAATCTCCGTGTTTCTTTTTTGAAGAGAGCCAGTATTTGATTTCTCTTTACATTTTTGCACGTGTGTTTAGCATGTCCCGGACTGCGATTCTGTAGTTTTTTTTCCTGACCAATTAATCTGCAATCTATAGATAGATATATATATAGAGGTCTTTATTTGAGCGGAATTGAGACCTAATGGTTCCTTCTTCCATTTTGCCCATCGTCGCATAAATATTATATTGGGCATAAAATCTATAATTACATGCATATAAACACATAAGTGGGTCGCGGTGGTCTAGTGGGTAGAGCGTTGGACTACTGACTGGAGGGTCCCCATTTCGATTCCCGGGCAAGCCTCTCTGGGCACCTGCCGATCCACCTAATCTATGTGATTTTTCGGGCACCAGATCTTCCTGGGAAACAGACAGGGAAAGCAACTGGCCCCCCTACCCTGATGTGTGAATATTCACACGCCGTCGGGCTTGGTACATGGGTGAACTCTACCATCACCTACTAAACCGACCTTCGGGTTGATTACTGTGTTTATGGTTTTTTATATACACATAAATAAAAAAATAAAAGTCTAAAGCAAAGAATGAGATTTGTGGGAAAAGCTAGGGAGAGCTAGAGAGAAGTCTATGGGATAACTAATACATCCGAAGCCAAATTGAACTTATTTGTTTCCAATCTCATGCATAGACACGCAAAAAAACTGCCAGATTGATTGATTAATTGATTGGGTACACCTTCCGGCATATTGGGGGAAGAGGGCTCATTATAAGGAAGGTCAGGACGACAGTAGTCATAGGGTGGCCGAGTGGAAAAGACAGAAGCTGATAAAAGTAAATAAAGTGGACTGGAGCGAGGGGCGACTAACCTGAAACCTGCTGTTAAACAGGTGGCAAAGTTAATGGTGTCCGAGGGAAGATGGGGATGGGCGTATATAGGCTAAGGGGGAGTGAGACAGGGTAACCGGTTATCGCTGGTCCTTTCAACATAAATGCTGAGGGTATATGATAAGGGTATCATGGGGAAGGATTGAGATGAGAATGAAAGCGAGCCTCGAAGTCAGATAGATTTGCGGATGACTTGCCAATAGCTGAACGCACATCCAATGACTTGGAGTAATTTCTGAGTGCTTGGAAAGAGTGACTCGAGAATAATGGCTTGAATACTGATATGTTTGAAAATTTGTAAATATACGTGAAATATTGACGCATGTTAGCATATGTGGACGGAATTTTAGAGGAAAAATTGGAGAACAGAGGAGATATAATATTAAAAGGATAGCGCTGGCGAGGGGATTATTTATAAGAAGAAAGGAATTCACGACAGTTGGGTAAATATGTAGGCATTTTAATATGAATGGCGTAGAGCTGTATGATTTGAAAACCTTATATTTGAGACGAGAATGAGCGAATAAGAGAGGTAGCACATCATATGACTTGAGAATTATCCAAAAGGAGATTAAGAAATATTAACTATTCAGAGGTTTTGCCAATAGTATTCTTAGATGGCACGGAATAAAGATCTGAGAAGGTATCGAAAACAATGAAAGTAATATTCAGCAAATAAAAATAGTATATTATACAGAAAACATAATGCAATAACTTTATTGGTTTTGACACCGCCGGGCGGGCGGTGTTAAGATCAAAATAAAATCGGAGGAAGTCCTGAATGGGGCGAAAGAAGTCTCTCACGAAGGGAGTTGGACAACTACGGCTTGGATATCCCAGAAAGAGACTAACAGCAGAATATTGCAGGCCAAGAGAGCTTACCTTGGCCAAAAGATGCTTCTGACGAGCAAAATTAGCGGAATGCGAGGGGTATAAAAGCCTCATAGAGGACCTACGTCTGGAGAATATAGCTTAATGTGGCTGAGCAAGGAGGACGTTCTCGGCAAATGACGAGAGAGAAATGCAAGCTGTTGAAATGCAGTGTTTCGCAAGAGGGGCTGACTGGATTGGGTATCGATAGAGGGAGTATGGAAGAGAGATAAGGAAGGGACGTATTTGGAACAGAGCGGTAAGGAGAATGATAGGCCACTCAATGAGAGCCCAGGGCCTTTTGAAAATGGCTAACGGATGAACACAAGACCAAGTCCATCGTGGGAGTGAGAAGCAACGGAACTGAGTTCCATTCCTTCCTCCTCTTAAGAAAGGTGGTTAGACCACCGAAAATTCGATACCCATACGATACGATGAGTTTCTCTTTTATATGTGTGTCTGTGTTTTTGTCTTTGTCTGTTAGTGCTAATTCCATATATATATATATATATATATATATATATATATATATATATATATATATGTATGTATATGTATATATATATATATATATATATATATATATATATATATATATATATATATATATATATATATATATATATATATATGTATATATATATATGTAAGGAGGCAGGAAAAATGGATGAAAGGCGTATTGAGCGGTAGTGGAATGTTGAAGAGGGTAATAGAGGGGAGAATGTTGGACAAGCGAGGTAAGGGTAGCAACAGGATAGGGATGTTGGACGGGATGAAGGGAGGAAAGAAGTACACCGAGATGAAGAGTGACCTGATATAGATTAGTTTGCTAGGTGGGGAGTCACAAAATGTTTACTTGATAGTTGTGTCCATCCAAAAACCTACCTTAACCGGTAGATTACCTAATAATAATAATATATGTAAGGAGAAGAATTGCGCTAGGCAAGGAGGCTTTCTCAAGGAGGA
>CM073772.1:97665386-97822624 GCA_037158775.1 Hetaerina titia | reverse complement strand
AGATAAAAATATGCCAAGTTAAACTAAACAGTTTTGGAATGGTCCCTTGAAAAATGTCAGTCATAGATAGTGTTAGCCCTTAAGCAATATAATAACACTTCCGACGCTCCCCATGGAAGTGTTATTGGACTTCTGTTATTCTGTATTTGCTTTGAAGTCATTGAGGGCGCGGTCATTAGTAAGACACATTCATTTTCTGATGACGCAGTGGTCCACTGAAATATTCATGGTCCTAAAGATTAAGAAGTTTCAGCAGATTAACTCAATGCTAATACTGGTCCAAACGAGACTCGGCACGGCCTTCAACCAAAAACCGTACGCGTGAATGTGCAATAGAAGACCTAACCCCAGTAATCCACGTACTGCGACCGTAAACGGCCATGTTGAACGATCTGTACACGGTAGGATGAGGAGCACCATCTCAGGTTGGTTAGTTATTTTAGTAACCTGCAAGCTACCATTGATGGTGGCGCCATTGATGCTAATTCCCGCGCAAGCTCGCGAGTTACGACAAGTAACACCTGCAGCGCTGTTTCGCAACGTCCTTCTTTGTAGAGCACAGAGACACGCGGTGGAAGAGGAGTTCTTAATCCAAGAGTCACCCTCTTACTGTATTGTCTGAACACACATCTACGTGGCTGCGGAGATGAGCCATTGGGTTATTCACGTACGTTGACGGCAAATTTATAAGATTCAGGCTTGAGATTATGTTTTATTTAAAACAGTCAATGGATTTCAAAGAAACATGTTTTCAATCATGATTCCGAAAAGTCACTTCTTCCCTAGCTCCGGTAGTCTGATCAGTCGTGAGTCAGTCAGTTCCCTCGGTCAGTCGTGAGTTATCTTTGTCGTTTTCAGAGATATCAGTACCGGTCGTTTTCGTATCAGTCTCTTTGGCGACATGAGGGTCGCGCTTGCTCTCAGCGGAGAACAAACGCAATCGTGTGATCGATTCGGGGGCTGGTTTGGAGCTTTACCGTCACCATTCTGAAATATTTCTACGTCGACACATAACTGTGAACGAAACATGGATACAGATATACACTCCAGAGACAAAGTATCAGCGAAAACAGAGGGTTTCCAAAGGTCATCATCCGGCTCCGAAGAAGGCGAAGACGGTGAAATCGGACAACATGGTGATGGTCGGGGTTTTTTGAGACCCACGCGGAGTCATCTACATCGATTATTTGCAAAAAAGACAAACGATACATGGAGAGAGTATTATGCGTCGTTACTGCACCGGTTGATCGAGGAAATCTAAAAAAAAGGATCATTAAGCAAAACAAAATTCTCTTCCATCAAGACGATGAACATGTGCACATCTGCGCACTTCCGATGGCGAAGATTGTGAAATTAAAGTTCGAGTTATAACAATATCCACTCCATTCGCCATATCTGCCATCCAGAGAGTTTTTTTATTTCAAAACTTAAAAAAAATGGCCCGGCGGAAAACGAATCACGTCGAACGAGGTCATTGCCAACACAGATGGCCACTTCTTGGATGACTTTTAAAGCTGGAGAAACGCTGAGAAAAGTGTAAGGCGTCAAAAAAAAGATCACGTTCAAAAATTTTAAAAAATCTACCCAAAATAATTTTCTTTATTATTTTTTCTTAAGGACTTATTGAACGACCCATGCATATGTTTTCCCGATTGATAGGGGTATCTCTCCCTGGTCATCCCATCACCCCCTCCACAGTCGAGGGTGATCAGTGTGGAGGGTCCCCGAGGACGTCCCCTCTTCGTCTGGGGGCTGGCAGGGGGAAGGCGTCGCAACCGCGGGAGTAGTCGGTCACCCCGACGCCTCCTCTTCCGTCCGTTCCTTCCTCGTAGCGCCCCTCCCCCCCCCGCAGTATGGCCCCGACCCGCGGCGGCCAATGACCCCCCTCCCCACTCACGGAGGACTCGAACTACCCACGGCGGTGAAATGGGTGGGGGAAAGGATTGAAGGGGGGACAGGATGCCACGAGGGGGGGGGGTGGAGAGGAGGAGAGTGCCTGGTGACTAAAACATCCACTGTAACACGAGAGAAACAGATTATACGAGATTATCGTATGTTTTGCTACAGGAATCCGCAGATTTGAGTAACTCGCAGGATGGAGAAGACAGGAGTTTGACTATACTATATTCCTTCATTATTTGATAGGTTACACTGCCCAGCAAATCCACGATGAAATGATGGCTGTTTGTGGAAAAGATAGTGCGTCATATGACACGGTTGTGATGGGGAAAAGAGCTTCCTTCCTCCCTTCATCCTGCCCAACATTCCTATCCTGTTCCTGCCCTCTCCTCGTTTGCCTAACATTCTCCCCTTCATTAGTCTTCAACATCCCAATACGGATCAACATGCTTTACATCCATTTTTCCTGTATCTTTTTGATTTCTCCCGACGATTCCCTCTCCTCCCCTAATATATCTAGCACCTTCTCACTTGTTTTCCTTTCTGTCCACTTCACCTTCTCCAGCCTTCTCCACACCCACATTTCAAAAGCCTCCAATCTACGTCCATCCTCCTGCTTCAGCGACCACAATTCCGTGCCGTACATAGCTACGCTCCATATCAGAGTTTTTACGAGTCTTTTCTTAACCTCCCTACTCAACGTCCCCGTCATTAACTCCCTCCTCCTTGAGAAAGCCTCCTTGCCAAGTGCAATTCTTCTCCTTACGTCCCTACTACGACCGTGTTGGTCCAAAACACTTCTGAGATAAGTAAACTGCTCTACCTGCTCTATTTTTTCCCCGCCTATTTTAATATTTAGCTTAGCCTTTTTCTTCCTGGAAAAACGCATAACCTTTGTTTTATTAATGTTGATTCTCATCCCATATCTATCACACTGCACATCCAATTCACTCAACAATGCTTGCAACCCCTTGGCTGACTGAGCAACTAATACTTGGTCATCAGCAAACCTAACCGATTTTACGAATTCCCCTCCGACTTTCATTCCTACCTCCAGTTCTTCCCATGCCTCTTTAATCATTTCCTCCACATATACACGTACGTTGAACAGCACCGGTGACAATGGGCAACCCTGCCTTACCTAACACTGCCCATCCGGACTCTCCGTTCCCCACTCGCACCTGAGCAGCCTGAGACATGTACAGATTGCGGATAAGTCTCCTGTCCCTCCAATCTATTCCTATTTTCTGCAATATACGCATTAGTTTTTCCCAATTCCCTCTATAAAACGCTTTTTCGAAATCTACGAAACAGGCAACTACGTCCTGATTGTATTCTACTCGTATATTCCTCTCGATTAGTGATCTCATTACTGCAATGGCATCACGCGTACCTCTCCCCTTCCTGAACCCAAAATGATCATCCCATAAGTAATCATTTGCCCTACTTTCAATCCTTTTGTTAATGATCCCGAGAACCATTTTAGTTGCGCGCGAAATCAATTGGCAATTGGGTCAGATAAACACACCGTGTTAATTTACTGCGGTCCCCGTCTACGTCAATCTCGCGTCATCCCAAAAAGCCGTCAACTACTTATTGTCTGAATGAGTCCGATAGAGAGTCCTTTCAATTGAAAGTAGCCGCAAGATATGGAGGCCCCGCCCCCGACCAATGGGGAAGCGGCTCGCTTCATCAGAGAAACGGTTGCATACAGGGGCTGAGGAATTGGTGCCGATGATGACTGATTGGCTGGAAATCGAAACCCTTTACCGCCTCGCTACAATCGATCAAATACGCGGCACGGTAATGGCAGGTATTCCCTGGCGGTATACCCGCAAACGCCTAATCTGAAAACAATAATACGATTCATGAGCGCCGAAAGCCAATCCGTGAGACCAATCCTACCAACTCCAAATCCGTGAGACCAACTCACAATTGTTTGTTGTAATTAAGCATGTGTACTTGCATGCTTGTGGAGTGAGGGGAGGTGGATGTGTATTTGAATGCGTTTAGAATGATACGGTGTTTCTATGAATGTATGCACTACTGTGGATTTGGGTTTGCATGTGTGTGTTAGTTTTGAATGCGGTTTTTCTTTTTTCCTTTTTTTGGGTGGTGACCTAACACCCACCGCCACACGCCCTTGCGGCGGCTTGCGGGGTATTATGTAGATGTAGATGCAGGGGACAGTCGCGTAGTCCGCGGCCAGCGACGCATGCAGCGAAGCGAACTTCAGATTAAAACTGTACCCAATCCACTCGGTCGACAATTATCTTTTCTCTTACGGTCTTCATTTGTTTCCATATGCTTTCCTACTAATAGCAACGTAACAGCAACATGCTATTCAGGGAAATGATTTGCTACACTACCTATTATCCGAATAATACCACCAAATCCACGACCACAAAATGTACGAAGCACATTCTCCCTCCCGTCGCGACCTTGGAATGCAGCGCCATCATTGCACATCTCGATGGTGTACTTCCATTCAATTCTCAAACTCCGCCCTCCCTCTCTCACTTTTCGAGGTAAGAAACCAGAAAGAGAACCGCGTCATTTTCTGGGCGCGGAATCGAACGACCACCGTTTGTTTCCACAGAGGGACGGGAGGGGTATGGAATAGGGAGGCAAGGGGCAGAAGGGGGGCGATATCCCGCCTTCGATCACCCGTGTCAGAACACAGAAAAAAAAGACGATACGATTCCCCATCCCTTCGACGGAGAACCTGAACTCAAACGTCAACACGTAAAACAGACGACGGACAAAGTGCGAAGTGGTCCGCGCCGATATTTCCGTAAAATCAAACCGAGAAAGATGATTCCACTGTTTCTTGCCTGGTTTTTTTTCTTGCGTTTCTTTTTCATAACTTGGATGAATGGGAAATTGGGAAAGAAGACCCGGATAGAGTGGGAACATTTTGAGGTCAGTGGATTTGGTGGGAAAATACGATTTTATAGAAAGGAAAACAGGAAGATTCACTGAGCGAGACGACGGAGGGAGAGATGGAGGGAGGGTCCGCTTTCTCTGGCACACGCACCTCCGGGAAATCGGACGTCGACCGGCTGGCATCGCCGCGCCATTTGGACCAACCACGGTTCGGGGTGGACAAGGGTCACGGGGCGACGCGACCCGCATTCGGAGCGGTACAATCGCGACGAGGGCAGCAGAGGAGGGGGGAAGAGGAGGAATGGGTGGTGGGCACCTGATTGGTGCTCCGCGGGACTAAAACTGGGAGGTCAGCACGTGGCGGGGGGAGGAGGTTTTGCTCACGCACGTGCCTCGCTCCAGATCTACGAGGGAGGGAAGGGGTCCGCCGTATCGGGGGAGTTGAGTTCAACAAGCAATGGTCTCGTAATTGTCTCACGTGGACGGTATCGGGGACGCTGAGGTCAGGGCCTCGACAACTCCCAATTCTCCTTTCAACTCGTGAATTTGGTGTCCACGGACTGTTTTCTTTATTGCTTCCCTAATGACGCCACCTATCGGATCACCGCTGAGCTACGGAAGTACGGTGCGGTCGTTGATTGGAGGCGGGTCGTATGCCCAATCTGCTGTCGTTGCTCAATCGGACTGACTGATCAATCAGTGAGTCGAGCAGAAATGTTCCAGAGGCATTCTTCACGACCGAAGACACTGCGCTTCCGGAAACCAGGAGTGAAGACAGCAGCAGCGTTCGTGTTTTTCGAGAGCCAAGGCTTTGCGCAGGGAGAGTTTGTGCAAGACGGTTGCACTGGATACATAAATGTGGTGTGTTGGCCCGCTTCCGGTACGGTTCTGAATCGACGATCATTGGAATCCCTGAGAGCACCAACTGGTGCTCTTCCACACGCTAAAATAGCTGCTGTGTGTTCCAATGAGAGGCGTGTACAAAGCTGAGCGGCACGGGTTCAGCAGGGCCGGTCGCGCTGCGTGCCCCCCTCGGACATCGGTGGCAACCCCCGCCTCCCAGTGGCGCCCATCTCTCACCCCAGAAGAAAGCAGAGGTGAGCTTCGAGATCGCTGCAAAGACGCCGACTTGGCCGTTGTTCAGCACACGGAGCCAACCCGTCGATCGTTTGGGATTTCGGCTAAATACATTGCGTCTTCCAGCGGGTCCTTCCGAGAGTCCGACGAAGGGTGAGGAGTAGTTATGGAGACCACAATCTTCGTGCTGGTTGACAATCAGAGCCGAGAGAATACGAATGATGATGATCCCGGGTCAATTTCCCAAGTCGAAATATTTTGGGCGTGACGGTGATTTTAATATTCTCATGACCTTTCTCTGACCTCTTCCCTCGTCCTTCATCTCCTCTCCCGAGTTACACGTGGTCAAAAAATTGAAATTCACCGTCATGTTACGCCACGCTTGGTAACACAACACGCCTGTTTCCTCGTGCCGCCCGCCCCACGGGCAAGCGAGGGCACATGTCCTTCCGGGCGCGCCGAGAGGCCCTCCGACCGCCGTTGGCACTGCGGTGCAAGTGGGAGGGAGACGTCAATTAGGCGTAGGGGCACGTCAACACCGGCGGGCATTTGGCTACAAATGGATGTGATCGATAGTAAATATTTCCTCCTCCTCCTCCTCAAGAGCGTGACGTCACGCGAGTGGACGACATTGACGATCAGGTAAGCACATCGAGGCCGCGAGAGATCACGTTGCCCTCCCTGCACCTTTAGGAAACAGCTTGGTGTTTTGCACCCCTCCGTCGCCCACGGTCTCTGTGCGTCACTTGGCTACCAATCCAAGAAGGCGCAAGCCAGCGGCGTAAACGATCGTCCCAACAATATATGAAATACAGTTTTCCACAGAAATCGTACAACTTTTGTACATTTGTGCAGCTTTCTATAGCTATGATTTATGCTTCATGCACATGAAAATTAGTTAGCATTAGTAGGCAACTATGTTTGACACTCAAGCGATTATCACTAACTTAATGGTTTTTTCGTTCATCATCTTTCACAAGAAATATACGTTCTCAAAGATCATGGAAAATGATTAAAGGAGGTTTGACTTTCCTCCTTGGAAATATAAAGAACCCTCATGTTTAACCTCACGGATACTGAATCACGGTAACATTCATGACAAAGTAGTAGTTTTAGGGGAGACGACCGACAGCTAAGGCCATTTGCGTCATTAGGGATGGATGGGAAAGGAGGAGGAAGGGTGGAGAGAAACCCGGCGTCAGTATTACCCTATTCTTATCGAAAGGCACCAAGGGGTCCGCAGTTCAACGTCCCATCCGACGGACGTCGTACTCACTCAAAGTGCTCTCCACGAAGCACCTCAATTAGGGATCGGGGTACCACTGAAAACATACGCCGCCTCCAGGATTCGAACCCGGACCCTATTAATGATTAAACACCCACTAAATGCTTAAGGAATTAATTAAATGTTGACAGTTGCATCGCATCCAAAACACATTTTGCTAGTAAAATATGCCTACCTGCAACATATACTTTATTATATAATTCGCTGTTTTGCATTCTCCTGCATAATGTTTTAATGGGAAATGGGGGCGAACGCCGTTCCAACACTATACTTAATTCCATTCCCTATACATATGGGATAGCAGTGTAGCCAGTCAATGTAACAGCGAACCCAAGCACCCAAATATATTTGCTCAGGATCAAAATTTGACAATTCATTCACACACAGCAAGCGTTGCACGGGTGTATATATAATATGTAGATGATTTCTTCGAAGTAACACGGAAGTGTTAAATAAAAAACTTAGCCACACATACTATGAGAACACATAAAAGGAAGACTCACACGTTTCTTGATAATTTCGACGGAGCGCAATTCCGTCGAAATTATCAAGAAATAACGTGTGAGTGTTCCTTTTACGTGTTCTCATATTGTGTTGCTGTCTTTGATATATATATATATATATATATATATATATTTTCTATATATGTTTATATATATATAAAAAAACCATAAACACAGTAAGCAACCCGAAGGTCGGTTTAGTAGGTGATGGTAGAGCTCACCCATGTACCAAGCCCGACGGCGTGTGAATATTCACACATAAGGGTAGGGGGGCCAGTTCCTTTCCCTGTGCCGGTTATGGTTTCCCAGGAAGATCTGGTACCCGAAAAATCAACTAGCTTGGGTGGAGCTGCAGGTGCCCAAAGTGCCTTGCCCGGGAATCGAACCCGGGACCCTCCGGTCAGCAGTCCAACGCTCTACACGCTAGACCAACGCGACCGGCTTATATATATATAAATGTAACAATAACACCTGCATATATTTGTGTGTGTATGCATATATAAATAAATATAAACGTGTACACGCAATGTTTGTGTATGCGTGTACACGTATACACATACAAACATCCACCTTGAAGAAAAGTCTCACGCGTGTGAATAATAATTTAAACAAGATTGGGAGGAAATGCAATGGGTGGGGCGGGGAAGGCCCAGGTACATACTGAGAAGGGAAGTGGTGAGGGTTAAGCCCAGGAATTTCAAAAGATCGGAAAGCTAATACGAAAGCGCCGATTCGCGAGTTCTCCCCTCTATATTGGTGGCTTCCGCAAAACGCCCTTACGGCGTACTGTGTAAATGTAGATAAAAGAGCAAAGCAAATCACAAGTGAAAATAACAGTGTATAATACTGCACTTTTCTACGTGTACTAATGAAGATAATCCAACTTCTTTCCTTGTTCCGTACTCTTTTCTTTGATTAACACTACAATTACTTGGAATCTGCTGCCCACGGTGTTAATGAAAATATGAGACTAATGAACATGGTTCAAATGACGTAGATTTCTTCTTATGAACGCCTATCAAGAATTGCACCTCCCTCTTAACATACCCGCTCTTTAAAGGCGTCTTCTTCATTCCAAATACACCTTCCTAGTTACATGCTTGGACCCTCCTTCCCTCCGCAACTTGTGTACACCCTCCCCATCCTGTTCCCAAAATCTATTTCCTCATCCTATATTTCCGAGAGCAATTATCACGTTTCACTATTGTGTACGCGCGAGTGTACGTAGGTGTTGTGTCTTGCGGGTCGACGGTGGACGTACGCCACCAAGCGCACTAACATCCCGGTAATTTCCCCAACACACGCACCGTATGCAGCACACGACTCACAACTGAGCCCAACTTCCCTTCATCATTCTCCCAGGATTCTTGACGCTGACCACATATTCACTTTCCGAAACCCATTTTTTTTATTGACAAGAAGAGAAAGTTTGCCGATAAATCATATATATTCTCGACCTCCAGAGGGATAATTTTTTTTGCTTTTTTTAAATAAAGAGGTATCATGTAACCCTATTCCGAGACCCACACCCCGACTGCCCTCTGCGAGAGCGATTCCTGGCGGAAGTGGTAATGGCACCGCGACGCCAGAACGCGCGCTATTTTTAAAAACTATTTGGATGCGTGGAGCAACACTGGCGAAACGAAGAGGGCAAAGGGTCGGTCGAAGACGGAAGTTGTCTCATAGAGATGCTGAGAGTAGTACCTCACACGAAATGTAGATGGTGTTACCACGGACAAGGCATCGCTTGCGTCGCCTGACAAAAGTTTCTACGCGAATCTCTGTGAAGTTCGTTCAGCGCAAAATTACTCTTCGAGCATTTACTTTATTTTAAAACATTATTCACATACAGCAGTAGCACCAATTTACAGTGAAAAATATAACAAACATGAAAGAGGACAAAAGACAATTTCAGCATAACAATAACAACGAGAACCAAGCATGGACCGGGGATTATCTTATTTACCGGATTTATCTTATTTGTGGAAACGAATATTCAGTTATTGTTTCTCAAAACAATATGGATCGCAATAAGAAGAACTTGCACAAAATTTAAAAGTTTCCCTTCGCGCCCTGTTGCACACGTCTGTGGGGCATCGATTTCAACTTCATCAAGGTTCGCCGAGAGGGCGACCGGGATTCCGAATCGGGAACCGAGCAGAGGTGCACACAAGGCGCGCACCGCACGCGCGAGGCGAAATGATTCAGCCATAGGGCCAGAGGAGCGGGAGAGGGGGGGAGAGTCGCCTCGTGGAGCGCCGGGCCACCCGCACGGCCGACCCGCGACGCCCGCCTCGACTCACTTGTTGTCACACGCGCCCAAACGACGGCGGATCCGCAGAGAGGGAGAGGGGGGGAAAGGAGGGGGGACGGAGGGGCGGAAGCAGGGGGGAGGGAGAGCGGTTGTTTTGGGACAGAAATGCGAATGACGGCCTTGGCCGGCGCTCAAATTAAAAAAATAACAATAAAAGAAGGGAGACACGCGAATTCCGAGCGTGTGGTGTGAGCGGCCGGCGCATGCGCGCCTCTCGCTCTCTCTCTGTCGCCCGAAATGAGGTCGACGGCGGTTCCTCCTTCTGGGACGGAAGGTGCGGCGGCGGCGGCCCCGTGGGTGGGGGAGAGGGGAGGGGAAAAGAGGGGGGGGGGACGAAAGTTCGCACGCACTCTCTATAGCAACACACAAACGCTCGACGCCCAAGCATGGGGAGGGGGGGCGTGAAAGCAGGGGGCGGGTGCCACCACGGGGGTGGAGGGGGCAGAGGGGAAAGTGGGTAGGGATGGGGGGGGCGAGGGAGGGTTGTCTTATTTCGTCCGGCGACGCGCTCACCTGTTCCCGCCCTTTCCTCTGGGGTCGGGTGCGGGAGCCCCCGGAGGGCCGGAATATGGGGGCTCTCGTCCACGCTCTCCGGAGAGAGAGGTCTCCATCCAATTCGATATTTCTCGTCCATTCTGTTACAACCTCCAAACATTTTCTCGAAAGGATTCCATCGCCTAACTTGCCATTACTGTTCGTACAAATATCTGCCGGAATATTAAAGAGCTATGGTCGGGATAAAAACTGAATTTCTCCTCGCCGACATTTATTCAATGATATGAATACGAATGAATGAATACGTTAAGTATTGAGATATTACGATTTAACTGAAAGCATTGAAATGAAACGTTATGGATGAACATACACTGAATGCGTCCCCTGTTCATTTTTACTAGAACGTCTCAGCACTCTGAATGCATGCATCGCCATATCGAATGTAAGATTTTGTATGCCACATGTCGCGTCTAGCTTGGTAAATACGAGCTCGGTAAATAGCTTGGCTCGTACATGTTAGTGTAATATATTTTCATAATATTTATTTTGATATGAACGTCACCACTTAGGATGCCGGTATTCATTAACGAGACGCTTGCGATGAGAAATAACAGTTTTATTTTCGACCGCCACTCCCCAACAGATGGCAGAAGACGTAACTCTACGGGGTGGATGGAGAGAAAAAAAAAGGCTCAAGATGATACAGCTCCCGTCAACAACAGATGCGAGACAAAGGGTTTATTCCCTTAGCGAGCCTTTATTTTGTTTAAAAAAAACCTCCCAACTTTGCACATTACCGCCGAGTGGTTCCCAAGGCTGACTTCTGCGACACGATTTCGATCATTCGACCGTTTGGGGACCACGTGACATGCTCACATTGATGACATTAAAAAAAAAAGATGCTAGTTTCGATAGAAACCGACAACTGGTTTCGCGACAGTGAGATGTTCTTCAAGGTCTCCCTCCTACAAATATTGCTGGACTCATATGACGAAATTATGGTCCGTTTCCATTTGTCATCAGCGTGGAAAAATAGCACATACTTATTTCCATTGATGTGAGACCATCTAATAGACGAAATTAGGGGTTCCCTGCGTTCGCTTCACGTTTTATAGAGTTATTTATTTTTCCGGCGTATAAGCGGGACCTTCCCACCTAGCCTCACATGACATACTCCATATTTTTTATAAACGATTCAAGATTTTTGCACGAATTGTGTAATCGTTTTGCGTGCGACACAGAATTCGGTCCAGGTTGATAGCGCGTGAGTTTTTTTTTGCCAGGGACTGCACGTCGCGACTTCCTCCGATGTAAACAAGAACGAAACCTGGTGATTTTTTATGAAAATCGCCCAGTTATGGAAAATCCAGATCCCCAAGACAAATTCCCGCATACGCATTCATCAAATTTCAGACTTTGATGATGAAAAAAAAGAACGGTTCCTTTCCCGGAACTTGAACTTTTGAAGAAAATGAGTGATTATTTATTTTATTAAGAACGCACTGTATGCATCCACTGTTCTTCACTATCGTACAACTAGTTTCAACGTTTAGGCGTCACCATCAGGTACAAAATAAAACCAGCTGCAGCTAGTTTATATAGCATTTATGAGGGCAAGTGGAGTGGGTGAGAGAGGGGGGAAAAAGAGGGGGAAAAATCGGGTTGTGATCGGCGTAAATGGGAAGGAATAGGGGGGTGTTCAGCGTCAGTGATTGGTGGGTTTAGAGTGCCTGCGGGGGGGGGGGAGGTTGTTGTGTCTTTCGGTGAAGGAAAGGGATACTGCCAGGATTGGGGAGATGTATTCAAATAATAATTCGTTCACCAAATGACCCGTTTTTAAAGTCTTTCTAATTTCAAGCTCTTCCCACTTGTCCATCCTCATCCCTTTGTCCATCTGGTGTAAGAGTTCTGGGTTGAAATCTCTCCCATGGTTGTTTTCCCATAGATGTTTTGCGAAGTGCGATTGCTTAAGGTCACAAGTCCTAAAACAGCGTTTATGCTCTCCCGCCCGAAATGGGTGATTTCCGAATGTTTCCCCCGATCGACTGGGCACCCTATTGTACGTACATTCGGGCGCCCATTTCCATCAAGACGAAACGTCTCCCTCGCCGGCCCTTCGGAGACTACCTGCTCCACCTACCCCCATCGGAAACGAGGTTCCGGCTGGGAGTGCACGACTTTCGCCCCGAGGACGCTCAAAAGACGCGAAAATAAATACGCAGGGCCGCGCAAAAGCTGGCGCCATCCCCCCTTCGACCTCCCCCCCCCCTTCCCCAACAAGAGATCGAGTGACATAACGGACGATCGTTGACCCCGAGAGCGCGTCTAAAAATGTCCGATGCGACGGTTAATTTCGCCGATTACACGCGCCCACGTCTTAAAGGGGGAGGGGGAATCAACAGGGTTGCCGGATTTTCGAATTCGGCGAAAGTAATTTACCGTGTTGTTCAACGACGTTGCCCGAGTTATTGCCAAAATCTATTTCCAAAATAAGGGTGAAGTAAACATGCAGCATTGCGGAGTATTGTAAAGAGTAGTTCACTAGTTCGAGGGAGGTTTTTCTAACGAATCCAGTAACTATGCATAAAAACACTAATAATTATTGGTGTAATTAATATTATAATGAGGACCGCCTAATAAGTGAGTTAATAAATACTCTTGCATTCAGCAGTTCCGTAATAAACCATTCGGCGGCTCTACCCGCGTCTTCCCTTCATTCCGACTCGCATGCCTTTTCTTCCCTCCGCTACTCAACATTCTCCCCTCTCCACATATATCTCCCTGCCTTTGAATTTCTCCCAACACCCACCCTCTTCTCCTCCCACTCACCACGCCTGGTGATTCTCCGTTTCTTTTCATCTCCGTCCAATCCAATTATCCAATTCTCCTCCACACCTACAACCTAAATCCGCACACCCCCTGCCACCCCCCTCTTCGCCAAGCTTCACACAGACACACGCAGTCAATTGGGTGAAAACTTTTCAATCACATGGATACAGGAGATGTTTACCCGGCCGAAGAACACAGTCAACATCGTCAATTAATAAAAAGAGACGTTTTAGGCGTGACATGGTGGAATTAATAAAAGGAAAAAATAGGGCCAAGGTGTGAACCTTGGGGAACATCTTGCGGTCTTGCCACAAAGACAGGTTTTTGAGTTATTGACTTTTACGATATTCTTTCTCTCGGAGAGATAATTTCTTAACTTAGAATATGTCCACAGAAACCCGCATGACTCTAATTTATGTAGCCAATGGGTATTACTCATCCTATCAAAGGCCTTGGTAATGTCACAATGTTCTTGCAATGATAGTGATGCTGTTTAATTTATAGAATTAAAGCTATTTCTCCATTGACAAGAGTATTTCTGCTACCTGGTTTATAACTGCTCCCACTCATATCCATGACAACCATATCAACAAATATAGACTTCCAAATATGTCGTGTATCGGGAGCGGTGTTTCCTATATTACCCTCCGACCCCCTAATATCCTCTAAAACGCTTCCTAAATAGATAAACTTTTCTACTCGCTCTATTTGATATCCGCCTCCTTGAATCTTACCTTAACTGTCTCTTGAGAACTTCCTCGCGCTTGTTTTCATTCTGCCGATTCTTATTCCCTCCCCAACAAACAAATTGCGGTGCTTCATCGGGGAGTGCTCGTCTGTGGGTGTGCCTTCCATTCCGGTGGGTACCGTCGCTCGTAAAAGCACCCTCACCTCTTCACCCCTGTCGTGCGGTTGGCGTAAGTATAAGTGCCCCCAATCCGATCTCAATGGTGAGCCAGAGGAGTGGGGAAGGGCGCCTGAATTGTTCACCTTGTTCGTGCGCACATTTCACGCGCCGCGGCGGGAAACCCAGCCCCGCCGGTGCACCGAGCCAACGTTAGGGTTGTTTACTCCTCGCCTTGGCGACGCGATCACCTTAATTGGGACGGGGAGGGAGCGAAACCGTTAGTTAATTCGTATTTCCGCGCGCCATCGTGTTGGCACGCACCCTACTTAAAAGACAGGCCGAGCACTAAGGCGTCGGTGCTTGATCTGCGAGTCATAAATTGAAACCCCCTTGTCCACGTGCCAATGGACCAAACCCGTACACCCGCTCTTCCCCCCCCCCCTCGGGAGAATGCGACGAATAAGGCAGCTGGCCATCCAGGGAAAAGGAAAATAAAGACGAACGATAACGCGAGAGTAAAGACGCAATCCACCCCCCCCTCCAGCCAAAACTGCACCATGATTAAAAATAATCGAACTAGGCGTGTCGAGGGGGCACGTGAGTTGGGACACGCCTCATAGCGACAAAACCGCGTGTGCGGAAACTTGATCCGGGGATAATTATCACACTGGGAGAGGTGAGTGAGTGGGCAACAGCTCTCTAAGTCGCCGCCGCCGAGAAGTAAGGAGGCCAAGGTCCTCGGCCCGCGGTTGCGCAACCACTCCCCCCAACCCCCGCCGCCATGTCTGCCATCTCCACCCCCCCCCCCCCGTGGGGCCTGCGTTCGCAAACGGAATGTCACCTTCGGCCGGGTTACGCCGACTTTCTCCTGTCTGGACTCTTCCCCGGCATTGGACACCTACCTGCCCAGCAGCAGGAATCCCGCGCACCCAAAAGGGTACCACGCACTCCCATCAAACGATGAGCTCCTAAATCTAGCCCTGCAGCACGCATCGAGGGAAACTGGCAAGGGGTGTCAGGTCACCAGCCAATAGTGGTGAAGATCGGGATTCGGATTTCCAAATCGTCGGAGTTGGTGTTTCAAATTGATGGGGTCAGGAGTTGTGCGAGGGGGTCTCAATTCATTCCTTGGACGTGCATCGGTTCTGCCGTCATTTTCTCCCGACTCCTCCCCGTCATCTCTCCCTCTCTTGCTAGTCAATGCAATAAAGCGATTGGATCGTTCCTCCGCTCCGTCAGCAGAGAACACTTTGAATTGACTCGAAATTCTCTGTAATCACAGCCGCGCATGAAATCTCCGCGAGTACCTCCCAACAAAGGCTACCCAATTATCATTATGCGACCTTTTCTGTTCGTTCATCACGATTCTTCACGAAGCGTGCAGCTTTACCGAGTGCATCTTCACCAACGAAGTTGTCCTTCCGCGAAGACTCGAAACAGTCAACGAGCATCCTCGACGTCTCAAACAACACGAAATAGAAATTCCCGCATCGACAAACGGGAGTTTTCGTTCGAATATTCTCCGCGGCACTCGCTTGAGGAAACCCGACGCGGTGTCGCGCGAGGTCGATACGTGGCTACAGGTGAGGACAGAGGTCACTTCGCAGCGTCCTCTCCCCACAGAACTCTCCTCTTGCGGTCGAGCGAGGTCCCGACACAAATGGTGCTCACGAAAGGGGACGCGCCCAACCGCGTTTGACCCCTGGGGTCAGCGGACGAGCTGAGAGTGGGAGCGTCCGTCCGCGTTGGTAACCACGCAATGCTTTCTGAATAAGAAAACTTCAAGGTGGTGAACTGACTCGCAGTTATTCCTTAAAAGGAAACAATATTTATTTTTTAACGATGGTCGGTCGGTATTTCTATTCTAAACATTAACCGAAGAAACGGATTAAAAACAACGCGAATGATTACAAGCGCACCCAAACCATTTTGTGGTGCTATCGCGACTGTGGGAAACCCACGCGGGGGAAGTGGCTCGAACCCGCGACCTCCAGATCAGCAGCCGAGGACATGTATAAATCGACTCGTGGATTTGAACGCGGACACTGGGCGATGCCGCCTCCCGAGGCGGGTGTGTGCGGCAGCCAAGGGGGGCGGCACCCCTTCTCCCCCCTTGGGTGCTATTTCCAGAACTGTCCGAGGCGATCTACGCGCCAGCAGGTAGGCGTCCGGACAATCCTTCCTCCGCCAATCCCCCCACCCCGGACGCAAGACGTCCACACACCTCTCGCGGGCGGGCCGCCCTCATTTCGGACGCAAAACTCCTTCACACCTTTGGGCACACGTTCGGGAGGGTGGTCACCTCTGCACTCGCCGCTCCAGAATGTCGCGATGCCCGCGTTTATTCAAAGTGCTCCGCGTGCACCCAGAACAGAGAACCGCAGAGTGCTGCATCATTTGAAAGCCAAGAAATGTGGGCACGCGCTCAAAGAAGAATCGCGAAAACAACTTCAAAACAGACAAAATGACAGTCGTAGCAAAATTAACTACGATATACACACCTTCACCATTTGATTCATTTAGAACGTACGAGTATTTCGTGACGTTCTCAACATGTAACAATTTCACCACCCAAGCTTTATCTCACCTTTCAACATATTAAACTTTTCCCCCGTCCATGCTCGGTTCTCGTTGTTATTGTTATGCTGTTATTGTATGTTTGTCCTCTTTCATGTTTGTTATATTTTTCACTGTAAATTGGTGCTACTGCTGTTTGTGAATAATGTTTTAAAAATAAAATAAATAAATAAAATTTTTTTCGGAAACCCGCCCGCGAACAAATACTACCAGAGTGCTTTAACGATGCCCAACGATACATAAAAAAGGAAATTTGTCAAAAAGAAAAGGCCTAACTTTCAAAAAAATACACTTTTTAGCATTCCAAACGTTGAGTTCAGAATGCCGAGACTAATTGATGTGATAAAAAAAGAAGAGGAAACCAAAAAAAAACATAAAAACCGCCGCGCGGGGTATCATGGGAACAGACGAATATTCAATCACCTTGCACGCGTGTGACGTGTCAAGCAGCATTACGGTCCAGTCACAGTTCCATGGTGGACCTCCTTGTATTAAAACAAACACAACAAACCCCTAAAACTCTGTCCTCATTGTATCAACATAAACATTGAGTCAGATTATTACAGCCACGGCTTATGATGGACTTAAGTCGCATTGAACGAAAAATGCAGTGCACATATGGTCTTCGAAGATAAGAGATAATTACTTTTTTAACAATTGGAAATATTGTGATGACGACACTAGTTGAGTGAGAATTGGGGTACCACGGGCGACCCTCAGTGGCATGGCACCACCGCCAGGGCCAATGTACGTCTAGAAACTGCCCTGTTCGTACGGCGGTCGTTACGGGGTGGGGAAGCGCCCCTTTTTAAGTCCGAAATTCGGTTTGGCACCACCCACACCGACAAGTACATAATCCTGGCACGAGTAGCCAGGGAAGAGTTGAAAAGGGGGGGATCATGAAACCTACTTAGGTACCGAACTCAAAAGTGAAGAACACCCAAGAACTAGCACACTCAAGAAGACACTAAGACACCGAAAAGAACACTGAGAAGAGTCGGGAAAGGGAAGCGGTACCTTTGCAATATTCCCTAATTAAAATTCCAGAAAAAGCGTAGAACTACAGTTAACGGGCAAAATATCGCAACTTTTAACAGAACACGGTGACTGTAAAGCTTACCTCTCGAAGATTAGGAAGCAAAAGGTGAAAGACTGTGAGGAATCCAAAGTCGTGGATACATTTTCCCCCAGAATCGGCACGCACATGATGGTCTGATGTGTGGAGATTAAAATTCTGGCACGAGACGGGTCAACGAACACAATCCCACAGCCAAACGGTGAACAATTACTTAGAGAATGGATAATATGTACGAAATTGCCCCGGATTCAAGAGCAGGAAGAGTAGAAGGGGGATGAAGATGAAGATCACCAGGGAGTTCGTGAGAGAAGAAAGGGTAAGAACAACGAGAGCCGATTTGTGGCACGAAGATCGCTCAACCGTAAACCGCTTGCACTCAAACGCATAATACCTGTATATTTTATTTATATTTTTATCAATTAATTATCCAATTATTATTATAGGTAATATATGTAGGTTATGGATGGAAACAACTACCAAATAACTCTCGCCTCTCCTAACAAAACCCAATCCAGCAACCCACTCTATATCTGGCCCCCCTTCAGCTCTGTGTACTTCCTTCCTCCCTTCATCCCGTCCAACATCCCTATCCTGTTCCTGCCCTTTCGTCGTTTGCCTAGCATTCTCCCCTCTATTACCTTCTCCAACATCCCACTCCCAATCAATACACCCTTCATCCATTTTTCCTGCCTCTTTATGATTTCTCCCATCAATCTCCTCTCCTCTCCAACCAAACCTAGCACCTCCTCATTCGTTTTCCTTTCTGTCCATTTCACCTTCTCCATCCTTCTCCCACACTTCAAAAGCCTCAATATATCAGTGTTGGAGCTAGCATCCTCAGCCGGCTGTGTCCCCCAAGAAGTTCTGGTCGGCAAGCAATCAGTTAACTTGGGTGAGCCAGTTACAATAGTTTAATGACTTGTCAAAGTTTAATGCATCAAGTTACAAAGTTTATTTATCGAACAATTTTTCCGTTATTTTCGGTTGTATTTAATCGAAAGAAGTTTACTTCGATGGAAAATGTTTTGCGTAAAACTCTACTAGTTAACAATTTGATTCGTTCGACGGAAAGTCTCCTCTTGGCAATGATTTTAGTTCGGCCCCAACGCGAAGCAAAGAGAACAAGAAAATTCAAAGAAAGTGCGGGAGATTACGCGACAGTAATAGTAAGGGAGCTGATGGTATGCTGTGACCACCATATTTACACTCACAAAAAATGCACACATTTTAATGAGTACCCTGCCAATAACCGGGAAATATGATCCTCGTAGGGCATTTCCTTGTCTTTCCCCCCGGGAGGGGGGGGGGAATGAAAAATTTGCGAATCGGACACATTTTTTTGTGTCTTAAACTTGGCCGAGTAGTCATTGGGGATGCCAAGACCCCGTTTTGGCAATTTTAAGACGATAATGGTGTGCCCATTCCGGAAACAGGGCCCGCAAAGTTGCAAAAAAAATTCCGAATCGATCATATTTTTCGGATCTCGGGATTTGCGAATCGGATATCAAAATGGGTCGGATTCGCGATTTTTTGAAAATTTGCGGACCCGGTTTCCGGAATCGGCACACCATTATCGTCTTAAAATGGTCAAAACGGGGTCTTGGCATCCCCATTGACTACTCGGCCAAGTTTAAGACTCAAAAAAATGTGTCCGTTTCGCAAATTTTCCATTCCCCCCCCCCCGGGGGGGAAAGACAACTGGTAACTTGTAAGACTTGCCTCTTTTGTACTCTGCTAGGTATCTTCGTTAAACGTGAACAAATCATACAAGTGTAAATATCAGGTTCAAAGCATACCACCAGCTCCCGTACTATTACTTTTAACGGGGTCATCCACTAGTCTATTACAATGCAACTTTCAGGATGCAAAATTCATTCGCCTTGACCGAGATTCGAACCCGGTTCCCTCGATGTCCGGCCGAGTGCTTCAGCCAATTAACCTGCCGAGGCCTCCCTTCGGAGGCCTCGGCAACACTGCGAAATTTTGGGGGCTTAAAAGGAACAAGATGTTATGACGAAATACCGTACATATAATGTCACAGGCATTCATAGTCGTTCGCCTTGTGTCCACGAGGTTAAAGCCAACTTCAAACACTAAGGGTGCTTTACCTTTGACAAATTCCAAGAAACTGCGGACATTGACATCGAGGGACCCGGGTTCGAATCCCGTTCGCGGCGAATGATTTTTACACTCCGTAAGTATTGCATTGTAAGAAGAGGAAAACACCAGAAAGGCACCACCACCACCACCTCGTTCGAAGAAACGTACCTGTTCGTCAGGTTCTTTAATTATTCATCTTTTCTGTGAGGCACGCATATTTTTTAAGCTCAGTTTCGGCGAAACTTGAAAGATTTGTTATATTTCCATGGGGACGGCCTCAAAATTTAATTCTGATTCAACTTTAATTATTTTTATCTTCTTGACAACTTTTAGATTATGTAAGTTAAAAATATACCGCAATGAACAAAATTAAAACTTTCAGCTGAACTCCACGAGGCGAGAGGGTGACGATAGTGGCGTGAGACTTGGACGTGCCCACACGGAGTGACCCCCCCCCTCCCCACTCTCCTTCTTCCTCTTAGTCGGGCAACCTACGCCCCTCGATTTCACGAGAGCCATTCATTTTCGCGACTTTCCACGCCGACCGCTGCTTTCACCAAATCGGACCATCCGCCGATTCCGTCTCACCTCGGCAATCAAGGGTGCCGACGGCCGATCCCCAATGCCCACCCTCCGCCTCCCGCTCGAGCGCGACGCGTAACTCCTGAGGCTACAGAGGGCCAGAAGCAAGAGGGACTAGCCGGGGGCGCAGACGGCGTGTACGTGATGTTTGGCGGGGCCCACCCGCGCCGCGGACAAATCGAAGGGGGGGGTGGGGTCGTCACCCGTCCGTCTGGAGCGGGGAGGGGTCCGTCGTCCTTGAGGGGAGTTGGGAATGGGGGCCGCGGACCCCTCGCCGCCCCTTCTGACCCCAATCCGCGGGGAGGCAGAGGCGACGTCTACCCTTCAACGTCGAGGTCACCACGTTGCCGCATGCGGGGCGGGCGGGTCATCCGTGAGTACTCCTGGCTTACGTGGCAGCGCTTCCATAAGTCTGCAGGCAGTGAGCCGAGAATCGGAGAGGGGCGAAAGCATTCGTCATGTTGGTTTTGCTATTCGCGGACGGGCGGACACTTGAGCTGGCTGCAAAACGTCACTCTCGGCGAGGGGGCTGTTCAGTGACCGCCAGCCACGGGTGTGGAGTGCCAGCAATGCGAGAGTTGTCACCGCTCCCTAAACCATGACGACTGCGAGACTGGTGGCAATGTTAAGGCGAATTGTCAGAAGGAAAAACAGACGTCGGAACTCAACAAAACATCCATGACCATAACAGTAGACGTAATCACTTAAGACCATACGAGTTTCTCGAAAATAAAACGTTACTTTTTGAAGAATTTGCTGAAAATAGAACACGACCATTCATTTTACTCGTGTAAGATAAAATTACCCATTTCCCTAATGATCGCAGAAATCCTGCCTCGGCACAACTGCAGCCACTAATTCTGCCGCAAAAAACTAGTAGCATTTTACGACAACTACCTGGAATGACAAATGGGTACTGTCGGGGGGAAAAATAAAGATGTTCCGGCATTTTTGTGAGTTCTATTGCCTGCACACGTATCGTAACACAACTGCATCATCACCGATAAATGCTTCGAAGCACTGCCTTTATGTTCCGCTCAATAGGAAAATATGGCCACTGCGTTGGACCAAGTTACGGAGACGTAAAATAAAAAAAAAGTTTAAAGGGGATATAACTTCGACGGACGGTTTTTTATTAAATGCATTCATGAAATTATATAATGGAAGCATTTAAAATGGAATCATTAAATTCATTGGAAACGAGTTTTCTGCATAATGAAATGGACATCGAAAAATTTAAACATTTCATGAGAACTAAGCGAGTTCTTCCACAAGCCAATCAACAACTTAACTTCCTCATCCTACACATTTAAAACTAAAAATGATGGTGCTCTTTAGTCAACGGTAGCTGTGAGACCTATGGGAAAAATCGGCAGCATCAATTTCGGATGGTGGTAATTTACATATAAGTGTGTATTTTGCTGTCAAATCCCTTCTCGCATGACCGCGTGGGACTACCATTTAATGAATGTAGTGCTCGTTGCAATATTCCATCCATTACTCGTCTCTCTCTGTGACGGGGACGCCTCCGCTGTCCACAGCGCTGTGTCACATTCCCTGCCTGTGACCTTTGTGACGGAGATTGAGTTTCATGTCCATATGATAGTAGAATTTCCCCTTCATACTTTTAAATTCTGCATGACCTGTCTGATAATGAGGGAGGTTTGTCGCACAAATGGTTGTGACTCATTTTTATTTTCCTTTTCTCGCATAACAAACGACTACTTTACCGGGTGAATTAAGCCGTTTAGAACATGTCGCTAGTGTATGGGATGCTCACGAAGTTGGATTGATTGCCGATTGGATCGAATGAAGCGTAAAGGAGCTGGATATGTAAAACGTTGTTATGATAAACTTAGTAGCGTAAACAAAATATTAGAGGAGCTAGACTGGGATTCATTCACGGAGCGAAGGTTAAATTACAGATTAAATCTCTTGCATAAATTGGAAGGGAGTCTCTTTAGCAGTGATGCTGAAAATGTGAAATTACCCCCATCGTACTACGGTAGGAGAGATCATGTCAATAAAATTAGCGCGATCAAGTGTAGAACAGATATATTAAGGATATCATTGTTTCCACGAACGATAGGGGATCATGATAACACTGTCCGACCGCGGTAGGGTCATGTTCGAGTAAAAATTAGTCTTGTGTGTATTTACCCCGTCACACACCCTAGGGGTGGCTTGCAGGGTGCATTAAAAAAAATAAAAAAGTGATGGAAAAGAAAGGTCGACGTAGAAGGCAGGTTTTGCACGGTTACCAACTGAAATTACCTATAATGCATCGCTATAACATCCTCGTGTATTGCTTTCTTCCCTCATTTCCTTGCTCTTATCGTGTATTCTCAACCCCTCCTTCATCCCTCTCCCCCCTCCGCCCACGGCGCCCCTCCCAAACATCCTCCTCCTCATCCCGCGGCCCCCTCAACAGCCCGCGATAAACATCCGACACTTACTATATATTTCCACATCACCCACTTTCTCTACGTTTCTCGGATTTACCAAATCGCGCTGATTTGGTAAATCCGAAAATCCGATAAGCGATCACCACCAAATACTTCTCTTGGCCCACCACATTTAAAATATCGTTAGTTTTCCTTTCCGACACACCTTATTTCCACCATTTTCCTCCAAGACCGCACCTCAGAAACCTCCAATCTTCGCCCGTCCACTTTTTCCCTCAAAGCATCATGTTTCTGACCTGCACAGCAGATTCACTCCATGTTTGAAGCATTTACTGCAATTTGCACAGCGCACCTGTCTCCATCAAACTGCTTCTGTTGTCCTTCCCCCCAACCCTAATATCCCCACTGCTACTCCGATTCCCCTCCTCCCCCCCAAACGACAGTCACCGCTCTCGGCAACGTTCGTCCATTCGATCTCCACTTCCCCCTCAGCACCGAATGTCGCAAATGAAACCAAAAGAGAGAGAGAGGCGTGGAAACGTGGCACTTATCTACGCGGCGGATCATAACGACACCGATCTTCCCCACGTCATGCGCCACGCTCACCTTTCCTCCCTCCCGACGACGACCCAAAGTCACGCATCGTCGAGAAGTCCCTCCCACACGTCCGTCACGCGACGTCCACGCCGCCCAGAGATTTGGCCTGATTTTCCAATTTGTTCCGACTTTTCCGAGGAACAATTGCCGTCATTCGGCGAGAATTTCAGCGCGAAAACATTCCAGACCCGGATAGCATCTCAGATCCTTCGATTTCCGGCTGAGTGCTTCACCCATTTGGTGCAATTGGATCTATTCCGTTCCATGTGGTATCCTGCGAGGCACCGCTAGGGTGCGTGGCGGGGGTTGATTACATACCATATTACTTCTTGACACAAAATATTCCTCCCCCCCCTCTTTCCGCGGTCGGATAACGTTATTCTGATCCCTTATCGTCCGTGGGAAAATGGCTTCTGACATGCATAAAAATATCCTGGGCTGGATTTAAGACTTGTCGAATGGTCGCGTACAAAGAGAGTAGTCATGAATGCTGACAACCATAAGGCAGTAGAAGTCACTTCAGGTGTTCCCGAGGAAATTGCTATCGGAATTATTTCAGCCCTACTTTACGTTTACGACATTAAATCCGTAGTCACCATTAAGATACGTTTATTTTTCGCAGTGATATACAGAGGCATCCACGATCCTGAGGATAAAATAGATTTGGCAGATGACCTTAATTCAATACGACGTTTGGCAAATAGAATTAACACAGCGTAAAAAAGCGTACAGATGAATGCTTGGGCTAGAAATAGTTCCCTCCTGAATGTCTGTGCTGTAAACATTAATTAGTGTGCCATGACGAATAAAGATCTTCCTTTACCCGTTGGTGACTCAACAATATTCGCACTAGGTCCATAAAATTCGCTAAAATCGGATTTGGTAATAGGATATCCCGTTGATGACAGGACAGACGGTAGAATGCGGCCATTAGTAATTCCGCCAATAAGCGCCGCTTCGGAGAGGGTTCGAACATTTCGCGCAATGGCGGTTTGCGACTGGTGTTCTGACGGGTATATTGTGGAACCCCGTGTGGTCCGAACGAGGCGGATGGGACACGTGGATGTCCGGGGGGCGTACCTGTATGTTTCGCAGGGCGCTGTGCAGGATGCTCAGGTTGGAAGACTTCTTCTCCTCTTGCGAGGCGGGCAGTTGCTTCTTGAGCAGTTCGAAGCACTCCTTGAGGTGTGCCCTGCGGTTCTTCTCCAGTTTGTTGTGGACCTCCCTCGTCCCGGAGCTGAGGAGAGAAAGGCCACTGTTGGACAGTGCTGTAGCGACGGAGTCCACAACATCAACACACACACACACACACACTAACATATCACTGTAATTTTCTACATCACTAACAGACGGATAAAGTTAGGGACAAGGAAGATAAAGAGCACAAGAGAACAACAATACGAGTCTCGTATAGACTAAAATATATACGAGGTCTGTAAATTAAGTAATGAGACTGGCAACGTAGCGTTCGATCTGGCAACACCGGAGGCGCTGGACTTGGGGCGGCGGCAGAGGAACATGTGATCCACCAATACGGGTTTGAACTCGCTCGAGTCATTTGGTTGTCCGTAGCGATTTTTTTTGTAAAACACTTTTTTCATTGTGTTCTAAAAATGAGTGACATCAATTTCGAGCAACGGTGTGCTATTAGATTTTGCTTCAGACTTGGGCACGGTGCAACGAACACTCTTGCTTAACTTCAGCAGGCCTACGGAGATCTAAGAACATCAAGAAAGGAAAATCTAAGAACTTCAAGAACAACTGGGTGTTGCATCACGACAATGCTCCTTGTCACACAGCAATTTCAATAAACGAGTTTTTGGTCAGACAAAAATATTCATGCGGCTCTTCAGCCTCCTTATTCACCTGACTTGAGTCCTTGAGACTTTTTTCTCTTCCCAAAGTAGAAAAATCACCTCAAGGGAACTCATTTGTGGACAGTCGAAAACATTCAAACGGCTGTAACCGACCAGCTGAAGGCTACTCCAGTATCGGAGTTCCAGCACTGCTATGAGGAGTGGAAGAACCGTCTCCAGCGCTGGAGAGGCAGGTGTGGCTTCAGATGGAAGTTATTTTGAGGATGACAAAATAAAATTGAATACTATTTTATTGAAAAAAAAATCAGTCTCATTACTTAATTTACATACCTCGTACATAACTATAGAGAACAGAAGAAGGAAAGAATGCGTGAGACGCAGAGAGGAAAAGGAGAAGAACCAGATGGGTTGGTCACGCCTTGAGGCAAAATATATTTACATAGGTATTGTAGAAGGGAGACCCATAAGGTGAAGGCCAAAGGACAAATATGAAAGCAAAGGGGGATGCTGGAAGAAAGGCCGCCAGCTACTGACGGCCAACAAGGAAAACTGACAATGTGGACGTCCGGAGGCGACCGAACTTCCAACTGAAATGCTAATTTATATACAGTACTAATTTAAATTCTATGAGGAGCACTAATACTGCACGGTTTCCAAACATTACCCACCATCTTTCGACGGCAGCGAGGGTTCGGTGGTTACCACTAGGCATTTATATCATCGAAATGTATCATAAAACCCTCAACCTCAATTTAGCAAACCTCACGGCATTTGCCAGATGGGCAGCAATCAGAATACGAGCAGGCAACACGACAGCATATAGACAACAAACATGTCTCAGCTGAGAAATCATTTTCCATTCTAATGCCGGGACAGCTGAAACCCAAGAATCCGCAAAAACAACACCTTTTTTTTTTATTCTCCACTCTATATGTGATCACAAGCGCGGGAAGCCGCAAACAAATGCAAACTTATGGACCTCCTCCAAAAAAGGAAAAGGGCGAATGAAATAGTAAACGTGATGAGTGATTCTCCAGAAAGGAAGAGAACCAACCCCACGCACGGTGACCGGCGCACGGAATTACATATTGTTTAGCACGAATATGCGATCGGACCAACACAAAATAAGCGTGAATAACCCTGTATAAAAAGGTTACTGTTGGATTCACCCAATTAAAAACATAGCCATCTCGCAGACGGACTAAAAACCAACATACATATATGTCTATGTTTTCCATTGCAATATTCAATAACACTTGAGGTAATTAACGTACTTGGTTAATTGGTTTCGCCACCATTGTGAAAAATTTGCCCTTGCACCACGGAACGTATTCGTCAAAATGAATGCTCATCATAATCGAACAATTGGAGAGGGAAACGTCACTAATAATGTTATTAAGAGGGAAATTGAGCATCGAAAAACAATTTCCGTTTCGCAGCAAGCAGTTCGTGGGAATGAAATCAGAGCAGTTGCCACCGCGCGCAATCATGGCGCCGCATTCGTGATTTGCGACGCTGACTAATGACAAAATCACGCAGTTCAACGGAAAAAAACCATTCCTGGAATTCACTCCAGATCCAGTTAATGCAATTACTGAAGAGGCTGACTCTTTGACAGTACTTAGCCTTCGGGAATTCGTTCCTTTTCGTGGGGGTTAGCAGCAACGGCCAACTAACACACTACCTGTGAACATCAGTACGGAAAGAACGGATCCCAACACCAACAGTAATCAAGTCTTAAGCTGGTGTTACAAGCAAAGGTACAGCTCAATCCCCCCTCACCCTGCACACACTTTGGTGCGGGTGTGAAATCCACGCACCAACATGGCACTAATAATGGGAACCCACTAACCTACGCCACCCGGCGAGTGCCGTCGAAATCACATCATAGCAGCAACTGACACCAAATTCATACGACTTATTCCAATTTCGCAGAAGATTCAGCCTTGAGGTTTTGAAAGAAAGGTTTGGACAGAGATTCCTTATTCTTTGCAATCACAAATCGATTTTAGCTGTCACCATAAAGTGGAGAATCAAAAATGTTATGCAATGTTCAAGGGTACATACAAGGGGGGGGGGGTCCCTAGGATCGTATCGAAGAACGGATATCCTCCTTTTATGAATCCAGAATACGTCTAAATGATTTCATTTAATGTAAAATTAATGCTCGAAAGGTTTTAAGTTAGCGGGATGTTGGAAAACCGTGCTCCCTGGCACTTGAAAATATCAAGTAGCTAAATGTTAAACATTAAAGAATAAGTCTAAAAGAAAAGGGTTCAATGAACCAATAAACGAGGAGGGCAGGGCCATCCACGCGTGAAACACGCTGTTCTAGTGCTAGATCACCAAGAACGGACAACGTTACGCGCGACGCCATAGTCGGCCTAACGGTTACATCATGAAATGGGCCAGGCAAGTAGACCTGGCAGTAAACAAAGAGATCTCAAGGGCTTCGCAATATGCCAATTTTTTTCGTGAAACAAGGTGCATTCCAGCCGCAGTGAGAAGAACCTTCTTGGAGAAAGGTGGACGGAGGTGGTACAACCACCCCGCCTCGCACATTATCGTTACGGCGTTGCCTCTCCCCTATGGGGTACACCAAAGGGAACAGGGCCGGCAAATACGAGGAACCACCGATCACTACGAGGGACGCAAGTGAGGAGGACTGCGGAAATCGAGGGTGGGCACGTGATGTCCACCCTTTTGAAGGTGGCGCGCGGAAGTATTCCGTGAAGGTTCTTTTCGATTCAAATGGACTACATACGAGCCTACGGGTACGCCTGGCACAAAATCAGCATGTGCTAAGTCGACTATGGCGTCGTGCTCAACGTCGACCGTGATTCACAGTAGGTACGCGCATGCGCGACGACACTCACCCGACCCTCCGGCGCAGCTCCTGTGCCTCCTCGAGCCTCGCTAGTTGACTGGACACGGTTATCCGGCGGAAGGCCCGGGACGGGGAGTCGTCGCCGGCCGACGCCTCGACGTCCTCGGCGTCCAGCGGCGACGTCTTGAGCGGGAGGAAGGCGACGACGGGGGGGGCGGGAGGAGGAGGCGGCGGGGAAGCCCGGATTACCGCCCCGGGGGGCCGGTGCTGCAGGAAGTCCTGAAAGGAGGCGGCGGCGGCGGAGCCAGAGGGCGGAGGGGTAGGGGGTCCTTGGTGTTGGTGGTGCAGGAGGAGGTGGTTGTTGGTGCCGGTGTTATTCGGCTGGTGCAGAGCGACGAGGCCCTTAACGGCAGGGGGCGAGTCGGAGGAGGGGGGCGGCCGGTGGAGGTGGTTGTGGAGGATTGGCGAGGGCGTGGAGGCGGGGGCGTTGTGGTGAAGGGGTGTGCGGGTGGGCGGGGAGGCAGGGGCGGGGGAGCGCGGGGGCAGCGGGGGTGCCTGGGACGGCGGGGGCGAGGCGGCCGACGAGGAGGACGAGGGCGGGGAGTAGGAGGAAGAGGGGTGGAGGATGCCATTGGCGGGGGGCGGAGGGGGACGTGGCGAGGCAGAGGGGGGCGAGGGGGGGCCGGAGGGCAGGGGGGAGAGCTCGGAAGGCGCGCTCGACGAGAAGCTCGTGTAGTCCTTCGGGATCTCGCCTGCGAAGGAGAAGAGAGACACAACAGCCCATTAGGAATCATCAAACAACGTCATTCAAACGACCCATCGAAAAAGGGGGCGGGCCGCGATAATGCTCACGGTGACATGAATTCTTTTTTTAGCTCTTCAAAACCTCGGCAATTTCTGTCTGCATTCGAGTCTTCAAAATTACATAATTGGCGGAAAATAAGAATATTTTAGCATATCCAAAAAAATCCTGATCATGCAGGAAGTTGAATTCAAATCAATGTGTGCACTTATTGGCAAATTTAACTCGTTGGCTGACTGTTAAAATCTTTAACGTTTATCGAAACGAATGCGAATTCACTCCGTTAGAAAGGCGTGCATGCTTAAAACTACCGTGTACAAGATAACGTAGTTGCAGCTGTACCAACACTGAAACTAGCTCCCATATAATACATTATTATTCGAATATATTATTTATACACGGTAAAATAATATTTTTAATGTTTTTCACAAAAAATGTAAATTTCTGAATTAATAGTAAAATTATTTCTTTAAATTGTTTAAAACAATATTTATAATTAGGGTACTTACTAATGCTTTGCAATACATAAGTAATTAGTGCTTGAGAGAACAATTACATGAAAATCACGCCCCCGTTCAAGTTCGAAGAGAACGAGCCTCTCGGAAAAATAGCGTTCTCACTCGAATGATGGCGAATTGAGGCATAGCGTGGCGGTCAATCCGAATATCGAACCAGGTCGTCATATCGATCGCGAAATCGATCATTATGGACGGGGTACGCACGATGCACAAACAGGTGGACCTTTGCAAGGCGCATTGACCTCGCCGGGTGATCTCCTTCACGAGTAAATCCGCAATCATCGCCACGCCTTCAACTATCCGTGATTCCACGGAACCACCAATTTCTTGTCGAAGGAAATCCGTCAGAAATTTGCGCGGAGATAAGTGAGATGTTTCGAAATTCTCGCTGGCGCTTCGTGCACTTCCATTCTTTTTCGTGATGGCGATCCCATCCTGCCCCGCGCGGCCGCTAAGCAAGTGGTTGTCAAGATAAAAAAAGAGGCATATTCGCGAGGTCACCCTGTAACACATTACGTCCGAAAGCCTCATTACAAATTTACGTAATACTTCCCAGCATGCAACGGGCTAGATGTCAAGACATGCGGCAAACAAAGTGAGGACGGAGGAAGTCATATGTTTAGTCAGCAGAAAGATTGACGCCCCTTGCCGCATTACTCGGAGGCGAAAGATGGAACACTAATGTAGAATACACAGAAATAATGCATAACTGAACGACCACCATCTTCAGAAAGCGACACCGATTGCGATTACAGTCGGAAATTAATTGAAGGGCAAGACATTGTTCAGCGAAGCCATAGTTGAGTTGAAACAACGCCTCCTGGCGAGCCTTTTGGAAAAATCACATTTTGAAATTAAAAGAACCGTGTAACATTCACATCGCTTGCTTTCAAGTGCGTTGAAAACCTAGTGCAAAGTGTTTTTCGGTTCTTTCAGTGTATTCCATTGCAGCGCGCGGGCAGCTTCGATGTTGGCGCTCATCTTCGCAGCCATTCAAGGGAAACACACCTGTGGAATGCGATCGCACGCACCGAGTTGCTCTTCCGGCCAACGAAGCCCCCGGGGGACAGACGAGCCCGGCACGAACGGACGCCAAGCTACGCTTCCAATCGCGACGCAGGGCGCCGTCCGCCCTTAGCTCATCCCCGAACAAGACACGATGCGCCCACGGGCCGCCATCTCCTTCTGGGGGGTCATTTTGTTACGCAGATCGTCGATTGAGCGCCGACTCAAAATATGATACAAGCATGTACATGTCGTGAACTCTCGATCACGCCGTAGCACTACGTTGATCACGGATAAAGAGAAATCTTTTTAGTCCTCTGCAAGCCACCGCTAGGGTGTTCGACAGGGTGTGAATACACATCAAACTAATTTTGACCAGAATATTTGTACCCTTTCCGTGGTCGGTCAATTTTATTCTGATTCCTTATCGTTGGATAAACAATGATATCCTAAATCCATCTGTTCTTCACCTAATCTCTATAATTTTATTAACATGATTTACAAATCTAGCTCCTCTACGCTGCACAGAATCCTAAATTTTTGGTAATCTCGTCCACATATTCCCCGTATATATTTCAATCATGAGAGGTCGTGCGTTAGAGTAGGTAGGTACCTTAGGGATCCGCTTTAAAGAAACTCGGCTTCATTAAACGGGTGGTGGGGAAATGTAATAATAAATTAAAGAGAGGTGTTATTTTGCTCTAGTTAGACCATATTTGAAATGTGCCGCAAGTATTTGGGATCCTTGGTAGAAAATTTGGCAAAAATAAATTAAAGAAAGTCCATAGAAAATCCGCCAAATTCGTTAAAAATTGTTACAATGAGGACACAAGTGTGACAGGTCTCTTAGGGGATTTAGGCCGGGAGCCACTTGAGATAGGATGAGAACAAGCGAGACTTAAACTTTAAGAAAGGTTCAGAACAAACGAGTTTAACAATGACACTAAAGGAATTATAATGGCCCCACACTACTTAGGTAGATCAGACCACAAAGATAAGATAAGAGAATAAATTCCAATATAGGTAGATACAAATACTCTTTCATTCTCCAGACAATTAGGAATCATAAAAGTAAGAAATCAAAGTCAATATAGAAATATTAAAGACATTCAATTTACAAGCCAGGACAAGATTAAGTGTTGCGTAGACAAAACGTATATTCGCTGGTGAATGTGTATGTTAGTGTATAGTATACTCGTATGTGTTTGCATATGTGAAAGTTATAAAGGTTTTTTCATGAATATATTTCTATTTTCTGGGTGAAAATTGGCATGGATTTATGAGTTTTGCATGCGGTTTTATTCTCTTTTACGGGTGGTGACGTAACACCCCCCGCCACGCCCTTACGGCGGCCTGTGGGGCATTAAATAGATAGATGTAGATGAAGGGTAAAGTCGAAGTAATTACATGCAGTAGGCGTTCGGAAGGGCATTGCTATTTTTCCAATAAATCATATTTACGCACTTTTTAAAGTTTATTTCTAATTTTCACGTGCACCACCAGCGTTATATAGCATATAGGTCATCTCTTAAATCTACTTTTTTCTCGGGATTACGGATATCTCTGTAGTTCGATGCATCGTTGGAAAATAAACGTATCTTATTAGTAACTACGGAGTCAATGTCGTTAACGAGAAGTAGGAATAAAAGAGGTCCGATATCAATGCCCTGGGAAACACCTAAAGTAACTTCTAATGCATCTGAGCTAACTCCAACTAGGACTACTCTTTGTACCCGACCATCGAATAAGTATTTAATCCAACCCAGGTTACTTTTATCTATGCCACATGCTTCTAGCTTTGTTTACTATGAGGTACTTTGTCGAAGGCTTTGTGGACATCTAGAATAACTACGTCCACTGGAACATTATTCTCTACTGAAATAAGGATATGATGGACAATAAGTGACATTGTGTCTCGCAGGATCTACCCTTTCGGAAACTGTGCTGAGTTTTCATCAATAACTCTTTGACTATCGAAATGTCTCACGACGATGGCCTTGAAAGAAATGGATGAGAGGGAAATATATCTACAATTGTTCGGTTCCTCCTTGTCACTATTTTAAAGTATTGATCCTACGTTAGTCGTTTTCCAATCATTGGGAACCTTGTGATCTACCAGCTAGATACGGTGCTATTTCCTTAAACATACGAGCGAATATCTGATCGGGCTCGGCGGGTTTATGATGCTTAATATTTTTCCACAAACGGTCTATTCCATTAAATTAGGTTTCAATTTTGGACTTCTGTGGGCGGGAACAAATAGGACTGAACGAAGCTATCGGAGACATTCGGTGAGATATCGGTGAAGACGCTTGGAAAGAAGGAATTTAATTAGTTAACCTTTTCGAAAGGCCTGGTTACTCTATCGCCTTTGTCATTTTTGAGTGAATTAACTGTTGACATATTTCCCTGAGGATAGACGAAGATTGGAAGCTTTTGAAATGTGGGTGTGGAGAAGAATGGAGAAGGTGAAATGGACCGAAAGGAAAACAAATGAGGAAGTACTGGAGATGGTGGGTGAGGAGAAGGGTTTGTTGGGAGAAATCCTATGGAGTCAGAAAAAATGGATGAGGGGAGTATTGAGCGGTAGTGGGATGTTGAAGAAGGTAATAAAGGGGAGAATGTTAGGCAAACGAGGAAAGGGCAGGAACAGGATAGGGATGTTGAACGGGATGAAGGGAGGAAGGAAAGACACAGATATGAGGAGGGACCTGATGTAGAGTAGATTACTGGATTGTGTTTTGTTAGGAGTCACAAAATATTTATTTGGTAGTTGTGTCCATCCATAAACCTACCTTTACCGGTAGATTACCTAAAAATAATAATATTTCCCTGAGCCTCTCTGACGTCCGACTAAAATGCTTTTGGATTCTCTTTCAAATTATCCGCTAATAGTTTCCTTTTGAATTCCCTTTAACGCTTCCCGAAATTCCTTCTTGACAAGATATTTTGTAAAAAAAAGTCGACTCAGTCCTTTTCTCACTAGACATATCATCCCTAATACCATTTATCATGGCGTGACATAACCTTTGACGTTACAATGCTTCTCTAAAATCGGCATTGTATCATCTAGGTTCCGTGTTATCTTTTATAAATTTACTGGTAATGAACGTGTTGACTTCTGAGCGCGTGATCTTATGGAAATGATTACATGTATCCTCAATATTTTGGTGATTACCATCTTTCTTAAATTTTGATATTGACTCTGCACCACGCATTTTAGGCCATTATAGCACCCTTCTTTAAAAAAGTAAGTTTTTCTTTCAGGTTTCTTATTTCCTTGAAGAAACTGCGGCACATGCCACGACAGTAACTTAAGTTGACGGAGTCATCCGCTAATATGCATTGTAATGCAACAATTTCAGAGTGTAAAGGCGAATGTTTCTTACACTCCGAATGTTGCATTCTCCTTCCTTACCCCATGTAGCGAAAATTTACATTTTCTCCTCTGTGGTCAGTATCTTTGTCTTTACCCCCGCGTGTTAAAACTATGCCATATGTGCTCCAATCAACGGATCTACATCTACATAAATACCCTGCGAGCCACCAAAAACGTTGTGTGGCAGGGGGAGGACATTGAAATCTCCACCGACTATAACGTCGCTAATATTGTATTGGGATAAAAACCTTACATTTGCTTATGCAAGTGTAGTATTAAATTAGTGGCCCGGCGGCCTGCAAAACGGACATACATAGATCTAGATAGACGTATTCTAAACCATTACCTAGAATTAACTCAGCACTGGTGACGCAAGGATTTTTAACTCAATAAAGACACCGCCCGCAGTTCTACTTGCTCTGCCATTCCTGTAAACGGAAAAAAATTTTGGGAAAAATTCACCGTCGGCGATATCAGTGGATAACTTGATACATAAATGATAACAATGCAACAATTTCAGAGCGTAAAAATCATTCGCCTTGACCGGGATCGGATGACTCCGTTAAAAGTTAAATGTTGCGGCATCTACCGCAGGGTCTTGAAATTTAGAAATGACAACCGCTGTTTTCAGCGCCAAAGTACGAATCTGCTCATGGATTTCCAAATTAGAGAACAATCATAGCACCAAGTACTACCTGCTATGGGCACAGCCTAACAGAAAACAATATTTGCATCATCGAAGGATAATAGTGTCAGTATTTTCCACCATAGAGAAGGACCGATTTTGGATAAACAAATGTCGACGCTCGGATTTTCACCATTACGAAACATTTTGGCGGTATTACTTCCAAATATACCTTCACTTTTATTGACAGGTGACAGCTACAATTAATCGTAGCAATCAAACTGGATTATGAAAAGTGTATAAAGATACAACACACCGTGTATTTTGTATTTTTTTAGTCTCCTGCAAGCCGCCACTAGGGTGTGTGGAAGGGGGTAATTACTCACCAGACTACCTTTGACCAGAATATTATTACACCCACCGCGGTTGGCGACATTATTCTGGTCCCTTATCGTTCGTGGAAAAAATTATATCTGTGCTACACTTAATGTCTCTCATTTTATTGACATGATCTCGGCTACCGTAGTATGTTGGGGCAAATAATACATTTTCAACGTCACCGCTAAAGAGAACTCCTTCAAATTTACGCAAGAAATTCAATCTGTTGTTTAACCTTCGCTCCGTGAGTGATTCTCAGTCTAGCTCTAATATTTTGGATGCGCTACTCCGTTATATCATAACAACGTTTTACAAATCTACCTCCTCTACGCTGCAGGCGATCTAAGTCTTCAAAACCTCCTTCATAAGCATGGTATTCCATTCTCCATGAGAGAGTGATGTTGAATGGATTGCCGTTTCTTTTCAAATTGAAGGTGTAACCATTAGTGATGTCCTTTTGTATTGTAAGAATAAATACTTCCACGGGCTCGCAATCCTCTCACGTCCGAATTAAGGATGTAACCTTTGCAAATATTATCACGCACATAAAACTACGATCTGCCTAATAACTGCAAACGCCATTCACAGGCAATCATAGTTTGCAATCAAAACTTATTTATTATTTGTCCTTTACTTTAGGCGGAATAAAACTAAAGCATTCGTGGCGCAAGTGCAGTCATTTATAAATAATTTCTTTATCCATACATTCATTAAACGAACCCTCGATTGAAAATGAAGTCGCAATGGAAAACAAAGAATCATCACAGGAAAGTCAATTGAAAAGAAGGCAAAAATGAAGATGCTGCGAACCTGAGAATTAGGCGTCTGTGTTTGGGGGGCCTACCCACCATAACGTTACGACCCCATGTCCCGACCTCCTCAATACGCTAGCCATTTCAATCTTTAAAAAGTCTGACAAGCATAAGACACATAATACGTAGCATCACACAGATTTGATTGTGATATCAATTGTGGGTTAGTTTCAGTGATGACTAGAATCTATGTGAGCCATCAGGTGATGTACCTATACCCAAAATCACCTTAAATATTTATGTACAGGGTTCGTCCGGAAAATAAGTTTATGATGCTCATTGTCTTTTTTGACAAAAGGGGAGTCGTCCACTACGAATTTGTACCTGAACGACAAACTGTAAATGTTGCATTTTACGTCCAAGTGCTCGACAGGCTTCGAAAACGAGTCGCCCGCGTCCGGCCAGCGATCAACCGTATGACTGACAACCTGAGCGACAATGCGCCGTCTCACACCGCGCTTGTCATGTCGGACTTCTTGGCCAAGCACGGCGTGGCAACGCTGCCGCACCCGCCCTACAGCCCAGACTTGGCAACACCGGACTTCTTTCTGTTCCCGAAGATAAAGAGGAGTTTGAAAGGAACGCGATACGGGACTTTGGACGCCGTCAAAGAGGCCGTGACGACGTGTCTTCGAGAGGTTCCCGATGATGCCTTCGCGGGAGCATTCCAGGAATGGGAACGCCGCTGAAACAAGTGTATCAACTCACAAGGGTCCTATTTTGAGGAATATTAGCTTAAGATATGTCAAAGTGTAATAATTTTTTTTCCTGAGTTCAGTACACTTATTTTCCGGACGAATCCTGTAACATTACATTTTGAAAGTGCTAACATTATTTTCTGAAAAAAATGCCAGAATAGCACTGGGCTATGAGTAAGAATGTGAGAGTTCTCGTAATTTGATTTTAGGCTTTGATCAGGCATGTAATTATCCATCACCTTATATCACACATCATTCATCAAACATTTGTGACTAAGTTTCAGTGTTCCACAATGATGAAAATTAGGAGGCAATTACGAATACTAAGTCAGAGGCTAACACTAACTAGGAACATTCAATGAATTGGCATTACTTATGCATAGAAAATAAAATATTTCAGTAACAATGAACTTTTTCAACTATTATGAGCTTCTATATCGGAACGAAAGAGAATACCATATCTTCAAATGATTCTAGACATGAAAAAATTAATCATATCTACTGATTAGAGATTTAATAACAGACGAACATCGCAATGATTATTTTGGAAAACACATTCCTACAGTTCCATATCCTTAAATGGTCGCAGGTTCACTTTAACAGGATAATCCTTGTCAAATAAATTAAACCAGAGGCAAAGAAATTAGTTAATGACGCGGAACAATTTAACATTATAACTGCATTTCCCTGGCTTCCATTACTATCGACTAATTGGAAATAGGGTCTGGGAACGTAAATACTTGTGAGAGTAACACAAAAACTAAAGAAGATAGTTAAATAGCAAGTGTGCGTACATATATTGTAAATATGACAATTTTCAACACTATTCCGCAAAAGAAATAACTTGTCTAGGGCAAGACCTTTGTTTCACCAGCCACTTCAACCTCAAGATTGAAGAAATGAGGAGGAACTGGCAATTAAAATGTCCACATAATCGTATTCCGAAACGTCGCATTTCCAAGATGGGGGTCTCATTCGCGCATGGAGATGTCCGGTGGCGGGGGCGATATGGGGGATCACCCAAAGGGGAAGGGGTCCCTTGGTCGACAGAAGAACAAAAGAGGGGGAAGAGGAAGGTGGTAGAGGAGGATCTAAAGGGGAATAAGAAGGAGGAAGAGATGGCGAAGAGAAGAGAAAGGGGAAGGGGGAGAGACGGATCCCCCACCCCAGGGGTCGAAACGGCAGCCGGGGGCCGCATCGGGTCAAGCCAATCAATCTTCGGATCGTTCTGACGACTCCATCCGATGGTAATTTAACGAAGCGACGTTAACTCCGCTAATCACACTGGCGCCCGCTCGGCGCCACCTACGTCACGAGGAGATTGGTTCGGGTCCGCGAAAAATCATCTTTCGAGCTCGACGCCAAAGCGCTAATTACTGACTCGGAGTGCACGCATGATGTTCCCATCCTTCGATCCTAGTATATCGTTCACAGTTGGGTATTACGATATGCGTATTATACACATCTGAGGAATTGGCGACTCCGTGTCTAACTACGGAGACGAGTTTCGGATGGATATGGCTGCCTCCGGAAACGGGAGGTCCGCTTGGAAAACAGTGGCTAATCAAAAAACTTCGCAAACCATTAAGTTTTTCTATTCATATCCACGTAATAAGAATTTAGCAAAAAAGTGAACGCAAGGCATCGTCACAATTACGGCATTCAAGAATATGGACAACTTTCTAACAGGGATAGAAGCGTCGATTATGTCAAAGATTATTATTAGGTAATCTACCGGTTAAGGTAAGTTTTTGGATGGACACAACAATCAAATAAATGTTTTGTAACTCCAAACTAAACCCAATCCAGCAACCTACTCTACATCAGGCCCCTCTTCATCTCTGTGTACTTACTTCCTTCCTTCATCCCGTCCAACATCCCTATCCTGCTCCTGCCCTTACCTTGTTTTCCTAACATTCTCCCCTCTATTACTTTCTTCAACATCCCACTGTCGCTCCATACGCCCTTCATCCATTTTTCCTGCCTCCTTATGACTTCTCCCAACAAACCCCTCTCCTCACCCACCATCTCCAGTACTTCCTCATTTGTTTTTCTTTCGGTCCATTTCACCTTCTCCATTCTTCTACACACCCACATTTCAGAAGCCTCCAATCTATGTCTATCCTCCACCTATTTCAAAGATATCAAGTGAAATTCATTGTATTTTTCTATCTAATGCTTGGACATATCCAATTATTATTATTATTAGGTAATCTACCGGTTAAGGTAGGTTTTTGGATGGACACAACTATCAAATAAACATTTTGTGACTCCCCACCTAGCAAACTAATCTATATCAGGTCCCTCTTCATCTCGGTGTACTTCTTTCCTCCCTTCATCCCGTCCAACATCCCTATCCTGTTCCTACCCTTACCTCGCTTGCCCAACATTCTCCCCTCTATTACCCTCTTCAACATTCCACTACCGCTCAATACGCCTTTGAGCGGTAGTGGAATGTTGAAGAGGGTAATATCCAATTAGACATACGTAATTCTTGTCTGTTATTCTTCCGACTGGAATGCCACCGATATTTGCTAGGACCTTGCACACGCGAGGACCAATGGGCACCTACGTACTGATCTCAGCGCTCTTGGTTTGAACATCTAAAAAGGACCATCGCCCTCATCTGTGACTCTCGATTGGCGCACAAGTGTCGCACCCTATTTCACAAACCTATTTTTTTCCCTTTTCTCCACTCTCTCCCGAATGTTTGGAGAAATTGAATCACTCCCGATTACTTCCCGACCGAGCACTTGGCCTCCACATTGTTTCCCTCGAATCGCTACAATGGCTCCTGCTCCGATGGCCATCGCCTTCGTCCCCGTGTCCTCCGCATATATTGTCAACGGCGACCTCGGCCATCGGTCACCACCCGCATGGACCGATGGTCATCCTCCTCCTCTTGTAAGTGCTCATCCCTCCGGGCACTGATCAGAGGCTTCAAACCTGCAGGAAACACCAGGCACCACTCGAGATGCGTGTGAACCATGGAGCACCAGAGGATCCCATCGTGACACAGGCAAAGGAACGGACATTCTGACTGTGTGCGGTAATCAGATTCGACCATTTACTTGCGGCCATCGCCATGAGTTGACACGTATTGCCTCCCTAGCAGCGGACAAGACGACTGGCGCCGAAACGAGGCGCCGTTCCCAGCATCGCTCCTACATAACATCCCTCCAGACTGTTTTGTATAATTTGGCGTGTGGAGATGACTCGAGTGAGAGGAGAGAGAAGAAAGAGAGGGATGACGGTTGAGAAGGGGCGGTGTGGAAGGAGTAGGGGGCAGGTCATCTCTTTTTTTCTTTTCTTAATTGCTCTAACACCCCACGCCACACACCCTTGCGGCGGCTTGAAGGGTATTAAGTACATGCAGATCTCTGACACCCGCAATCCCTCCCCGGGTGGGCAGCATTCTGAGCTTGGACTCGCCCACTAAACCAGCAAACGGTGACCGTGCATTACGTCCCATGCCCACGCTTAACCCCTCTCACCTTCCCCTGCACTCATCTAAACCTTTCAGGAGACGTCATCCGACGGTACCGTAAGACAACACGGAATTCCCTTAACTCCCTTTCCCTGACTGGCGTTCCCCGAGACCGCCGATAATAATACCGCCCTCTTTTCCTGACTCTCATGGTCTGATTCACGGCCCCCCGCAAACGCCACTCTCTCCCAAACACTTGCCCCCGAAAGTATCCTCAATCCTTCCCGGCGTGTCCAGGCCGACGTCCGCGGGAGAGGGGGGGGGGTACTCCAGCGCTCGTGGTGGGAGAAAAGGTGACGGGGAGGGCGAGTGGGCCGCTGCGACGCAAGTACTGAACGACATTCAACCGCGACAGAGGGACCGGCTTGCCGCGAGATTACTGAGATACGTTGACAGAAAATAACAATTACTCGCCGTTATCATTACTTCCACCACCGATTGATTGTTAATGGCAGATTTAAAAAATTACAAGCGTACTATTACGCTTGCGACACAGGCATGATAACCAGAGTAACACGATAAGTCCGCATAGGAGAAGCAATCGAGCGGGGAGATCCGATGCCCTGCTGCCCTCTCAATCAACACAAAGCAAGACCGCAACACATGAAGGGTCCGAACAAATTACGTCATAGCATTCCACCCTTTGCTCTGAAAAAGAGGAGGGAGCTGATGAAGGGGACTTGGAGCAAGGGTGTATAGACAAGATAGCATGGAGCGAGAGAGAGAGAAAGTGGAAGAAGAATAGAGAAAGTGTAACGGACGAAAAGGTAAACAAACAAAGAGCATTGGGAGTCAGGGGCGGAGAGTGTTGTCGAGAGAAATTTAAACTTGAGAATGATTTCGAGGGGAGATGGGGTTGGACGAGAGAGGAAGGGTTGAGGGAAAGAGCAGTCGAGTTAGACGGAATGAGGGGAGGAATGAGATCACTTCGTGAAATTCAAGAAGGGCTCGTGTTGGTTCGCATCGTGCCACGTCGGCACGCGGACCCTTTCATCCGAAACCTCGGCCGGCAAAACGACCACTGAAATAATAATGACATGCACATGTGTGCACACGCGGCGTGCACGTGAATCTGCCCAGGCGAATCGATTCGCGGGGGGGGGGACGACGCAAATGAAGAGAAAGGATGGAAATAAAAAGGCAGCCAACTTTCCCTTCCTCTCCTCTCCCCCTCCGCACCGTTCGTTTCCCCAGACTTGCACGGCCATCTCCGCTGCGCATGCGCAGTGCAGAACAGAACTGTAGTAGGAGAGAGACACGTGAAGATCGCGAGGCGACGAAATGGATCGAAGCGATGAAATTTTCGGAAAGGTTCCGAAAGGAGGCGGAAAAAAAATGCGAGGAGAGGAGGGGGAAGGGGGAAGCATCGGGGGGTGGGGTGGAAGGAGGAAGAATTCTAAAGAAATGACGCACGGCTGTTTATCCGCGCGTCTCCCCTCTCCACCCATCCGACAAACAGAAAAGAAAGGCGCCGCGCGCGGTTATAGCCCGCTTTGACACGGAACACCCGCCTCGCCTTACAGGAGTCCTCCGCGCATGCTGTTAACTGGCGTCGGAGGGCTCCTACGGCGGCGGACACCTTCCCCAAAACTCGTTCCTCTCGATCACACGGCGCTTAGGTGCAGCAGCTACCATCTAAAATCCTCAATGATAGCGGTCGGTCTAGGGGTACTTCCGAAACTTCGTGACAATCTTCGGGCACGAGACACATGAACTAAATGGCCCCGCCTACCTTTCGTAACATGCATCAACTTTAGACGCCAATGAATACAAAAATACAGGGGTGAACAGAGTCGACCTCAGCCAAAATCAAGTTTTCCCGAAAAACAAGAATTATTGTCCATCGCAGGCAAAAATACAAGAATTATAGCAGATGGCAAGCGGGTAGGACGAGTTAGGAATAGGATAACTATTGACACTTAGGAATGCAGAATTGACTGCTTTAACCGGGTGAGGCCACAACTGGTCCTGCATAATTCACGACCAGTCGCCATCCATCAATTCGTTAGGTTATCCATTCGCAAATATCAAAAACCAGTAAATAAATTTGGCGAACCTCATTATGCAACCCAAGAAAAGTCTGCATTGCTTCATCTTAGTAAACCGGCACCATTCTTGTGAAGGAGGGGTTCTTGACTGGGGAGTTCTGTCTCCTGGTTATACACTAATGCGGGACAGCCTTAGGAATAAGACATAAGAACACAACTACAAAATTTCAGCACATTTCCACGTTTTCGGGATTGTAATTTTTAACTTTTTTAAGCTGTCTTTCCTGAATACATAACATAGATAGGCTAAGCAAACTATTATAAAAATCTTACATTTTATTTAAGTTTCAATTCTAATTATAATCAAATCATTCATAACAAGTAGGTTCCATTTGCTACCACCACAATAACGATTAGATGTTCCTTTTAGCGATTGCTTTGCTAAGCAGGATGCTACGGAAAGGCTCGTCTAACCTTTGATATAGACCGTGGCTTTATACGGCGCAGAAACATGGTCAACGGAGAAGTCATAGATTGAAGACTTTTGAAATGTGGGTGTGGAAAGGATGAAGTGGAGAGAAAGAAAAATAAACGAGGAGGTGCTGGGTATGTTGGGGGAGGAGAGGGGATTGTTGGGAGAAATCATGAGGAAGAAGGAAAATTGGAAAAAAGGAAGGGAGGAAATACACAGAGATGAAGGACTTAATGGTAGAGTGGAATGTTGGGTTGTGTTTTTGGTTAGAAGAAATTCATAAGTTGTGTCGATCCAAAACCTATCTATTCCGGTGGAATAACAAAAACTCCACTTCAAGACATGTACTACAACTGAAGTATGAACAAAAACACAGTATGCAATTCTTTTATGTCGTTTATGTCACTTTCTAAGCCCAGACTATTTCTAGGTACAATGCAAAACTCCGAATGGAAAGGGTATGGGAGGGAACTGGATGCCAGACCGCACCAATGCTTCGAATTCTCTTCAGTCATAGGAAATTTGGGAAAAGGCACTCTCCCCAGATCCCCTCATTGCCTCCCCACCTTGTTCCTACGCCAATTGCCTCTCCTAAAACGTAATCTATCTTCTGTCATGCGATCAATGTTCATCTTTCTACATAAGTGAATGCATTACCCCATTTTCCATCCGCATGAACAATCACTCTTACTCCTGTAACTCTGCGACACTCCCTTCTCTTCCTATCTTTTCACACGCTAAATCCACCCTTTCCTTCGACCAGTGTTTCTCCCTAGACATTTTAGAATCCCTACACGATTCAGCCACCAATGTAGAGGGGAGAACTCGCGAATCCACATACATAATAGCATTCCGATCTTTTTAACTTCCCTGGCTCAACTGTCACTACTAAATCCTTACCGTGTTCCACCCCCCTTTCCCATGACCTCCACGTTAGCCCTCGCATTCTTTTCGCCCGAAACCTTCCAGTCTGACCTGAAGAGGGCCTTATAGGAGGCCAAAAGCTCTCTATAAAATGTGATTGTCTTCGCACGTGTATTCAATGCATACGTATTTTTGCGTTCTATTGTGCGGTCCAAGTGATATACTGCTCTCGTGAGTGCTTCTACATTATACAGACATATTTATTCACAGGGAAATAGATATAAGGAAAGGAGATCGGAACACACATAAAAGACAAACACAGGAGAGGTGGGTAATGCGGAATCAAGCAGACCACTAGTGTAAAAATATTTCCTTGACCAGGACTCAAACGATCTTTCAACTAGCCGGGCGGATGCTCTAACCACTTGAGCTATCGAGGAAATCTAAACTACACTGGGATCTGCGATCTTTCGCCGTAAGGCGGTATTTCGTGTTTGAATGTGTGTGTGTGTGTGTGTGTGCGCGCGTGCGCGCTTATACGCGAAGGAGACTGACGCGATCATCCGTCAAAACTCTGGTCCCCTTGCCTTCGTAAGGAGCAGCGCTCGGTAGAACTCGGGGGCGTTTGAGTTGGCAAAAACCTCGCGCGAGCACATTCGAATGAATGCCATCGCGGCCCTCTGGCGTGAGGGGCGGGGGAGGCGGAAGTGGCGACCTGAAAAAATGCAGACGAACTGCCGCCGCCCATCGACTCTACCCCGCTTCTCCAGGCGCATTCGGATGTGCCTCGATAGTGGGTTGGTGAGGGAGGGTGGGAGGAGAGCCAGGTATGGTGCGGGAGGTGGGTGGTGGCATCGGTGGAGGTATTGTATCGCTGGTTATTCTTGGGCATAATGTAGGCTTCGGCGTGGAATATTTGATTGGTTATAGATGAACGTTTATGCCGAGGATTTAATTGTGAGGACGAGATGCGAGTGCGGGGAAGGAGATGAGAGGAGGAAGAACTACAGAAGATGAGGAACTGATTACATACATGTACGTGTATACAAACATATATATATATATATATATATATATATATATATATATATATATATATATATATATATATATATGTATGGGAAGAACTGGAGGTAGGAATGAAAGTCGGAGGGGAATTCGTAAAATCGGTTAGGTTTGCTGATGACCAAGCATTAGTTGCTCAGTCAGCCAAGGGGTTGCAAGCATTGCTGAGTGAATTGGAGGTTCAGTGCGATAAATATGGGATGAGAATCAATATTAATAAAACAAAGGTTATGCGATTTTCCAGAAAGAAAAAGGCTAAGGTAAATATTAAAATAGGCGGGGAAAAAATAGAGCAGGTAGAACAGTTTACATATCTCGGAAGTGTTTTGGACCAACACGGTCAAAGTGGTAGGGACGTAAGGAGAAGAATTGCGCTAGGCAAGGAGGCTTTCTCAAGGAGGAGGGAATTGATAACGGGGACGTTGAGTAGGGATGTTAATACAGGACTCGTAAAAACTCTGATATTGAGCGTAGCTATGTACGGCGCGGAAACGTGGTCACTGAAGCATGAGGATAGACGTAGATTGGAGGCTTTTGAAATGTGGGTGTGGAGAAGAATGGAGAAGGTGAAATGGACTGAAAGGAAAACAAATGAGGAAGTACTAGAGATGGTGGGTGAGGAGAGGGGTTTGTTGAGAGAAATCCTATGGAGGCAGGAAAAATGGATGAAAGGCGTATTGAGCGGTAGTGGAATGTTGAAGAGGGTAATAGAGGGGAGAATGTTGGGCAAGCGAGGTAAGGGCAGGAACAGGATAGGGATGTTGGACGGGATGAAGGGAGGAAAGAAGTACACCGAGATGAAGAGGGACCTGATATAGATTAGTTTGATAGGTGGGGAGTCACAAAATGTTTATTTGATAGTTGTGTCCATCCAAAAACCTACCTTAAACGGCAGATTACCTCATAATATAATACATATACACACACACGAGATGTGTTCAACAAGTTTGGTGACTTTATATTTTTATGCAAAAATATTTATTTATTCTTCAATACTCATTTTTTCCCCCTTAAAAGTAATCCCTTCAGATATAATACACTTGTGCCAACGCTTTTTCCAATCCTCGAAGGAATTCTGATAAGCACTCTTTGGTATAGCCTTGATCTCTTCCAGCGATGCAGTCTTTATATTCTCAATCTTTACAAATCTCCGTCCTTTCATAAGTCTCATAAGTCTGTTCAGTTTTGGGAACAGGAATAAGTCGCAGGGGGCAAATTCCGATGAATATGGTGGCGTCCGTGGGACCAAAGGAGGAAAATGTCATCAATATATGAGATTGAAACCCTTCCCAAATCTGCCAGTAACATAGAGTTGAGAACCCGCTAGATGGCTCATGTTTGGTTGCTCCAGTCATTTAAACCTCCCGGGCTGAGCCGAACCCATTAAAATGCATCCAATAGCCGTCTACATATCCCCTCCCACCCTCTTGTCCGTTTGCTAATGGTCCCTTACCTCTCCTCCCGTCACCATTCCCCCACACATATCCTCTCCGCTCTTCCCCGAGAACGTCTAAACTACACACGTGAATGTCCTATCTTTGTGTTTCTATGTTTTGAAAATCTATATCTGTGTTTATAAATATTTATACAGTACTGTGAAAGGGCTGAGCTCACTTCGTACCAAGCCCAACCAAGGCGCGTGAAGTCCACATATCGGACGAAGGCACGCAATTAAAAATGGAAATAAGGACTGAAGAGAACTTCGCCCCTGTGCAGGCTCCGTGCTTCCACAGGGGCCCGTTTATCAAAGCTACATGTCGGTTTACAAGCTTTCGTAATTTGCGCAGACGGAGTCTGTTGGCGGTCATCAAAGGTGCAAGCAGTTTCTTCTACTTGCTTCCATTATACAGCACACGAATGAGAAAGTTATATATTTAATTTAAGATTGCATTCAGAGGATTTGTAGCTTCGATGCTCGGACCCCTGGTAGGAACTCTAACACTCGAACAACCTGGATTAGAATTCCCAAAGGCGTCGCCGGGAATTTACCCAAGCCCCTCCGGTGAGTGACCAAGCGTCCTACTAAGCGGGCCGCCACGCCCCTGAATAATAACCAAACATACCCGTTCAAGTTCCCACCCTGGGACCTCTTGACGGTCGCCTTCACTTCTCGCAGTTAAAGACCGATTCCAGGGACTCCAACGGAGGAAATATGCGCGAGACATCCTTTGACAATCCCGGGTATCGAAATGCCGGTCGGCCAACTTGCTGATAGCTTAGCACTGCGATGGGTACTTGCACGGGAAAGGGGCATTGGGGGAGGAGACAAGGAGGGGCCCCAGAGGGAGGACTCTTCCAAGGTCGCGCCTTGCTTGTGGGGAAGATGAATACGTCGCCCTTGGTACGGGAGAGGGGGACATCCACGAGGGCAGACACACACACATACACTCCCACGCGGGGGGTGGGTGGGTCCGGGATGTAAGGGTGTGTGTCTATCGACCGGCGCGTGAATGGGAGTTTGGGGCGGGGGAGGGTGGGGGTCTAGGCGCGCCGGGGGGCGGGTGGGCCGAAAAATATTGCCGACATTCATTTCCGTCGACGAACATTGAAAATCAATAGCACGAGTTGTACATATATTGGCTCGGTATTGTTGCAGAAAAGGTCATGCACCCACGCAAGACATAACGCACGAAAACGCGCTGGCAAAAGGTGGCCTCGATCACGCCCACGCGCCAATTATCCGATATCTGGCCCCGGAATGTGCACTCGGAGGCAGTCGCAAGCATTGCTCGTGTCCATCCGCCCATGGCACCAGTTTGGGGTGCTCCGGTGCTGCAAAGGGAAAAGTTTCAGAGTGGTTCCGAAATCATTCGCCATTAGTTTCCTCGATGAGGACGCACACCGCGGCCCGCAGTTCGTCTTGTTCCATCGCCGCTGCTACATTGCCAACCAGCGGGCACTCACTCCCAGCCCACCTCGAATCATCAGTTCGAATCGAAGTTGGAGCACGCAAGTGGTCGGTGCGCGTCGTCAGGAAATCTTGCAGCAATTGACAATAATCAGTAAGACCTGATTGTTCCAAACTGGAGGGCATATTGTTTCCTCCGAATTCCGGTCTCGTCCGGATATGACAAAATCCCACACATTTCGCCCAAACGCTCAACGCCATTTCGGCGCCGGAGGACGCGGGAGTTGATCCGCAAGAGCGTCCCTCTTTAGAGGCAGACGACCGATCAGAGGGCGCCCCGTTCCGAATCGCTGCGGCCCGCCAAAGGGGATTAGGACTCCGCGAACGACTTGAAATATTCACTCTGTTCACAACTGTTCACCGTTTCAATGCAACAATTTCAGAGTAAAAAAAGCATTCGCCTTGATACCTCGACGTCCGGCCGAGTGCTTTACCGAGTAAAGCTATTGAGGAATCCTCTTAAGCTCTGAATATATATATATATATATATTCAGAGCTATATATATATATACACACACACACGTTGCAGAGCGTTGGACTACTGACCGGAGGGTCTCGGGTTCGATTCCCGGGCGAGACACTCTGGGCACCTGCAGCTCCACCCAAGCTAGTTGATTTTTCGGGTACCAGATCTTCCTGGGAAACCATAACCGGCACAGGGAAAGGAACTGGCCCCGCTACCCTGATGTGTGAATATTCACACGCCGTCGGGCTTGGTACATGGGTGAGTTCTACCATCATCTACTAAACCAACCTTCGGGTTGATTACTGTGTTTATGGTTTATTCATTCAAACAGAAATAGGTATAAGGAAAGGGGATAGGAAAACACATAATAGGCGAAGACAGGACATGTGGGGAAGGCAGTTTTTGAGCAGATCACGAAAGTAAAAATATTTCCCTATCCGGGATTTGAACCACGGACCTTCCACTTTCCGGGCGGATGCTCTACCAGTTGAGCTAATAGGGAAACCTGATTTACCTTGAGATCTGCGATCTTATAAAGCGCCAAAGTGCTCCGATACATATTGCCCGAGAGATGGCGTTATGGAGCATATGTGTTTGGCCAATGTGGCTCGTCTCTTCTTCTGGCTATGCGTGCCATGAAACGCACCGTTCCTATCCTTTATAAGATCGTATGAATGCTTTTCTACTATCCTTTCCCCTTCTTGTGTCCCGTCTATTTCTCCTTTGGTGGGTGAAACAGCTCCATAACGCCATCTCTCGGGCAATAGGTATCGGAGCACTTTGGCGCTTTATAAGATCGCAGATCTCAAGGTTAATCAGGTTTCCCTATTAGCTCAACTGGTAGAGCATCCGCCCGGAAAGTGAAAGGTCCGTGGTTCAAATCCCGGATAGGGAAATATTTTTACTTTCGTGATCTGCTCAAAAACTGCCTTCCCCACATGTCCTGTCTTCGCCTATTATGTGTTTTCCTATCCCCTTTCCTTATACCTAATTCTGTTTGAATGAATATTTGTGCGCCGTATGGCGGGATTTTCAAGTTTGAATATGTATATATATATATAATTTTTTTTTATTTGAATATATATATATATATATATATATATATATATATATATATATATATATATATATATATATATATACATGGCTTAAATGGCTAAAGCACTCGGTCGGACATAGATGGATCCGGGTTCGAATCCTGGACAAGGCTGATGATTTTTACACTCTGAAATTGTTGCATTATAATGCACACATAGCGGATGACTCCGTTAAAAGTTACTGTTGCGGCATCTCCCGCAGTTTCTTGAAATTTGTCCACCGTTGGTCGATTACATCAAGTACATGTGATATACTCCTTGTAAGCTATTCATATTATTGCAAAATAGTGATAGTAGTCATTAAGAAACACAAGTATGGCACCTAGAATGAGAATTATTTTCCTGTCATCAGTTTTCCTTTGTCAAGGAAAAAAATAATATATTAATTTCGACACAATTTCATAATTGATTTTTGTTTCCATAATTACTTAAAAATGGAAAAACCATCACCTCCCTGACTGGAGCTTCTACATTATGTATCGCTCGGGGCCAATATCGATGATTTCCACGTCCTCATTTGAAGTGTCCCCATTTCAGCAGACCACAATTTGGCAACCCTAATATGGCGCATCTTTGAGCACTCGCTTCTCTCTCCTTCCCTCCTGTGCCCACATATCTCATTCTCCGTCTTACTATAAACACTTCCTCCCTGAAGCCACACTTCGCGCCCATGAAGAAGCCCTCCCACCCGCTTGCCCCCCCCCCCTCACTCCCTCGCCTCCTTCGGATTCCGCGCCGAAATCAGCGCCCTCTCTCCCCCCTCCCAATCCGTCCAACTCCATCCACCAATCAGAACGAGAGCCGTTAAGGAAGCACCACCAAAGAGCATTACGCCGAAGATCGACGAAACACTTAAGTTCTCGCGGACTGCAACGTTGCGATCTCGACGTCAAACGACGGGTGCTGCTGCTCTCCCAACGAGCCGTGTAGGGGCGCCGAGACTGGTGCGGGGCGTGCACAGCTGCACCTAGCACGTCCCGAGAGGTCCCTTCGAGGTCAAGGTACCGAGAGAATTGGTACATCCCGAGGGCTGGAGCACCGAGAGGCCGCCCAGGGGAGCCCTCGCGCCGAGGTCCAACCGTGCACCACTGCTTATGTCCTCAAAAGGCGCACCACCGATGCTGTGCTCTGATCGCCAGAATCGACATATTTCGCAGGAAACCTCTGTATCGATGCGCCCGAATCCAAATTCCCAAGTCGCGTTCCCCTTAGTGCTGAACTCGATCGGAATCGAAAACATAACGACAGGAAGAACATTCTCATATTTGAAATGAAAACAAAAAACTCCTTTTTCCCGGCCCGGATCTGTTTACCGGCAGCATTTGTTTACATGCGAGAGACGAGTGTTCGAGTAGGGGGAGTGGTCATTGCTCGGGTCAAATCTTGAATGGCGTGAGTGAGAACTGCAGACACAGTACTCTCGGTTCGTGCGGAATACATGACGCCATGGAGATTGGGCCTCCTCACCGATAATACGAACAAATGGTCCACAACAAACTCCACGTTCATCAATACACGCTCCCGTCCAGAAGAGTCACCTTTTTTTTAGCGTACCGTTCAAATCATTCCGTGATTACATTGAGGGGGCAGTGAAACAAACAAAACATTTATTTCAATACAAAAATAAGCGTACTTCTTAACTGAGTGAACTGGAACTATCTTAATGATTCAAATCCTGAAGTGGGAAAAAGAGACTGGTTTCAAACTGCAATAAAATTTTAATGGTCACTGAGGTAGGCGAGAAAAAGTCGACAATCGACTAATGTTATTTATCTGAACGGGAACTGGGTCCTGGAGGCGGCAGATATTTTTCAGTGGTATCCCGATCCCTACTTGAGGTGCTTTGTGGGGAGCACTTTGTGTGAGCACGCCGTCCGTCGGATGGGACGTTAAGTTTTTTGATCCCTTTGGCGCCTTTCGACAAGAGAAGGCTAATGCCGACGCCGGCTGTCTATCCATCCTCATCCATCCCTAAACGGCGCAAATGACCTCAGCTGTCGGTCGCCTCCCCTCAATCTACTACTATTAGGGACTGGGAACAGATAATAATCACTGGGACCCACGCTGGAGGTGCCTACGTGTCATACGCCCTGAGCCACGGATAACTTAACCCAGAATAGAGTAAGGGAAAATAATAGGGTAAAAGGATTCGGTGATTAATTTTAGCTTTAAACTTCAGAGCAGCTTAAAAGCTACGAAAACCTTGGGGAGAGAATTCTGGCAAGCAGCAAAACTCGTGGATGGCCGTATTTATCTCGGAAAAGTAAATTAGGCATACCCCTACGAACATATTTGTGCGCCATGTCAGAAAGACGGGCACAAAATGGACTCTCAGCGAACGAGAACACGTATGTCAGGAAAAGCAAATAAACGAATGAATAATAAGCGAAGTTGAGAGACGTCATCCACCTTGCACTAATAGGCAAACCCCGGAGTTACTGCACATGTATATTCGTCAACGACACGGTTGCGTGGGCACTACATTCGATGAACCCTCCCTTACATTTAGTTACATATTCAAAGATCCATGAGTTAAGCAGGGTTGAGGAAGGGATAGATTTATATAGACGGCATGAAGGCAGAGGTTATGAAGGAGGGAAGAAACGCACGGCAAAGGAGAAAATGTAGGTGCACGCGAAACTTAAAAGACGGAAAGATGGACTTTGGTAAAGATGGAAATCATTAAAGATGGCCCAAAACCTACCCCCTAATTGATAGAAGACATTGAATGAATGAAAAAATTCTTTAACCGACCGTTAGTTCGAGCGGTCTCAAGTTCGCGACCTTCGGCAACTCGGATAAAGAAAGTTATTGTTGAAGAGAAATCATCCATTGTAGGGAGAATCCATTATGGTGATGAAAATGTGTACCAAAATTATTTTGAGATAAATAGGCATCAAGGGCAATGGGAGGAAATTGCATTAACTGAATAAGTGCTCGGAGACACGAAATTATGACCGCTTAACTGAAGAAAAAATACGTAAAACATTAATCGTAAGAAAAAAATTGGTAAAGTTTTAAACGGAGCGCAGGGAAGAACGATTCCGACAAGGAGTGTCTTTGAGGTGTGAGAATGAGTCTTCAAGAAGCTTTATGTAGACGGCGGAGGGAAGTAAGTTGGCGAGAGAAGGCGGCCACCAACGGCGTCTTCAGTGCGACGGAAGAACAGAGGAGCGCCCGGGAGAAAGCTACTGGCGGGAGAAAAAAGAGGGTGGCGCAGAATGTTGGGCAGAAGGGAGAATATTCGGTCGACAGGAAATAATAACTTCGGACGAATAGGAGGAAGTCCACGCGATAAAGATTACGTGATAGTTGCCCATCTTCATCTACGCCGTAGCCTGCAAGCCGCCAAGGAGATGTGTGGCAGGAGGTGTTGGGTCATTAAGGCACGCAGTAAGGTAAGTGGGCCGAAGAGCGGGAAAGTCGCCCGCGAATAGAATGAAGGTCGAACGTAGGGAAGGGGGGAGGAGGGAAGGGCTGGAGCCAAACAATATTAGGACTGAGAAACAAACCAAAGAATGTCGACGAATCATCCTCGTGTCGCAGAATAGCGGAACGGATGGACATGGTTGCCGGGTCAATTTCCAGAGATGACCAAACGGCGCCGTCCTCGAGCTGTTTGTTATATTCACACTGCCAGCTTCATTTCGCCACCACGATACTCATCATCGAGATGTCCTCATAAAAGTACGTCGAGAATAGTTTCTTTCTGGGATGTTTAGTTGAAAAAATTTTTTAAAACCACGGCAGAACAGTGCAGCGTTGGCTATGTCTCAGGTTTTGTAAGACTGTCGTATTTGAAACATTTTCGCATCTCCCAAACTACCTGTCACAGATTCATTATCTTTTCTACTGAGGTTTTTTCTGCAGGTAGTTTTTACAAATATGACGCCAATTTTTTAATCTAGATGGTGCTGCGTTCATACGAGGTCGTCGTCTTGTTGTAGAGTGTGTTGATGTTGTGAGTGGGGATTAATTGATTGCTTGACTTCTTGGTTTGTCGGCAGATAATGTCCCCTATGTCCAGTCTACTTGGTTGCACTGGTTAGGGAGACGAGGACAAAGTCGGGCATGGAATACACGCTACTCTCATCGGCTTCAAATCGGAGTTCTTCCCCGCGAACTCAACCTTCCGAAGACTCGGCCATCGAAATGAAGAAGGCGCACCCTCAACACCCCTTGCACTCACCGGCCCTCGGTTGGCTCAGAATGGACACATTCATTAAATTAAAATATTTACTTAGAATTAGTCCGAAAACAGCAAATTTTGGTATTCACATCGGACCATTAACAATGATAACAACGGTCACATTTACAAACACCCAAGCTCTAGTTGGAGGAAAAACCACCCAGGCAGGAATCGAAACCGCGACCCTTGGAATGGCAGACGAGGACTTTGCCCCGCCCCCACCGGGGTCGGCGGGGAGATGAGAGATTAGGCGTGCCCTCCGACTAATGTTTTCCAGCACAAATCCTTATTTTGTTACTTTTCGAGGAAATTAAAAGAGATCTTCCCGGATTCTTCTTTAATTATTTGTTGCGTCGATATATGAGCCATACGATGTATGACATTGATATATGAGCTATGTACAAACTTCGCAGGATTGATTAACGCAATTCTGCGGTTGATGAGAAATGACGTTTCCCAAGCAATGGAAGTGAAAAGCGCCGTTTCCATTTTAAGGTCAATTGTTTTGCAGGGAAAGGCACTTGGACGCATGAGTGGTTCCCTGGCGAGATCGAAAGATTAGTTGTACGAGTCCTCTCCCCTCAACGACGCAAACGATACAGTCAGTCAACACTCGGGAAATCCTCAATGACATCTCGCTCCCATCGGTTTTTTCATTTTGAACGACAAAAGTCTTCGACGATCGGCCACGAACGTGTCATTTTCGCTATTTCAATTTTAAATACAGCAAGAAATTCAACAATGATATTTAGGGCCTATTGCGATTTAAAATAATATTAAGACTCCGTAGGCAATATAACAATACGCAAAGGTCTACAGATGAAAATGTCGATAAAATTAGAGAAATCAAGTGTAGAACGGGCCGATGAAAAACCCGTTCGTATATTTAAGGATCTGGCAGGTGTTCCCCAAGGAAGTGTCATCGGTCCTCTATTATTCCTAATTTACATTAACGAAATTGACTCCGTAGACACTAGTAACATTCGTTTATTTTCCGAAGATGGAGTGGGAGGGAATTGGAAGGAGAGCTCTTTAGCAGTGAATTTGAAAATCTATTATTACACCCATCGTACTATGGTAGGAGATATCATGCTAATAAAATTAGAGAGATTAGGTGTAGAGAAGATAGATAGATTTAAGATGTGATATTTTCCACGAACGATAAGGGATCAGAATAACATTGTCCGGCCGCGGTAGGGTCATAATCGGGTCAAAATTAGTCTGGTATGTATTCACACCCTGCCACACACCCTAGCGGTGGCTTCCAGGGTACTAAAATAAATAAATATTCCATTTCTAGAGAGTTATCCGTTACGTAAAAGTTGAGGAATTTTGGGGAATCCTAATTAAATTGAAAGTAGCCACTAAATATGCATGCACATGGAAAGGTGTGCAGTTGAGTGACTGTGCGCGATCATTTGACGCACACACCGCTCATCACGACGAGACCAATGCTAACCTCTCTCTCCTCCCTTCCCCGGATTTCTTGATTGCCGCTCTCAAAAGAGCCCTCCGAGGGCCCCGTCGACCTTTCAATCATTCCCCAATGAGCAGAGATCGTCGTATTTGCTCGTTTATCCATTTCCACCATTTTACATTAGCAAAACTCGAATTCTTTTTTGCATAAAATACATTTAAACATCTTGACGGTCACCCATGCCAGATAGGTCGAAGGTTAGGAGCCAGACGAAAGGTAGTCCACGCAGCGTCTGTTCCTCAGTGAGGCGGCTGCAATGGCGTCTGACCCCAGTGGGGCGGCCATTAAGTGATGGTGTCACGTTAAAAACACTATTGAGGAAGGCAACGGGAAACCACCTCAATTATGATTCCCAAGGATATAATGATGGGCACTATAGATAATAGTGGTGTCCATCCAAAAACCTACCTTAACCGGTAGATTACCTAATAATAATAATAATCTTGACGGTCGGAATATACAAACAATGGAAGGGTGTCAGGGTGAGAAATATTTTTTAAAAATAGCAGCGTCAGAGAGAGAAATTCGTCTTTATACGTAGGTGGGGGATCAATCGCACGTGTAGAATTCGATACATCCCGGCCTGCGAAGGCATCACCGGCCGGCCACAAAGTGGACCTGTCAGACGCGTGGGAACGGTCGGCCTTTGGGGCGCTCCTTCCCAGACGCTCCTTCAGCGGTCTTTCGTCTTCGGGGTGCGGCCCTCCGTCGCTCCGAAAGAGGGCACCCGGCGCCTAAGTGGCTCCCGGGTGGAACGCCGGCCGACCTTCGCGTCCGCGTCGCGGGTGACGCCCCCCCGTTCCTCCGCATAAAAGGTTTTCACCTCCTTGGCCACCGGCGCCAAATACCCATCCGCCGGACTCTATCCATGCGTATCCCATGGAATGCCTACCAGGGCGTGGCTGATGGCAAACAGAGCAAACATCCCGCGAGGCGAAGGGAAACTTGGCTTGCAGGAGCGAACAGACCTCTCAACAATCCCAAGCAATGCCAAACAAACCCACCGACAACGACAAACAATGTCTGAAAAACTCAACACCAACATAGAAAAGACGCAAATGTAATTTGAAGAAAATAAATTCGGGAAAACATAATAACTGTCTCCCTAAATCGTGCACTTCGGCGTCTGTCGAGGGCGCTACAGTCGGCCGCGACCCGAAAACACCATCGTCTCTGGAGGGAAGAACAAAGGAGTGGCGGGAAGCGCACGGATGATTACGACAGCGCCCCTCCGGACGGGCAGACTTTCCATTTTGGACGAGCGGGACGCATTCCTCCCGATCTCTCCACCTCCCCTTCTCTCACGCTATTCTCTCCAAGGGCGGAAATATCGACGGGGCACCCGACTTTTACAATAATTGCCGAAATATTCTCGGGGAAGGGGAGGGAGGGAGGGGAAAACAGAGGGGAGGGGATTGGAGGGAGAGAGCGGACAAGATGGCGCATCAAAAACGAGTCCTTGAGTACTTGGCAAAAAAAAACCGAAAACTCACGGCGACAACTCGTTTAAGTCTAATGGAATAGAATGAATTTGGAAATTCGCGTGACACAGCAATGAGAATAACTAATCGGTGGCATTTTTAACACACTACATTCATAACTTGTACGCTTTGGCACATGGGCCCACATGGTCAGACTACTCCGAAAAATCTTGAATTGGACCGCGAATACTTGAATGTAAACCTCGGCCGGGGACTAATTATTCAATTAAAAATCCCAAAATATGCATAGTGACCTGATCATCCTTTGGTCGATAATTGGTCTCGATCGAGGTTTACATAATTTGCGCCTCTTCCCGCCAGAGTTCGCATCATCGGCGACAGCAATGTATCATCAATTGGAGTGCATACAAAAATGGCCATGTACCGACGAATCTAATTACGTGTCATGGTTACGCGGTTATGTCAGCATTTTTCAGTCACCGGACATTACTTCAAATGTCCGGCGACTGCCTTCCAGTCTTGGATGAATCCGTCGCGGACAAGAGTCAGATTACGATTGTGGATATCATTAAGATCATAACGAGGGAACAAGGCCATTTATTGGCCGTCCACTTTGGTGCGAGAGCACTTGAAACAAGTTTCAGTTGGTGGCCAATGACGAAAGAATAAGAAAAAAGTTTCCGTTGCTGTCGGCTCGTTCTTCTTGCAGAGGGGAAATTAATGCCCTCCAGACGGAGGGACACGTTGCGGTCTCTTGACCCGGTGAACCCCCGACCGCCGCCGATATCCAATTCGGTGGGCACGCCCCGCGGCCTTCGCTCGCCCAACCGCCTCTCCTCTCCCACCACCGAACGCCGCCGTGGCGTGAGACATTGTTGCGCGCATCGCCATCATGTGGCAAGACCCAACCGCCCTCTCCCCGACCTCCTTCTTTCACGTGCGTTTCCTGCCCCGGATTCGGGTCAAGGTCTTCTGCCCTCGCCCAGAGTGAAAAAGAGGGCCGCTCCCACCCGTGAGTGGGCCGTATAGGCTAACCACTCAAAGGGTCCAAAACAAAGAAATAGACGACAGCGAGTCCTTCCCTAAGAGTATCTGTGCACAATTCTCCCTCTCGGCAGGGAGGGGGGTGCGTGCACCCTTGAGCCGAGGGTCCCTCTCTTTGGCGCGGTCACCTCCGCACGACTCACCCCGGTCTCGGAGCGGTTCCAGGAATGGTGGTCGGGATTTACCATAAAAATTATCAAGTAGTGAAGTTTTTTGGAATGAAAGAAAAGATACGAGCGTAAAAATGGCATAAATCATGAAATAGATTGGACCGAGGAAAGCGTTTCAGAAAGAGGGTCAAATACGAGCTTGGCATTCTTGACATCACAAACATTTCATCTGGTCGGAAGAATACGCTAGTCAGCCTTAAATGTTTCATAAGGTGGGCTGTAGGGAAGTTCAACAAGAGAGCGGGGCTACTTATTTTGGTTGGGCCACAATTTGAATGCGCGTCAATTATTTGGGTACTTGGGAAAATACGATAATTGAGAAATTGGTAAGGACTCCGGACTATAAAATCCGCTGGATTTGCGAACAATCGCCACGAGAAGAGAGCAAGCAGTGGCGTGATGAATTGGAACTAGGAGCCCCTTGATTCACGAAGGGCTCAAAGCGAGACCAAAATTCACGTACTTAATTAGAAGGGTGCGGGAGACCCGAGTTTTATTACGACACCAAAGAGGGAATTATCACGGCACCCAATTACGCAGCTAGATTATAGACCACAGGGAATAAAATTATAAAATATTTATAGACACCGCCGCGGTGACAGATTCATGAACCCGTCCTCCCCTCTTGCAATAAACGCGATTATAACTAAATCGAACCCACGAGCATGAATATTAAAAATTTTAACTTGAAGTTAATTCATTAATCCGTTTAAAAATGTTACATTCCGTGTAAATTCACTTTTGTGCACGTCTACATATGTTTCCTACACTGTTTCTGGCTCAATTTGCTCCGAGGAAATATTGGGGATGTGCTGGAGGAGTCAGGGTGGGGGTGCATGATCACGTCTTCACGGCCTGACTATTAGAGAGGAGCCGAACACCCACGTAACACCCGAGCGGGAGTCGCTACTGCATTACCAAACTGGACCACAAGGATATGTCGGGATGGGAGACAGACACCACTTCTTCCCTTACACGAGACACAACCATTTACCAAATCAGATATGCCTATCCCCGCGCTCTTAATTCGAAAACGTAATATTAAAACTTCAATCAATCTATTATTGCACGGTGCGTATGAGGACGCATGTGCATTTATGTATGTCCACCTACATGCATTTACATTAACGCATGGATGTAGTATATTTGTGCACGAGTCACTTGTAACCCCCTGCCACAGGCAGGAGATGGCTCGCGGGTGTAGCGTAGAGGTGGATGTATAAATGTATGTTTTCAAAGCACCATATCGGTCCTTCTGTGAATTCCGTGTGCACGTTAACATCCACTCATGGTGGCACACACACACACGTCCATAGCCACGTACAAACATTTAGAAGAAAGGAGAAAGAATTTGAAAGACATCCGGATTTAGAAGGGCACTTTGTCATAATTACAGTGAATTACTAGAGGTGTACGTCATAAATTATTATTAGGTAATCTACCGTTTAAGGTAGGTTTTTGGATGGACACAACTATCAAATAAACATTTTGCAACTCCAAACAAAACCCAATCCAGCAACCTAATCTACATCAGGTCCCTCTTCATCTCGGTGTACTTCTTTCCTTCCATCATCCCGTCCAACATCCCTATCCTGTTCCTGCCCTTACCTCGCTTGCCCAAATTCTCCCCTCTATTACCTTCTTCAACATTCCACTACCGCTCAATACGCCTTTCATCCATTTTTCCTGCCTCCATAGGATTTCTCTCAACAAACCCCTCTCCTCACCCACCATCTCCAGTACTTCCTCATTTGTTTTCCTTTCGGACGTCATAAATAAGGAATGTATTTTGAAACTGAAATTCAACTCTTACGTCCGTCGCAAAAGTAAATGATTTCTTCCTTCTCCGGGATAACATAAACGTTTGACCAAGTGCAATTACTATTTGGCGATCGACTTCTCGTTTGTGCTGACCTGCAATGAGAAACAGCGAATGACACAAAAAATAGGTGACCAGCGAAACAATTTCTTGGCACGCAAATTTAGTAATGCTAATTTAACCATTATACTATTTAATATATCGTATTTATGCCATGGACGATTCTGATTGCATTGGATGTAAATTTAAAAAAAAATATTTTTACCCTTGGTTTAAGGATATGGATATCGTATAAAGCCTCAGCTGGTTTGTGAGCGTCATATGTGGACTCTTTTCAATAGGACTCGCAGCTGCCGAGTTACTCGTAGTTTATTATGGAAAGAATCAACCCAGCCGTACTCTAGAAACCAAGAGAGAACCCAAGTCCGTAAAAACTGCGAAAGCGTCATCAAGTTACAAACCTTACTAAAATTCACCCCTACAAAAATAAGGATTTCCACTACTTCACCTTTATTCGCTCCCTCCCGAAACCACGATTGCTTCTACCTAAAGTTCGACAAAGGAAATACATGTGTAATTATAGATAAGAACACCTACCCTCAAAAAATGAACACCCCCATTCAGAATGGACCATACGAGTACACCGTACACCAATGTCTCTAGAAGTTCACTCCACAAAATGGTCCGAGATACAAAATCCGCAATCGCTAATTGTAAGTTCTTTATTAACAAAGCTCTAAAGTTTAAATGGACCGTTTCTAATCCAATCCTCCCACGCCTTTATGGCCTTCCCAAGGTACACAAAAAAAGATTGTCCCATGCGTCCTATCGTTTCCGTGATCAACTATCCCACATACAATATTTCGCAATGGCTGACTCAACAGTTCACCAACATCGGTTTCCATTCGTATGTGAAACACCGCTTTGATTTTATTCATATTATAAAAGACATCACACTAGATGACACCGATATCTTAGTTTCCTTTGATGTCGAGTCCTTATTCCCTAGTGTTCCCAGACACAACAATCTCCTTTGAAGATTGGCTCCATTCCAAACATATCCCCAACGAAATTAAAAGAGTACGACTGGGGTTGATTCTTCCCATAATATTCACAAGGCCGTAGTTACCATTCCTTTATTCATAGTCATAGTTTAGGTTTGACACGCTAGTTTAATGGAGGCAAAGTAAAGGAGTTTACACTGAATCAATTTCATTAATGACTATATAGTAAAGCACAAAGTGTCATGCAGAGAACTGAGAAGATAGTGCGCACGCGCGTGCCGCCCCTCATTCGGTGCCCAAAAGAAATACGTCGCGTGTCCTATCACCAGGTGGACTTTCTCTCGCGCGCTTATCGTCATCGAATGGTTTAACAGACGCCGAAATGGAAACGCTAGGACAAACGACACCACTCTGCTAACCGCAGTGGATTCACGCGTCTTTACCTCATCTTTAATTGCACAGCTTCGCGAGGCATCCGAGGCGAAAACAAATTCTTCGGCCTCTTGGCGAATGGTCCGTTTGAATCTAAAATTAGTAATTAGAAGGCCCAAGTAGCAAGACGGAGGCCTCACGGGTTCTGCGACTCGAGCAAAAGGAGGGGGAGCACAGTCGTGGAACGACATATCTGTAGAAAGAAATATAACGGCGAGGTTTCTAATCTTTCGAGAGATTTCTTCCGAGTGGATCCATTTCCACGGACGACAGTTTCGACGGAGTTAGAGTCGCCCTCCCTTCAGATAAATAGTGACCTGAAGACGCCGACTGAGATGCCGGAGACCCGCACCTCGTTGCCGCAAAACTGAAATGCTTTAGTGTATTCTCCGAAATCCTTCTCAATTTAAATGTGCAGTCGTTGAAAAGCGAGACTCGCGTTCTGCGTGCATATGAGCATCCCGACGCGTGGATTAACTCAATTGCCAGAGCGGGAATCTATTAAAAACTAACACTTAAATCCACAGATAGCGTTCCCGACTTCCACCCACATGTAAAAGATCTGCATGCTATAAGCTGTCGTAATTCTTCGTGTTCACGATAGCAGAGTCAAAGAATCTGAACGGCCTCTTCAGCCAACCAGACCCCGAAGGTCGATTTGGTAGAGTAGATAGAGTATGATAGAGTTCACCCAGTATGTGAAATTCACACATCAGGGTAGGTGGGCCAGTTCCTTTCCCTGTGCCGGCTATGGTATCCCAGAAAGATCTGGTACCCGAAAAATCACATAGCTTGGGTGGAGCGGCAGGTGCCCAGAGTACCTTGCCCGGGAATCGAACCCTCAACCCTTCGGTCAGTAGTCCAACGCTCTACCCCGTGGACCCCCCCCCACATACACACACACATATATATCCATGTGAATGAATATATATATATATACACACACACAAGGGAAAATGTAAGGCAAGTGTGGTGTGGGTGAGGAAAAGAAAGGCAGGGTTTATAGTAATGTGGTGTCACATTAGGCGAGGATTACAAGAGCAGCGGTGGCTCGTCCCGTGCGTCCAGACGCTATCGGTGGCAGGGGGCCTTCCACGTCGGGGGAGGGAGGCGCGCCGTCGATCCCTAAAAGGGTTTCGCCCGATCTCATTACGCCGCACAAGGATTCCCTTCTCCTCGGGCGACGGGAAGCCTGGGAAAGGATTTCGGCGACTCAGAAGGGGGTGGGCGGCGGGGTTTTAGGAGCCCCCACCCTTGCCCACGGGCGGGGTTGCTCACGAAAGACCCCAAGAGGGCAATATCTCGAATGTGGTGACGTCACGGCCCCGGAAAATCCCGAAGACAGCGCGGTGGAGTGACGGCGATGACCTCACGACCCGGCACTGACGTCATCTCACCTCTGCGAGACGCCCCTTCTTGTGAACGACATAACACCCCTTGTCCGCCCCCGCGATCGTCGCGCGGACGTGACTAAGCCAAATTCTACCTAAGGTATCATCGTCCCGTTCCCTCATTATGGTGCCTTCATACACGCAAAATTACGGTTCCGAAAAAAACACATCCTACGAATAACATCCGCAACATTCTTATAAAGATTTTTTTCAGACTTAAAAAAAAAGAAGCATACCGAGTACAACATAATAGTAAGCTCATTTAAAAACGTAGAACTTGTTACAATAATTGGAAAAAATATTCTATCCAAATAAAATAACTGACGAACTATTCAGAATATTCCACAACGTACTTTCTGATCCAAAACAAGAACTAATGGAATGAGACTCGAGTTTGTGAAGTTATACACAGGCGTACAGGGTGTCTTCCTTTCCCTCATTTAAATCACTGGTATTAATTGTTGAGTAACTATGGTTTTCTTTTTTTGGTTTTATTTTTTTAGTTTTATTTAGTACCTTACGAGCAACCACTAGGGTGTGTGGGAGGGGATGAAAACACACCAGACTATCCTAGACCCAAAACACCTTTCCTTGCTAGCGCAGTCAGATAAACTTTATTTTAAAATAAATTCTGGCACCGCTCGGTGGAAAATCTTCCTACTGACATTTGAAAATTAAACAACTTGGTTTTTCCACTTAAAATTGTTTATTATCAAGACCCAGGTTTCGTTATGGTATAATATCACCTGATGATGTTAGACCATAACGAAACCTAGGTCGTGATAATAAAACAATTTAAGTGGAAAAACCAAGTTGTTTCATTTTCTAATGTCAAACGTTATTTTATTCTGATTCCTTATAAAATTTGTTGTCTCGGGCGAAAATTAATGGAATTTGCATAACATATTGAAATGAAATGATTGACATTGTAATTCCAAACACTTTATTTCAAAAAACACGACCCATGTTTCGACGTTCAACATCGAAACCTGGGTCGTGTTTTTTAAATAAGGTGTGTGGAATGACATAGTAAACTATTTCATTTCATTCTGATTCCTTATCTTCCGTGGGAAAAATGACAAATTAAATCTAACTCTTCAGCACTTGTAATCTCTAATTTTTTTGACACAATCTCTCTCCTACCGTATTACGATGGGGCTAATAACAAATTTTCAACATCATCGCTAAAGAGGCATCCTTCAAATGTAAGCTGGAAAAATTACAATTCAGCCTTCGCTCCGGAAGTGATCCCAAAACCTTGATCCTCTAAATAATTTCCATTCGCCCTCAGCTCGTCATTACGTCGTTTCACATATGCAGCTCCTCTACGCTGCACCCAATCGAATTCAGCATCGACCAAAAAATTTAGAAATCTAATGTTAAAATCTAGAAAACCCACGTCCACTGGAGCTAAGCTCTCTCCCGAACTAAGGATATGATGAACAAGCAGCGCAAGTTGTGTCTCGCAGGATTTACTCGTAGTTGGGCGCACGTAGTTCGCCTCGCTGGGCCTTCCCTTCCCGCTCTATATCCGTCGAACCTCACGGGAAGTAAACACAAGACTAGCATCCATCGCCGAACACTTTCTCCAACTCTTGATGCTTTTTAACTTCGACGGAGCTAGGTTGACCCGTCCGTTTCAAATGAGTTATTCACTCACCATTCAATGTAAATTGCCGAAACAACTGATTCAAACGGAGGAGAAAACACACGGAAAACGCATCCCATGCCCATCACGCTCTAGAGAGGAGTTTTCATTTTATTTTGTTTATTCACTACGCCGCAGAGCTCAAGTCTCCTAGATTTCTCTAAAGGTGGCCAATTTTTAATTACAATAACAATGTTATGCTATAACGAAACCTGGGTCGTGAAAATAAAAAGTTTATGTGGAAAACCAAAGTGGTTTGATTTATAAAAACGTCAGTACAACCTATACGATTAATTTTTTTTGTCCCAGACCTCAGATGTGTACGTACACCAGCCCGGTATGATATTTTAACCATACGTATATAATCGTTTTCTACATTTTTATCGGAAAGAATCAATTATGACCATCAACTCGAATATTTCAAAAGTTTCTGATCAACAAAGCAGGCGCAAGTCTCGGCTCGACAAGAATAAAAAAGTGTAGACGAAAATGTTCAAATTCAAGGCCGCGATTGTCATTTTTTTCGATACCAGAGGGATTATTCACATCGATTCATAGGTCGGGGGGGCACGGAGATCAGGGGATCCACATCCCGCCCAACAACTGGATGTCCTGACAGCCATCAGAGAAGAGGTGTGTGGAGGGGAGGAGGGAAGAGGGTTGGGGTGGGGGGAGAGGGTTGGGGAGGGCGGTAGGGGGGGGGTGCACCACTGGGTCGCAGCGTCGTTAACCGCTGAGGTCTCGGTGGTGATCTCGCAGGGCAGACGATGTTTGTTTCACCTGACGTCCAATGGAGCTAATTAAAATTTAATGCCAATGATGCGATCAGCTACCACGATGAAAGCAACATATCTCACTGCTAGGCCAATTTAGGTGATTTCTACAATCTTAGAACTTGGGGCGTCAGGAGTGATGTGAAATGTCTACAGTTCCAGCAATTAAATCTGGGAAAATAAATATTCAGATCCAGATTAATAAAGACTAAGAAATTCCGAATAAATAAGACGATTTTTAAAGGACTAAGTGAATGACCACAGAGTCGAATGAACCTTCGATTATTATTAGGTAATATACCGGTTAGGGTAGGTTTTTGGATGGACACAACTATCAAATAAATATTTTGTAACTCCAAACAAAACCCCAATCCAGCAAACTACTCTACATCAGAAGCCTTCGATATACTACTAATATTTTGCAGTGTTTTGACAGCAGTTCCTTTATATAATCAATAATGTCCTCTTCATCAACTCTCATTCTGTGTCGAAGAAGACAACTACCAGTAAGATTTGAGTGCGTGTGAACGTCTGACTATTTTGATTGAGTCTGATCACTGGCGAGGGATTGACTTTCCCCGTAATCATCACACCGAGCTTAATATTCGCCACCTTTTTTCCTTTTACTGCCGGTTAAGAAACCATTTACGGCTTTGGGAAAAATTATTTAATACAGTCATTCTCAATGTTTTATTAGCTTCCGAGAATCATCAACAAATATGAAAACATTCACATTGATATTCCCTAAAAAATGTCGAGCAATAAGCGTAAATAACTATTTCGCATTTCCCCTACAAGTTCAGTACGAAGCATCAAGTAAAAGATGGAGTACTTCTATTGGTCGACGTAAGTGAAGAGAAACGGAAAGTAATTTACGTTTCGGCCTAGCGTGGGTAGGTTTTCATTGACAAAAACCACAAGCCATTGCAAATTAATAGGCAACTTTGTGAAGTGTACGGAGACGGAATAATAAGGGAAGGCGGAGAGAGGCCGTGTTGCATTCAGTTTGAAAATGGCCACACCAATCTTCACGACGAGGACCGCAGTGGTCTGCCTAGCCTTGTCACAGATTAACTGACGGATGGCCAGTTCTTGGACATCATCTTACAGCTTCTACCTCTGGTCTTATCTACCAATGCACAGTGGCGCTGAAATAATTCCTTCAGTTTCAGCTGTAAGTGCCAAAGATTTATATCGCTTTTCAGGTACGTAGTGCATATACTCTTCGTGGTTTCAGCTTCTCCGTAACCAAGCTATCCAACATAACAATGCGCAGTCCTCTGCTCTTTCCTAATTATTTCTCATGAAACGGACCGCTTTCCCTCTCCCCGTATCCCGTCCGAAATCAAACCCTTCCCCTAACTTCGGGAACGAAAACTGTCAATGCAACGGCCATTGTTTCCATGCCCCCCCCCCCCCACCAAAGGTACACCTGGGATACCAACGATCGGCGTGATTGCTCGCCCAGGGAAGAAGATGAGCAAGAGGGGGGGGGGCGACCTTTCGCGCAAATGCCACCCGGCGGTTGAACCTCCGCTTCGCTTTTCAGACTTCATTTGTCGTCGGTCTGCCCTCCGGGTGGTGAGGCGGTCGGAGTAGGGGTCAACTCGGGACGATCGGCGATCCCCAACTGTGAGTCAGGCAGGAGGGGCCCGCAACGGGGCTCGAAGCACTCAAACCGTAGAACGATTTGACATTTGGCGAGACCAGAGCTCGACTCGTAAGCAAACTCTCCACGGCGTATGAAGTGCACACTTCAGTGGAGGGTAGTAGTGTTTGGGGGGAGGGAAGGTTTCTGTGATGATGTGGTTTCTGATCTCTGACATATATAACATTTGGGGAAGGTGAGAACTCGCGAAATTACATTAGCATTCCGATCGTTCGAATTTTCTGATTTGAACCGCCACAGATAGATCCTTTAGCACTCTCATCGCCAACTTACCAGCAGGTCCCGTGCTACGCCCCGCCGCAGCCATAACCTTTTCTATCAACCCAAAACCTGCCGGACTGGCCTGAAGAAGGCCCCTCAGAGAAGGCCAAGAGCTTATACTTCATGAAATGTTAGTGTTCGTCCGTGTTAAGGTAGTAATGCTATTTGCTACTCCTTCGGATTAATGTCCTTTTACGTGTTCTATATTTATATTGTTGTGTTCTATTGTGCGTCCAAATGTTATATTGTGCTCTCGTCCTTCTACCATTCATCAACGATATATGTATATATACTATATATGTATAATTTCACACATATATATATGTTCAGTTCTGTTCCTAATTCCTCTTGAGAAAGGTGGTTGGACCACCGAAAATTCGAGAACCAGTGAGTTTTCCCTCTTTTGTGTGTTTTGGTTTCTGTGTTTGTTATGACTATCAGTGAATTTACATTACACGTTTGTGGGTTTTCCAAAAAAGTGTATATATATAATATTTTTATATATATATCTATATAAATAAATATACATAAATGTGGGTCGCGGTAGTCCAGGGGGTAGAGTGTTGGTCTACGGCCCGGGTTCGATTCCCGGGCAAGGTACTTTGGGCATCTGCAGCTCCACGCAAGCTAAGTGTTTTTCGGGTACCAGGTCATCGTGGGAAACCATAGCCGGCACAGGGAAAGGAACTGGCCCCCTACCCCGATGTCTGAATTTCACAGGCCGTCGGGCTTAGCTTTGGGTGAATTCTACCATCACCTACCAAACCGACCTTGGGGTTGCTTACAGGGTTTATGGTTTATGGCCGAAAGCTCACACAATCTACAATGTGAGAATTCTTTTACGTGTTATATATATATATATATATATATATATATATATATATATATATATATGTATATATATACACACACACACACACATATATATATATATATATAATCAATGTGAACATGTAGAGCCTTCACTATTGAGTACGCATGTTACATAGATATACTTTAAAATATCATCCTGCACAAATTCCTAATGTTCAAATTGGAAAATATCATATTTGTTTATCCAGGTTAATGACAAAATTGAAACGGTAATGCTCATACTTTTCTCCATGGGAATTTAATTATCTAACCGTTCGAGAAATAATCTTTATTCTCTGAGGAGTATCTTCCACGGTGCAGGCAGTCCGTTGATGGGGGGGAATCGAGATATCGGAGCGCCATGTCCACGCCGAGACCGAGCAGATTTTGCGGGGAAGGGAGAGATGAGGGGATGAAGGGTGGTTAGGGTTGGGGGAGGAGGGGATGGGTGAGGGGTGGGTGGTGTGAGGCAACCGAATGCGTCTCGCGGGAGGATACGAGAGCGGCCGACGGCTGCGATGACCCCTTCCGCCCCCTCTCTACGCAAGGCAGGGGAGGGGGAGGAGCCTCAAGTGCGGGCGGTTGCCCCGCGGTTATCTTCCGGAGCCACCCCTCACAGACGCCCACGGAACGGGGGCGACAATTGCGAAAAATGACGGATGTCTTGATGCGGACTGTGACACAAACATCGTCTGGCGTTGAAAAACAGATGCACTGATACAATGAACCTGATTAAGGTCTGGTAATCAGACTATCGTCGCTGTGGAAGCTAGAGTTTTAAAAAGCCATTTTCCCCAAAAAAATTAAAAAGATCGGAATGATTGCAAACGAAGGCTCAAAGGAAACCGTGTTTATCAACCCAAACAGACGGTCGTGTAGTCATTGCCTTATCTAACTCTTAACTTAATCGTTTTCCGTGTTCGCAGTTCGTCTCGCTGGCAAGGAATCTTCCGAGTTCGACCCCGGAGTGCATGCTAGATATTTTAAAGATTATTCCCATCATTTGAACGACTTTCACCATTTCAAAATGGAGGCAATATTTAAATTTGCTTGACTGCAGTAGAATCACCCCTTGCCACTCACCCAAGTCGAGTACCTTGCAGAGTTCCATGTATAAAAGAGGAAAATAAGTATTGCGTTTCTGCGGCTTGCATTGTAATTGCCAAAAAATGATGAAATCTCAGAAAGTTGCAAAACATTTCGGAGAAGAGGCGCCGAAAAAACTTCTCCCCTGCGCGTTCTTTCCCATGACATCCCTTCTTCTACAGCTAACTACCGCACTACTAGTTAGAACACTAATGCTACGTCAGATTAATCTCAAAAAGCAACACGGGCATCAAAACAAGGTCAGACCCGGCAGCTCCGACCATCAGGCCACTCTTGGCATTCGCAAACTGAGGCGCCTCTGACCCCGGGCCGAGCCTCGAATATCCAAAACCAGTCGTCGCCAAAATTCGTGAAGCAGGAGGGGCGTGACACCCGCTGGGGACAGTTTCACTGGTGGGCAGAGGGGGTTGGCATCGTTTGCAAGTGGCTGTGGTCCAGAGAGAGAGAGGATGAGGAGAGCATACATGATTCACACGGACACGCCCTTCCGAGGGGGACACAAAGAGAAGTGGATGGCCGGGAGAATCTACAGGTTTAACGCAGGAGGGGGCCGGGATTGGCCGAGGTACATATTCACATTCGTCAATTGTCGGCGGCGACGCGACCCTTGCACCGGTCAGGGACACCTTGATGATTGCCGATCCCCGGCGACGTCGACTGCGAGGGATTCCTTCGTTCCCAGTGGCCCCCACCCCCCAACCGCAACCGCCCCATCGGAAATGAATTCACCCCCGCGGCAGGGGGTCGGCCGCCATTTTTCTTCTTCACAAATTTCAAATCCCGGGAAACGTGACCACGCCGGTCACCCTTCCGCGAGTGGACGGGGAGGTCAATCCGGGGCGAGAGAAGACTACGCCCTGCATCCAAAGTTTCAGTCGAATAAAATCCGAGAGTTTCGATTAACAGCAATGGGGTATTTACGCAGAGTAGACGTTCAATGCGATAGAACCTTAAATTGTTGAACACACGCGGCCACCTTCGCGTGAAGAGAAGGTAAAACTTTGCTCACAAGCAAGCCAATCACAATCCAGGGCAAACACATCTCCACTCCCATAAGCGGACAACTCCCCATCACGTCCATCAATTCAATCCCTGTCCGTTGTTATTGCACGGAGTTTCAATTACGCAAATTAAGCGTGGAAATACTTATTTATTTTGGAGAACTGAGAAGCCTCTGAAGGAGACCAGTGTGCACTGCGGTTCTGGACGCGAATTAAAGCAACCTAAGACCGATCATGCGCTACAATATCCATTAAAATTTATTATTTTATTACATCTGCACGTTTACGTATATTTTTGCAAGGAAAAAAGCTACCGAAAAGTAAAGGGACAATTCCCTTCCCTCTCCTAACAAAATTCAACCTGACCTTCAGCCCTACGATTAACCCCATCTACAATTCTGCATACTTCCTCCCTCCCTTCATTCCGTCTAACATCCATATCCCATTTCTGCCTCTTCCTCGTTTGCCCAACATTCTCCCCTCTATTACCCTCTTCAACATTCCACTACCGCTCAATAAGCCTTTCATCCATTTTTCCTGCCTCCATAGGATTTCTCTCAACAAACCCCTCTCCTCACCCACTATCTCTAGTACTTCCTCGTTTGTTTTCCTTTCGATCCATTTCACCTTCCCCATTCTTCTCCACACCCACATTTCAAAAGTCTCCAATCTACGTCTATCCTCCTGCTTCAGTGACCACGTTTCCGCACCGTACGTAACTACGCTCCAAATCAACGTTTTAACGAACCTTTTCTTAACATCCTTACGCAACGTCTCTGTCATCAATTCATTCCTCCTTGAGAAAGCCTCTTTGCCTAACGCAATTCATCTCCTTACGTCCTTACTACTTTGACCGAGTTGGTCCAAAACACTTCCGAGATACGTTAACTGTTCCACCCGCTCTAGCTTTTATCCTTCTATTTTAACGATTACCCTAGCCTTTCTTCTTCTGGAAAACCACATAACCACTGTTTTGTGATTCGTATTTCCATTTACTTTCATCCCATATCTATCGCTCGGAATTTCCAATGAACTCCTTGAATGTTTATTTTCTTTTCTGTCCTCTTCCTTTTTCTGTCTCTTCCTCTTTCTCGAAAATTACATAACCTTTGTTTCATTAACATTGATTCTCATCCCATATTTATCGCACTGAACCTCCAATTCACTCAGCAATGCTTGCAACCCCTTGACCGACTGACAAACCAAAGCCTGGTCATCAGCAAACCTAACCGATTTTACGAATTCCCCTCCGACTTTCATTCCCACCTCCAATTCTTCCCATGCCTCTTTAATCATTTCCTCCATACATATACGTTGAACAGCACCGGTGACAATGGGCAACCCTGCCTTAACCCTCTTCCTAACACCACCCATCCGGACGAGTAGGATATTATTACAATGAAAGAATTTTCACGAATGAATAAAGACCAAAGTATGACAATAAAAATACTGGGTCTCTCGGGGTCAAATGGCCAAATACTCGTATGCCGCCACTCTAGGAAAGAATTGAATACAAATAAAGCTATGGAGTTTACTCTAGACTCGGAGGGAATGCCTTGGCACATTTGAGTACGAACTATTTATTCAAAGTATATTATGTCGGGTTGGTCATGGCATACCGAGGTGGGGTTCGTGGTATTACGTACAGTAAATACTAAGGGCAAGAAAAGACTTAGAAAGTCGCAAATATCATAAGGAGCGGAATGAATCACATTTCATAAGAGGAGCAGTCGTTGGGTGCGCTGAAATTGATGGAGAGTCGTCATGACATTGAGACTCGTGGTGCGGGGGCGGGACGAGCGATGGTCTCCGGCATGGAAGATAGGGAGCGCGCACCCCTGATTATCGCGCGGGGTAGGCCCTCGGCCATTTTGGTGCGCGACGCCATTTTCAACACGCCTGGTGCTCGCAACGGCGCTTTCTCCATGGAATGCGATCCCACTGCAAATCGCCAAATTAGCCAGTGGCTCGCTTCTCAAAGGTCCGAGGAATTTTTGAATTGCTTGGCAATGGGATTAAATGTAATATCAAACTTTCGTGTTCGCACACGAGTAATGCGACAAAATTATTGAACGAATCTGGGGTGGAAACCCCTCAAGAAACGAAGATTGATGTTTAGGTTTAATCTCTTAAGTCAATTTGAAACCGACCAGTTTTCCGAAGACGATGATCACATTTAACAAATCCCCAATTGCTATTTGAAACACGATCATTCGTTCAAGATCCACAACTACATTATAGTCCACAATTCACCGCAAGAGCGTGTGGCGGGGGTTGTCACCCGTAAGAGTGAATAAACTCTTAAGCAAAACCAACAAATTTCTGCAAATTTACAACCACAGAGGCGTATATATTAATGCGAAAACTTTTTCAACTTGCGACTTAGAGAGATTGAAAGGAGAACGGATAGGTGTAAGATGCGGATTTTCCGAAAACCATTAGAGACAGAAAAAGCTGCTACTCAGATTGATTAGAGATTAAAAAGAATCCTCACTACGCATATAGGTATGCGTGTGTGTGTGTGTGCATATATTTTAGCATATGAACATGCAGGTATGCATCGGCGAGTGTGTATTTGTTTATGTCTATGTATACGCAATCATGCGTACATATATTTAACAAACATGTTGTTGCCTGATTTTACTATAAATGGTGGCGGTGCCATGTGTATATCCCTGTTGAGTCCGTTAAGTGGTTCCTCGTTCATTTGCATGTCGGAATTTTTTTCTGTAGTTTCATCTCTCATGCACGATATGTGCCTCTGTCTGTTCGTGTGCCGTGAACGCCTCGAGTGGATACATATCCTGTCACACCCCTTCCCGCTAACCTGCAGGATATTATCAAGGAACAGGTTTAGACGAAAGCGAGCAAGCGCTGCGTCATTCATTGCCATTGACGAACTCTCAGAAAGCCTTGCAAAACGTGACTGTTAACTTGAAGAAGCGGCCGCCCGAACGGAGGCTGCCGCGTACGGCGCTTCTGCACATCCACAGCTCTTAACAGCCAAACCAATCTATCAACCTGTTTCAAAGACCATGTTTCCGCGCCGTATATAACCACGCTCTAGATCACAGTTTTAAAGAACCTTTTCTGAAGAAATAACTTCGTATGAACTAACAATTTGGAAAGACAATTTATGATGTTTCATGCCTAGTGTGTAATCACCCCAGCCACATACTCTTAAAGACGGCTCGGAGAGTGCCACGCAAATAGAGAGACAATACAGGCCTCAGACGACTCCAAAACAATGGTAGTAAACCTAATTTCAATTCCTCCGAAACTATGTTTCTCAGTAAACAAAAAATACCGGGACCGTAAACTTGTTGACAACATGACCAAGTTTACGGTCCCGGTATTTTTTGTTTACATTGATTCACGACCGTAGCTACGTTCCTTGTATATTTAAATTATGTTTCTCTGGAAGAATTGTTCGCGTATTTAGGAAGGTAATTATTTTTTTAAAAAGTGTTTAAATATGGGTTTAAAGACTTGAGGTTGAGGACAGCGACGCTTTGGGACGATGTTTGACGAAAATTGGGATAGGAATAGTGGCGATTGGGGAGATGTTCAAGTGGATGATGGCTGTCGAGGGGTTGAGATTGAATTACGTGGGGAGCGGAGGGTGGTTGGGAGAGAATCAGGGAAGGGAGGGGATCCGAGAAGGGAGGTTCGGGTGCCGGTATTCCGGTATTATTGTTTCGGTTTCTCCGGTTCTGACGGTGATGGACGGATTGGAAAGGTAGGCCAAGGACGGGAAGAAGTGTGAAATCTCTGCGTGGAATTTTGTTTTTTTTCCTCCTCGCTGGCTTGAGGGTTTAATGCGGGTATTTGGAAGGAGATTTGGGAAGAGAGGCGGGCGGGGGTACAGAGGGAAGTGGCGAGAGGATTCGGAGAGCGGCGGCATCGACTTTCTGTGAACGGATAACGAGCAGTTGATTGATTCAGCAACGTCGTCAAGGTGCGATTCATCGATGGCGGCCTATGGGACAAACCACAGCGCGCCTCGATCGCACGCCCGAGCGAACGAGAGCCTTCCTTCCCACGGCGTCACACTTTCCCGCAACACGCTCGCGCCCCCCCCCCCATGGCCCTCCCCTCCCCCTGCTCGCGTGAGCCGGTGCCCCCCCCTCGGACCGCTACGCCGAACTCTCTCTCCTTGACGTCCCGGCGCACACGGCGCCTCGTCAGCGTTCATGTTTCGCGAAAATCCCCTCCGCCGTTCGCCCCGGATGGGTTGATTGATGCTGCGATGGCAAAGATCGGGGGCATCGGCTGAATGACCTTCGTCATACGAGATGGCTCCTGCATACCCTCCCATGACGCTCACAACATGGTATATTACGATAAACTAAAGCTCCACGTTAGGTAGGTTAAACGATAAATTCAAAGACAGCTACAATTCTAAGCTCCGCCTCACACGGGGCTCAACTCGACCATCCCACACCAACATCTATTACATCGCACCATAAGAGCCACCGCTAGGGTGTGTGGCAGCGGGTGAATACACACCAGACTAATTTACACTCAAATACTTCCCCACCCCCGTAGCACGGTCGGACTTTTTTCCAACCCAAATCGTTTGTGGATAAAATGACATTTAATATCTGCCGGTTTTACTCTTAATTTCTCTAATTTTATAGGCATGATCTTTCCTACCGTATAGCGATGGGTGTTATAATACATTTTCAACACCATTGCTTAAGAAACATTCTTCCAATTTATGCAAGACATTAAATGTCTAATTTAACCTTCGCTCCGAGAGTGATCCCCTGACTGACTCCTCTAACAATATTTTGGATAAGCCGCTAATTTTATTTTTACAACGTTTTACAAATCTTGCCCCTCTACGTCACATGCGATCCAATTCGGCAATCAATCCAACTTCGTGAGGACCCCATATGCGTACTAGCAGCATATTCTAAATGAGGCATAAGCAACAAAAGATAAAATTTCTCTTTCGCCTTTTCATCGACCACATTTCCTCAACACTCTTCTAAAAAATCCTGATTTTTCATTAGGTTGTCCACAAACATTACATCTACATCTACATAAGTACCCTGCGAGCCACCAAAAAGGTGTGTGGCAGGGTTAACAAACCATTCTTCAGTTACACATGCCGCCCTCCATCATGCGCTGTTGTTTTCTTCCCTAATAATTCGCTATCCCAAACAGTCTCCCTTTTATTTAGGAGTTTTCAACATTCAGACGATAATCAATAGGCTGCTCCTTCCCTATTCATTTAAATTTCCTTTTGCCAATTTCCGACAGCAACCGTATTTCCTCACTCACTGAACACAACTTCTTCATTTGTTTTCCTTTCCTTTCGTTTTCACTCCCGTTCTCTACCGAAACCTCTTCTCAAAGCTCAAGGTAATCAATCCTACCATCACCACCTATTTGCAAAGATCAAACCATTTAATCTGCACGCACTTTTCCTCGAGAACGTTTCGATCCGCGGCAATCTTGTTATGGTGGCAATTGATCGAAAGAAAAAAAAAGGGCACCAAAAGTCCGGGAAGTGAACACGTGCACAAATTGAGCAAGGGAAGATGCCGAGCGGCGGCCCGGGCAATAAGTGTGCGGGAGGGGGGTGGTCGCTGTACAGCATGTGCGAGTGCATGCATTATCATAATTTCATTTAAAATAATTATCATAGAAACATGTAAATTCACAAAAATAAATGTTAGCCCCATCGTATTAACGCAAGAGAGATTAGGTGCACGACTGATATGTATATTTAATATTACATTTTTCCCGCGATCGAGAAGAGATTACAAGTACGCTGTCCGGCCACGCTAGAAGGGAAAGGCAGCGTGGTGTGTAATTACCCCCTGCCACGCATCCTAGCGGTGGTTTGCAGGGTCGTGTTCAATAAAAATAGTAAATGCAATAATAGCCATAAAAAACTAGAGGTTTTAAAAATATTTTTTGTGAATATTGTGCGAATTATGTCCTATTGCAATAATGGATTAGAAAAAAATGGATTATTAAAAACGTGCGAAAATATCGATTTCGCAAAATTATAAGAGTTCGGAATCGAACTCGGGGACAGCTAAAACGTATGAATTCAAAATTTCGAATGAATTCGTCGATACTTTCGTGTAATGTCCAAACATTTTACTCAAACAGCTTTCCCTTATGTTCGTAAATATCTCTAACAGAACGATTCGATTTACACTACACAAAACTCGTTACAGATCTACGACACGTATATGTGTCCCTAAGTTGATGTTTCAATACGTCAGGTCCTAACAGAAGCAGTTGGATAGACTACAAAGCAGACTGAAATTTGCGAATAATGTGCGATGATTGGTATAAATGCTAAAAAAGAGCCATCGCCCTTCGAACCAACATTTCCTCACACTATTTACAAGACTGGGCTGAATCGAGATATAACCCTTAATTCCTTAATGGCGCTGCCTTAGTTTGCAGATTTATCGGAGGTTGAGCTGACTCATTTGCAAATTCGTAGGCTTCCCAAATTACATGTTGGTGAAGTGTCAAAAGTATAAAGCTCTGTACATTATATGTACGTACACAATTATACTATACATATATGGTATAATAATTTATCAGTTGTAAACTAAACCAAGGTTATGCAATTTTCGAGAGAGAGAAAGGCTAAGCTAAACATCAAATTGGGAGGGCAAAAACGAGAGTAGCAGGAACAGTTTACCCGACTAGGAAGTGTTTTGGACCAAAACGGTCAAAGTGGTAGGGACGTACGGAGAAGAATAGTATTAGATAAAGAAGCTTTCACAAGGAGGAGGGAATTAAAGACAGAATTGAGGGATGAAGGTATAACAGAAGTATGAGTAATTGAAGACGGGCTTATTTTAGTGTTGCATGTCGATTTGTGTTTTCCTGGGAAAGGCATGTGAACTCTTGCCGTACCGCTGTATAGCTCTGCCCATCCTAAAACTACCTTAACCAGTAGAATACCAATTGTAGTAATTACTATTACCACACGTACATAAATCCATATCAATTTTTCTCATTTAGTAATTTTTCTAACGAATGCTTCTTGATGAGAGGGTAGAACGTTAGGCAAATGAGGAAGGGGTTGAAATAGGGGGGATAGGGATGTTGGTCGGAATGAAGGAAGTAAGCCGAATTGAAGAGGGGTATATTATAGCGTCGAATGCTGTGTTTTGATAGGTAACTACTTGCATCGTTGTACCTTTGTGTATAAAGAATACCAACAGGCTCTACTACGTGGAAATTACGCATTATGCAAAACAAAAAAAATACAATTTTATCATTTTAAAAATTCCTAGCTGTTGCATATTGCGGCGGAAATGGACGGCGATTGGAGGAATCAGGGTTTGGTGTAGCAGGGGAGGCGAGTCAGGCGAGGCGCTGGGCGGGAGGGGGGGCCAATGGGGATGGTCCATTCGCTTCAGGCTGCTGTAACGCGATACTATTAATCAACGCAATCGTGGATGTGTGTGCTTGTTGTGGATTCACCCTCTGCCACACACCCTACCGGCGGTTTTCAGAGTATCATTTGCATGAACGTATGATGCGTAAATAAGTCTGTAGACAATTTTGAAGCAAGTGGAATCTGTCCACACATCGAAAAGCTGCATCGATGATTTCAATTCTGCTGACCGTCCGTCGCTGGGCGACACGTGGTGCACCCTCCCCCCCCTCCAACCCGGGGTCGGCCAGGAGAGCGCGCCCCCCTCCCGGGTGCGATCCCGCTACTGCCCCTCCCCCCGCCCTTCGCCCCCTCGGGAGGAAGATCGCTGCATTGCACGTCACCCGGACGACAGCTTGTTGCGCGGACGCGATAACGGCAAACTCTACGGAGCACGTATTTTCATCGTCACGGAGTGCAGTTCACGGACGCGAGTGGGTTTCTTTCTCATGGACTCAAGAGAGTGGGCACTGCTAAACTTCCGATCAAGCGACCGGTTGAAGAAATACTTTCAAACTCTACATGCACACTACACACGATAGCACACGCACTCCCCGCCTTACTCCGTTCCGACCAACAAACCCCATTCTTCCTCTCCTGCTATCTACATGGCAGACAGACCGGTGGTTAATGAGTTCTGGGTTTTGGAGGAGGATGGAAGAAGTGGAATGGATCGAGGGAGAGACAAGTGAAGGGAGGTGAGGAGAGGGGGAACAGGGAGGCAGGCAAAACACGGATTGAAGATTGGATTTGAGTACAACGAGGGGTTTTAGAGTATTCGTGTTCGTTTAACCGACGACAGCCTTGATCACTTGTTTTGATTTATTGCTTGAATTTCTTTCACGCAGTAAAGAGCAATCGATAGTGAAATTATTCGTATTAAACGATTATAAAAATATCCATCATGCGAAAAGTCAATGGGCATAGGTAACTCGAAAAACGAATTACACAAACAATGGAAAGAGATGTTTTGATATGGTGGATTTATTATTAGGTAATCTACCGGTTAAGGTAGGTTTTCGGATGGACGCAACTACCTAATAAATATTTTGTGACTCCTAACAAAACGCAATCATGCACCCTAATCTACAACAGGTCCCTCTTCATCTCTGTGTACTTCTTCCCTCCCTTCATCCCTATCCTGTCCCTGCCCTTTCCTCGTTTGCCCAACATTCTCCCCTCCATGTGGTGGAATATCATGTTTAATTAAAAATTTGCAATTTTCCACTAAAATAAATTTAATACTGTACGACCTGATAATTCACCTGATGATGATGCAGTTACATTGAAACGGGTCGTATTAAATTTCATTTTGTGAAAAATTGCAAATTTTCAATTGCACAAGTTAGTAAATGAAAGATTATGATTGTTGATCAATATATTGAGTGGCAACAGATTTTTGGTGAGGCCGGGGATTGACGTCGGGTCAGGGATGAGGATGGCCAGGGGCTTGGACCATCAAGAGCTCGCTCATCTTAGCTGCGAAAGAAGCGACTCTTGGCAGGGATTCCATCCGTGCGCCTCAGAACGTGAGTGAGGGGCGCTTGGAACGTCGCGCGTCCGATTATACTCCTCAATGATCACAGACATATAAAACCCATCTCTGTATCTATTGAGTCCCCCAGTGTTCGTGCCTGCCTCAGTGCACGTACTCGGGGCACCCCCTCTACAACTGGAAACACGTCCGGGGGAGTCGTCGACTGAGTGCGAATTCAATCTCCGGTGCATCATCCATTGTTGGTAACGCGCAATCGGGATTATTTCGGTTGCATACGCGGCACCAAAAGTTGGCAACTCTGCCATGGGGGAGTACTTCAATCGCGTCTTTGTCAACACATCCGCTCCACCCCCTCCCCTCCCCTAATTCTACGCCTACACCCTGCGAACCATCACGAAAGTGGGTGGCAGGGGTTGTATTTTAACATTAGTTAAGATTTTAACCGTGATTAGACAGATTTTTTCCGACGGGTATTTCTCTCAGTCGGTGTTCACTTATCTTTCCTGCATTCAATTCCAATCTCGAATTCTGGTCCTGATCATGACGTTACCAATCAATGTACACGTGTCTAATTTACGGGGCTACATTTTCCCTCTTGCGTCAATATCAAAAATCATTTACAATTCTTAATATTCTAGTAGGTTAAGTCGTGCGAGAGATCTTCGTCATACCACTGGCTCCCAAATAATAAAGAGACGGGGAGCTTTTCCCGGTGTCCCGGTCAAACAGTCTCACTCGAGTCGTCCGTCAACCTCGGCTGAGGATGAAGGCTTGACCGACAAAACGTCAACCGTGATATTCGTGAGTTTCCTATATATCTGTTTTTATGTTTAGTTAGGCTGTAAAGTATTTACACACACACTAAAATAACTCAGGTAAATAAAAACACAAGCACAGAACAAAAAAGAAAAGTACTTTCTAGGTTTAATTCAAATGTTCGGCGTCACAATCACATTCTTCAGTGGAAGGAAGGCTACAATCGGTCCGTTCGGCAGGCAATATCCCTCTTATTATTGAGGTTTCACCTATAATAATGTGGAGGTAGAATTACTCCATCATGAGTCAGCGTTGAAACTCGTACTATTATTGGTAGTCTGCACTTACAAACCATGTTTAACGCGGCACTCAATAACCTAAATTTCGATCTCATTCCATCGCTTACAGATATCTACATTTTCTGCCTTCCTGCATTCCATCCAAAATACCTATTCCCTTTCTCTCCTTCCACTTGGCTTTCCCACAGCATTCTCACCTCCATATCGACGTGTGAAACCACTGTCTTCAGCAACTTATTGCTTCAAAGTTCCCACCGCATCCACTTGCCCTGCCTTCCTCAACATTCTCCCCACAAACCTCTCTCCTCCACTAACATATCAAGAACGTCATTCTTGGGTTTTTCTACGCGACCAATTTTTCCCGCGTCTCGTAAGGTTTCCAATCAACATTATCCCCTTGCCTCAACGATCAAGCCTCCGAGCCGTACAATAAACGCTCCATATTTTTTAAGTTTTCTCTACTGTACGCCGATTGAATTCCTAACTTAACGCCAATGCCATCATCTCCCACCCCTTTGTAAAAACAAAACGATTTGTACTCCGCTATAAGAGGGCTCCCGTCCGATAGAATTTGGCGATCGTCAGTTCGTATCCTAAAGAAGGAGTCGACAGGTCGTGCACGAAAAAAAACCTCGTGATTGCAGCGTCTCCCATCTCACGGTGGCCAATAATAACATTATGAATCACTGACTTTTAATAATAAAACCACTTTACTTTTCCACATAAACTTTTTAATTTTTACTACCTAGGCTGATGATGTTATGTTATAACGAAACCTAGGTAGTAAAAATTAAAAAGTTTATGTGGAAAAGTAAAGTGGTTTTATTATTAAAAGTCAGTATGAAGATTTTCCACCAAGTTACGCCAGAAACTGTTTTTTTTATTATGAATCACATTAAGTTTTATTTTTTTATGACAACTCATTTTTTACGTAAAGCGATTTGCATTATTCCGGCACAGAGGTGGAGGTAGGGTGGGGGGAGGTGCGTCCAGGGAGCTCTGAGGAATCAGACTTTCGGGTTACGCGACTTTGCTCGCGGGACTCCTCGACCAGAAAGGTGAACGATTCATCGTTTCAAAGATAAGGAATGTGTCTGCACGCTAAGATGGAGAATCTTGAAAAAATCTAGAAAACTTCTAGCATCGCGGGGCCAGATCAAATATCACCCACAGTTTTCAATCCCGCCATTCTTGAGCATTTGAAACATCAACTTGCGGACAAGTCAAACATACGCTGAGGAGCAAAATACTGCTTTAGAGAGGTTTAAAATTTCAACGACATATGCACAAGTTAAATATGTTCAGCAATAAAAACCTAATTTAAAAAAAAAACATATAGCATTTCATCTAACACGTCTGCGATACCGAGAAAGATTGCCACACTGGAGGGAAAAGCAGAATGAACGAGGACGGAAGAAGGCTCCACACTACGGAAGCCGGAAATAAGTAAATAATAACCGCAGCGAAGAGTCGGTGGGGAAAGCATTTTCGTCCAACTGGACGGAATGTGACGTTTAGCGGCTCTCCCAGTACTTTTTCAGGAAGACGGAGGCGCTTCGCGTTTCCTTCCGTTCGGCGTCCTTACCGCTCAGGTAGTGTCGAATCCACTTCTTCTTGGGAGGCGGCGGAATCCAGGCATCGTTCGCCTCCGTCTCCACGACGAGGACACCCATGGTGCACCGGGGCGGGAGTCGGCGACCGTCGCAGCGCCGGAATGCGGCGGGAGGAGGGGTCGTTATCCACGGCTCTCCCCCGCCCCCCTCCCAACTCTAACTGTCGCCCCCGAGCGCCTCCGGAAGCCTGAGGCTCACGCGACGACCTCAAGCCCCCCGAGGGGAAGGAACGACCCCCTCCGCGCCCCGGCGACCCAAGAACTTCACTTCACAAAAACCGACACACACGCAAACACACACATAAGCACTGTAAAAAACAAGACACGCACGCGGGGCACGCGCGCAACACAGACACCACTTCAAGAACCAGAGTCACACGCACGCGAAGGAGAGGAGAACCAAAATCCACCAATTCCTCTCTCTCTCCTCTTGATTTCTCTCGCCCTCCCTTCTCACGATGCTGTCGCGGCGGCCCTGGGGATCGCCGTGCCTTCGGGGGCCGTGCGAAGGTGTCCCGCCGGCGGAGGGCAAAACGGGGGCATCGTGCCCCCCCGCCCCTCTTCGATACGGGCAACTCCGCTCACTACCGGCCGAGCGCACCCAAGGGTCAGGTCGCCACGCTCGACACGACACCAGACTTTCTACCGCCCCACAACGCGCGCCCAGAGGTCACTCCTCCTTCCACCAATCTACACACCCCTCGGGGCAGGGCCGGCTGGCTAAGGCCATGGTCAGGGCCGGCGGTTAAGGCACTCTCGCCTAGGGGCGATTTCTTGTGTTATCCTTTCGCGATCCTCGCAGGGGTATAAACACACACACACACGTGGATTGAACGGTGTTATCCTCTTTCTTTCGGATCGAATCCTCGAGGGTGAGATGAGTCAAATCAGTCGTCGCGGACGTAGGAAGGGAAGGGGGGGACGGAGAGAGGACGATGGGCAGGCAGTAGAAGTACACCGGGTGGTCACACCCGCCCCTTCCCTCCACACCTACGGGACGTCAACCCCTGTGCCAAGGGCCGGGCTTGGGGAGCGGTGCGAAGCGCACGCTCCTCTCTCTTATGCTCGCGCCGCCGATGGAGAGAGCGCGCCAAGCGACACGCTACGACTGACTCTCTCCTCTGGCGCGCTGGTGCTGCCCTATTCGAGGGGGTTGGGGGGAGGGGAGGGCCCTTCCGCCGCGCGCAATGGGTCACGCACCGCGGGAAGGCCGCCACTGTCACCCGCGGGTGTCGCGACGGGAATAACAAAAGACGGCCGACGACCGTCGTCTCGACTTCTCCCCCTCCGCCCCCTGGCTGGCTGGCTAAGGGAGATCGGGCGCCGCGTCTGCGTTCGAGGCTTCGGCCATCGCCGCCGCTGGGATAGTGACGACGGGAGGGGGCGGTGGGGGGTAGGAGAGGGAGGGGGGAGGAGGGGGGCGTAATGTTTGTGTGTGTGTGTGCGTGCGTGTCGGCGACCTCGCCGGCGTTCAGTTCTGTATCTGCCGTCGGCGGGGCCCGTTATCCCCAGTCGGCGGGGTGGTAGAGGGGGGACAGGAGGCGAGGGGGGACAGGGGGCAAAGGGGGGGGAGTGGGGCCACGAGGGCACTTTCTCTTCGCGCGCGCGCGCGTGAACGGCGGCGGAGGGGCGGGAGAGGGAGGGAGGGAGGGGTAAGGGCGGCGGCGGACGTGCAAGGGCGGACGAACGAGGTCCAGGGTCGTTCGCTCGGCGATCTTCTTTTATTCCTGGCCCCCTTTTTTTCCCCTCCCGCTCCGCGAGCGCGAATTTCGCACGCGAAGACGACGGCGCGGCCCCCTTCGTCCCCTCCGTGACCGCGGACGCCCAACCCGTATCGCCCCCACCCCTCTCGTTGGAAGACCGTCGAAATAACAGTCCCAGCGACCCGAGTGCTCTCACACGACTCGGCTACGTCGCTACTACGGCGCCCTTTCCACGAGGGCACGGTAGTCGTGGAGAGAGAGGAGAGAACCCGAGTCCACTCGGCCCCAGGATTCCCTAAGAGTGCGAATTAGGGCCTCACGAGGTCGCGATTGCCTAAGGATTGCACTAGGACCGATCCTCGACCCTGGAAATGCAACTCCGATGACGAAACAAAAGAAAAATCGATCTATTTTCGAAGAAGGGATCTACTCTAAAAAATATGAGATCTATGGAGGAGATCGAATGAGGTTCGCTACATAAATATATATAGAAAATGGACCCGAACGGGTGTGGGTGGGTGTGGGAATGTGGCGATCTCGGTTCGTCCGAGAATAGCGAAAAAAATGCGACACAGGACAGTTGGGAGGGGGGGGGTCGCGATTTGAATCCACCGGCGATTGCCTTTCGACGAAGGCGCGGATTGATTTATTTGTTAATCGCTGTGCCCTTGCGAAACGGAATGCTGCACGGTGCGTGGATGAGAAGGAAGGAGTGGTGGAAGTGGCGGCAGGGGGTCGATTGGCAAGTCGGGAGGGTCCGAGTAATGAAGCGGGGAAAAGCCACCGCCGGACGGCGACAACACAATACTCTCCCCTCACTTGCCAAATGTCGGGGCGACGACCTCGGAGGGCACCCCTGTTAATGTGAGGGGTGGGGAGATAGTGGGGGCGAGGGGGTAGGTTGATAAAAAACACGGCACGCACTCTATGGGAAGGCGTGGTCAAAGGTCCGAGCGGAGAGATGGATATCCTCCCGGTTCGCTCTCCTCCCGCCGCGCTCGGCGGAGCGCGTGTCTGCTTGCTCAGAGTGCGGTGCTCGCCCCTCCCTCCGCCGCCACCACAACCGGCCTTGCACAATCGGCTGAGATACGAAGAGATTCGGACGGCACGCGACGACACTCGAGAGATAACAACTCCTCCAGATTGGACGCGTGATAGCGTGGGGGGGGTGTGGGGTGGGCGAAACTCAAGGTGGTGCGCGACAGGGCGAAAATAAAACCATCCGCGTGTTTGGCCTATTTTCGCCAGCTCGACCTTTGAGGATTTGAAGAAAACGTGAATATATAGTTGGAGGATTGCACCACGGCGAACATACGGAGTGGGAAGGAGAGGGATGCGGGCGCTCCTCCACCATCGGCTCCAAAACAAAAGGGGACGGGGGGAATGGATGCAGAGGGACCTTCCGGAAAAAGACCGACGAGCTTCTTTTGTCACTTCAGTCCGATTCGATCCGAGAGGGCAACAGGAGCAGATAGAGAGAGAGAGGGGGGGGACACTCGCGACCCCCTTTCAGCAGCGCGTCGCCTCTCCTTCCTTAGTCCTGGGGGCGCTCGCTTTCACGGGTCACTGTCTTGCTCGGGGTCTCGCCGGGGAGGAACGGGAGAAGGCCTCCGGGGCGTGATGTTGAGGCACTGCCCACCCACCACGCTCGAGACGGGGTCCCCGGGGCCCCGGTAGGCTTGGGGGGGGGGAGAAAGATCCACGAGCCCCCCACAAACGGGCGGCCCTCGCACTGCCGCCCCTGGCGGCGATAGAAGGCTCGAAGAGCGGACGGGAAGTGGAGCGAGCGAAGAAGGCCACCGAAAGCACTACTACACCCGTCAGTCAGTCACACAGTCAGCACACCGACTGAGAGACGACACCTTATTCCCCCCCCCCACTCGTTATCTCTCGCCCTTCTCACGTGCCACGGGTACCCGGGGGGGGGTGGAGATTGTGGCGCCGGCGGGCGAGATTGGAGAGGAGATAGGGGAGAGGCCACCCTACGCCCCAGGCTCTTTAACAGAATCCCAACCCATCCCTGACCTTCCTCCTGGCTAGGGACTCCTGTCGGAAGGTCACTTCTTGTGTGAGGTAGGCACGTGGAGGGCAGCAGCCGTCCAGGGGAATAGGTGGGGAGAATGGATGGACCAGGAACGATAACGAACATCTCTTTCATTACGTACACGTACACACGATATTGATATAATACACGTGACATACGGAGCACAAACAGAAATCATACGCAACGATAATGGACGCCGATGTCCTCCTGCAAAACAAAACGTCCATTGAACCAACCAACAAGATGCCCGTTTCAGCAGTTGCCACCGACAACTCCCAAACGCCTTCGTCCCTCTCTCTCTCTCTGTCGCAACTACCCTCTCTCTCTCTGCAGAAGTACGACAGCCTACGTGCGTCATTCATTCCCACATTAAACGACATCCAGACAAAATAGACGATAAGAAAATCTTCCGACAGCATGGACCAGTTAACCTCTCGTCCCAAGTCGCTTACGTAAAACAGAAATGTTTAATTTCACAATCTCTTTCAATACACGACGGACATAAATCAGGACAAATGACAAATAAATAATATACCCGATCACAAAAAAATGCTATATTCATTTCATGCCAACAGAGAAAGTGCGGAGGCATTTCATTAAAAACGACGTGACATTCTAAAATCAGCGAGCCACCCCCTCGCCAAAGTTCAATCGGCCACGCGGCGGTTACACCCCACCCCCTCCTCCCATTTCCCCTCCGACCTCTCCCTCGACGCTAAACATTCATTTTAACCTTACCCACACCACATTGAAATAAAAAAATAACATAATGCCTTTCCTGCTGGTACGGTAAATTGCTAGAAATATGAAAAACGAACTATTTGACTAGGTAAAAATAAGGGCTAATGTAGGAATGCCCTAAAAACATCAAATGCAACATAGATGCACTTTACTGAAATACAGGCAAATACCGGTCATGGCAGAGTCGCTGAAAAGTGTAGAGGCCCAAGGACAGTACTTTGAAGAATTTTAAGTGTTGTTTGTGCAAATCTATTCAACAAATTACTTTATTTATTTAAGAAAGCAGCCAAAAACGCCAAAAATGCTTTTACATTGGCTGACAGACAATACATATAAAAAAACACCAAGGAAAATAACGGGTAAAAGCAACAAATAATAATGAAAAGTTTACATTATTATTATTGCATTTAAAAAATAATTGCATTACTTTTGGAACGCACCCTGTGCGAGATCCAGAGGGACGGAGGAGGGCCCCTCCGTGCATTCGAATCTCCCGAAGCGAATGGAGCCCCCCCCCCCCCCAACTCCCTCCAACCTCTCCACAAAAGAACCTTCTCAATTAATCCGTCCCCGCCGCACCCTGCACCCCTGGCATCCTCCTCTGCATCCTTCTTTAAATGCCAACTCCTTCGGGACTCGTTTATTGGTCCAATGCACCACACCCCAAAAGATCCGTGCCCATCCGAAGAGCCTTCCTCCCGCAATCTCCCTCCCCATGTCCGCCCGTCTCCCTCTGCACTCTCCCCTCCGCACGAGTTAATCAGTGAACGGCGAACGCACGAACGAGAATGTGGAAGTTGGTGAGTAGTCACTCAATCACTTTTTTGTGTCTTCACACAGACGAATTAAGCACTAATTAGAACATCTACTTGGATCTTTCGTATCCGGGCAACGAATTCTTCAAAAAGAAGAAGTGAGATGCAGGAAGGGTTGTACAATTGGCAAATGAGCGTTGTGGAGCAGGAAAGGGCTACAGGGACCTTCCCCACCCCCCTCTTCCCACCTCTCGCCCAAATCCAAACCCACTCCTGGACAAAACAATCGCAGATCGCACTCGACAGAAATAAACAGGAAAATTGAATTCACGCCCAAAACGCGATTATTTCATTGAGCTTTTCCCAGATAAACTGCATCAAGGAAGGATATTTCAAGTCGTCCTTGAACGGGGAAAGATGACCGTATAGTCAGGACAAAAAGGCGAGACCATTGAGCAAGCGATCGTCTAGAGCTAGACCACCGACTTGACGGATGGGATGTTTGTGCCAGATTGCAGGAGATATGGAGGGTTGAAAGGGCGTTCGCTGAGGCGGCAGAAATGATGTTTTATATGAGCGCATGCAACATTAATACTTTCCTAAAGAAGCCGAAACGGAATTGAAAAACGATATGTACTTCTTCGCAAATCACATATTCTACGGAATCGAAACCTTAGGGTGCCTGGACTAGCTTGATGACCGAATTAATACGAGAGGTGTGATCTATGACAGTGCAAATGCGGTACTCGATAGCTGAAGCTATGAAAATGGTGGGAGCGGCGGGAGGAAAGGGAGTATCAGGGAAAACGACTTATTGATGCTCTGGTAATAGGCAAGTACTAATATTAAGCGTGGAAGGACAGTCAGTTAACCATATGGCACCAAGCATGGTTATTTATTATTTACATTACATTACACAGTACACTACAACCCACCGATAGGGTGTGTGGCAGGGGGTGATTACAAAAAAAAGACTTTCCCCCCTCTAGCGCGATCTCTTACAGACATCTTGATCGCTTATCGTTCTCAGGAAAAATGACATCTTAAATCTATCTGTTCTACACGTTACCTCTCTAATTTTATTGACGTGATCTCGTATACCGTAGTATGATGGGGCTAATAATACATTCTCAGAATCATTGCGAAAGAGAAATCCTTCCAATTTATGAAAGAGATTTTATATGTAATTTAACCTTCGCTCCATTCCTCTAATGTATTTGGTTACGCCACTCAGATTGTCATAGCAAATTTTTACAAATCTAGCTCCTATATCCTGCATGCGATCCAACTCGGGATATCATTCCAATTTCACGGGGACGTCATACATGCACCAGCACCATGTTTCACGTCTTACACCCCCAAAGGGAACGGGGGGAGGCGTAAGGGTGCAGCTAGGCACACAAACCTATAGAAAATGGCGCGCGGAATAATGAAATGCTCCCAGTTCGAGTTTCTTAAGACATTTCCAGTTGGCTCAGCAATGCCAATAGTATGCTGCACAGCCTAAAGAGGCCACTATTACTTCCACAGCGCAACGTGCGGGAACAAAATGCGTTGAGAGGCAATCTCGCCGCGCAAAGAAAGGCTAATGACCAACAATATGCGCACGCACGCATCTGAGGCTCACGGCAGCGTCCCTGGAGGAGGAGGTCTCCCAGTCTTCGCTGCCCACTCGCTTCCCCGGATAGAGCGCAGAGAGCCGCCAGAGACGGCGGCCCACGGTTCCCTATCGAGGTTCGACGCTCATTGTCACACTCCGGAACCCTCTAACTTGAATTATTTAATCAGACGCGTACAATCCAAAGAGGATATACAGTGCAATTGATTCGACGCGAACCAAGTTCGCTAACATAACGGAACATATGATTGCCAGAGGTCAGTGCCCACCGAAGGAGGCGTTTTCAAGTGGACTCGAGGATCGTGTCCATCATAATTGCTCGGTATGAATAGTTTAATTGGTTTCGCGTTGCCTTCCTCAATACTGTTTTTAACGTGACACCATCACTCAATTGCAAGCACACCGGGGTCACAAGCCTTTCCAGCCATCTCACTGAGGAACAATTGCTGCGTGGACTACCTTTCGTCTGGCTCATAACCTTCGACCTTTCCGGCATAGGTGACCCTACCAGAAGAAATTATCATCACTCCCGCCGGCAGAGCTCTAAGCGTCATCGGAACGCACAAGCCCTTCCACCACGTCAAGTTAAAGAGTCGATTGCGAGGAAAAGCACAAGGATTTAAGTGTACAAAGAAAACACTAAATTCGAATTACAGACGTAGTTTAATCCACAAACAACAGTGGTCGACGTAACTGTGATTTTACTGACGGCTCGCAAGATTTTGATGCATTCACGAAAATGTATAACCTACGTAATGCAAAGCCCATTGGGCTATGAGACAAAATAACTCCCATCTCCCAGCTAATAACGAAGGTATTGAGTGCATAGAGAAGCCACAAATATATAAATTGATTCACTTATTGGATGGCAGGCATCAGCCGAATTAATTCAGTCAGTTTTCCAGGTTGAGCAATGTCCCAACCTCATAGTGAAGCGAAACACTCATACGATAACAGGGCCGGACCAAATATTAATTTCATCCAATTGGAAGTCCACATGCATGTTGAATTATCTGCACCCAAATTTAATCCATTAGCGACTTGTCTGCATTCATAGAAACCATAAAAGACAGTAGCATAGAGCGAACAAAACCGAAATCATGAGAAACACTTTCAGGTGAAGCAAGAACTCTCTTGTTTCACTTGAAAGTGTGATTCTTCTTGGCTTCACCAAGCTCTCCAATCACTTGGATCACGACATAGGAAAACATATCCCGGATAAGGAAATATTTTTACATTTGTGATCTGCTCAAATCCGCCTTCCCCACCTTTCCTGTGTTCGTCTTTTGTGTGTTTTCCAATCCCCTTTCCTTATATCTATTTCTATGTGTGAAATAATATATATGTATAAACCATTTTCCAATCCCCTTTCCTTATATCTATTTCTATGTGTGAAATAATATATATATATATAAACCATAAACACAGTAATCAACCCGAAGGTCGGTTTAGTATGTGATGGTAGCACTCACCCATGTACCAAGCCCGCCGGCGTGTGAATATTCACACATCAGGGTAGGGGGGCCAGTTCCTTTCCCTGTGCCGGTTATGGTTTCCCAGGAAGATCTGGTACCCGATAAATCAACTAGCTTGGGTGGAGTTGCAGGTGCCCAGGGTGCCTTGCCCGGTATTCAAACCCGGGACATATATATATATATATATATGTATTTTTTTTTTAGGTAATCTACCGGTTAAGGTAGGTTTTTGGATGGACACAACTATCAAATAAACATTTTGTGACTCCCCACCTAGCAAACTAATCTATATCAGGTCCCTCTTCATCTCGGTGTACTTCTTTCTTCCCTTCATCCCGTCCAACAACCCTATCCTGTTCCTACCCTTACCTCGCTTGCCCAACATTCTCCCCTCTATTACCCTCTTCAACATTCCACTACCGCTCAATACGCCTTTCATCCATTTTTCCTGCCTCCATGGGATTTCTCTCAACAAACCCCTCTCCTCCCCCACCATTTCTAGTACTTCATTTGTTTTCCTTTCGGTCCATTTCACCTCCATTCTCCTCCACACCCACATTTCAAAAGCCTCCAATCTACGTCTATCCTCCTGCTTCAGCGACCACGTTTCCGCGCTGTACATAGCTACGCTCCATATCAGAGTTTTTACGAGTCTTTTCTTAACATCCCTACTCATCGTCCCCGTCATCAACTCCCTCCTCCTTGAGAAAGCCTCCTTGCCTAGCGCAATTCTTCTCCTTACGTCCCTACCACTTTGACCGTATTGGTCCAAAACACTTCCGAGATATGTAAACTGTTCTACCTGCTCTATTTTTTCCCCGCCTATTTTAATATTTAGCTTAGCCTTTTTCTTTCTGGAAAATCGCATAACCTTTGTTTTATTAATATTGATTCTCATCCCATATTTATCGCACTGAACCTCCAATTCACTCAGCAATGCTTGCAACCCCTTGGCTGACTGAGCAACTAATGCCTGGTCATCAGCAAACCTAACCGATTTTACGAATTCCCCTCCGACTTTCATTCCTACTTCCAGTTCTTCCCATGCCTCTTTAATCATTTCCTCTACATATACGCTGAACAGTACCGGTGACAATGGGCAACCCTGCCTTACACCTCTTCCTAACACTGCCCATCCGGACTCTCCGTTCCCCACTCGCACCTGAGCAGTCTGAGACATGTACAGGTTGCGGATCAGTCTCCTGTCCCTCCAATCCATTCCTATTTTCTGCAATACACGCATTAATTTTTCCCAATTGACTCTATCAAACGCTTTTTCGAAATCTACAAAACAGGCAAAAACGTTATATATATATATATATATAAACCATAAACACAGTAATCAACCCGAAGGTCGGTTTAGTAGGTGATGGTAGAGCTCACCCGTGTACCAAGCCCGACGGCGTGTGAATATTCACACATCAGGGTAGGGGGGCCAGTTCCTTTCTCTGTGCCGGTTATGGTTTCCCAGGAAGATCTGGTACCCGAAAAATCAACTAGCTTGGGTGGAGCTGCAGGTGCCCAAAGTGCCTTGCCCGGGAATCGAACCCGGGACCCTCCGGTCAGTAGTCCAACGCTCTACCCGCTAGACCACCGCGACCCGCATATATATATATATATATATATATATATATATATATATTCATTCACATGGAAATAGATATGGAGTGTTTAGTAGTCTCAAGTGATTAGAGGATCGGCCTGATAAGTTGAAAGATCCGGTGTTCAAGTCCCGGTCAAGGAAATATTTTTGCGCTTGTGATCTGCTCGATTCCGCCTTCCCTAGTTCTCCTGTGTTCGTCTTTTACATGTGTTCCTATCCCTTTTCCTCATAACTATTTCCATGAGAGTGAATATACGAAGTGCGATCGGTTGACATCCAGAGCATTCACACCGAGAGGAGGACACTTCCGCCTCTTCCGTAGGCTCCAGCAGGTCACTCCAGTCACCGGCCACCCTCCCCACCCGGTGGAACAGTTCCAACATCGGTGACCGTTACTTTCAGAGCGCGTCCTTTCTCTTGTCACACGCGACACCCACCGCCGACGCAACAATGGCGGTGTGACCCCCCCCCCCCCCGAGGGGTCGACCGTTGGACTCGAGGCGGATTCACGCGGCGACGGCGGGGGTGGGAGGGGGATTGCTACCGATTGCAATAAAAAATAAAGGAAGCACAGAAAATTGCATTAAAAACTTCAAACTGAAGTACGGATAGCTACGCATCAACTGCGTGTCCTTGAGTTTACAACTACGCTCCACCTTGCAAGCCACTATGAGGGGGCGTGGAGGCGGGTCTTGGGATACCAGTCTGTAGGGTGATTAACAGCACTCATTGCCACTTTATTTCCCGATACTTGGACATGTGTTGCCGCCTGTCGCGGAGGGAATTCCACCTCTCTGTGAAGAATGCGACTCCCCAACGGCCATCGGTCGCCTACCGACAGAATGCGAGAAATATCGGGTTGGCTAGACATCGTTTCTACGCCAGGCGATAACCCAGATGCCCATAGCCGAGTCATTGTTTTATCAATGAAATTACTCTCCTATGTATCTTGTAGCTTACGAAGGATGCATCGCTCAAATAACTTCGTGGCTTTAATGTTATTGGATTTGGTTTTGGACCGTGAGATGTGGTATATTACCACGGTGGTCGCCTCACTCGAATAAATACATCTCCATAAACCAAATGCAGAAATTCTGTAGCCGTTGCAGTTCCTCGTGCAGTTTTTCGGTTAGATCACCAAATACATCTGAGCAAATTTCAAGAAACTGCGGGAGATGCCGCAACAGTAACTTTAACGGAGTCATCCGCTATGTGTGCATTACAATGCAACAATTTCAGAGAGTGAAAATCATTCGCCTTGACCGTATTTTGTCTAAGGTATGAATTTGTCCAAGGTATGAACAGCCTAAGTGTTTGAAATTGGCTTTAACCTCGTGGACTGTGGCGCCTCGCGCACGACTACGAATGCCTGTGACGTTGTATGTACGGTATTTCGTCACAACATCTTGTTCCTTTAAAGCCTCCAAAATTTCAGAGTGTAAGAGGGTGTCTCGGTAGCTTAACTGGCTAAAGCACTCGGCCGGATATCGAGGGATCCGGGTTCGACTCCCGGTCAAGGCGAATGATTTTTACTCTCTGAAATTGTTGCACCTCTGAGCAATATTCAAAATGAGGAAATATCAACGTGGTAATAAGTATTCGGTCGGAAGTAGACGGTGGAGGTATCTCTCGCGTACGGACGACCCGACAATTTCAGAAATGTTCTGAGATCTACTAACCCTTTGGCCGACAAATTTCCTCATCATTCCCAACTCGGTCTTTCGTCAATTGCCTCTCCAAAAACCCAATCCCTTTCCTCTAATGCAATCGACGCTCTTCATTTTACATAGGCGAATGCATTATCCCTTGTCTGTCCGCACGAACAATCACTGATATTCTTTTAATTGCGCCTCACTCTCTTCTCTTTCTGTCCCTCCACACACGAATTCCCACAACCTTTCCCCGATCAGTGATTCCCTGTGACTATCCTTCAATCTCTCCCAAATTCAGACACCAATACATAGGTGAGAGCCAGCGGATCCGCATACATGTATACTAACATCCCAGTCGTTTGAATTTCCCGATGTAAACCGTCACCACTAGGTCTTTGCCGGCTTATTCCCCCTTCGCAATACAACCTCAACTTCCCCCGCCAAAAGCCTCGCATTCCTTTCACGCGATTTCGTCCAGTCTGACAAAAACGTCAGTCGAAGAAGGCCTAGGAGTAGAACGAAAGCTCAATCTATTTTAAATGTGTCCTTTGACATGCCTTCTGTGCATATTTTATTGGCTTCTTGCCTTCTATTTCATCGTCGAGTATGCCGGGACCTAAGCTACTACCTTCCTCTACGTCACATTCTTTTCAAATGTCTGACCTTGTTCATCAAAGTTCTTTGTCATGGAGTTCTTCTATATATTCCTTCCATCTCTCTTGGATCTTTTCTGTTTCAACTATTATCTTACCCGACTTATCTCCAACTGCTAACACAGATCTTCCCGTCTTAGTTCCCTATGGTGCTGTATAGAGCACTAATTCCACCATTCCTCTGCAAACATTCCATATTCTCGCACTGGGTCTTCCACCATGCTTCTTTTGCTTTATTTACTGCCCGCCTCAATTTATTATTCAACTCTTTGTGCTTACTTTTGCCCAACTTTTGATTGCCGGTTTGATAAAGGAAGGCGTATTGGTCGGCAGTGGGATGTTGAAGAAGGTAATAGAGGGGAGAATGTTAGGCAAACGAGGAAAGGGCAGGAACAGGATAGGGATGTTGGACGGGATGAAGGGAGGGAGGAAGTACACAGAGATGAAGAGGGACCTGAAGTAAGGTAGGTTGTTGGATTGCGTTTTGTTTGGAGTCACAAAATATTTATTTGATAGTTGTGTCCATCCAAAAACCTACCTTAACCGGTAGATTACCTAATAATAATATATATATATATATATATATACACATACAATGGTGGTAGGAGATTGAGGGACGATTGCGAAAGGGGGAAGATTGGTTACCCGGGGGCTGCGCCTTATCAAAGCGCGAAACTTCCTCCCGTCGTAAGGCAATTATCGGAATTGGGCGCCGACACCTTGAAGTCTGGCGATCGTCGAACCGAGACTCAGATCCGCGAGGAGAGGGGCGAGGGGTGGCAGGGATGGTGGTGGGGGCCGCGAAATTCCACCGTTTACCCCCGACTAACGAGGAGGAAGGAGAATTAGCCGAGAGCGCCCAACGGCGACCGCCAGTCCATGAATGAATTAACGATAATTAATTAGAATTATCAAAACACGACAATCCACTTCCCGCCCTCGCGGAATCGCCGCAGACTGGCAGGAGACGCTCGTGTTGGAAGGGCGCGGCGACGAACCACCGGAAGTGTCTTCCACATTGGGCCGCCTCGGCGGAGAGAAAGACGTGAAGACGAACGAAGCGGCGGCCGGAAGGGAAGGGACGTCGGGGTGAGTCGGGCGTCTCCTTCCGGGCGATATCGAGCGAGATGTCCGGCCTGAAATGCGTAGGCATTCGGCGAGTTCAACACGCGGTTTTGAGCGAAGGTGCCACACGCGCTCGCTAAAGCCCGCAATCAAGCGTCAGAGGCCCGCGTGCGCCACCGAAACACGAAATGAAGGTGTCTCGCACGAAAAGAGCTGATTCGGCTAACCCTTTCATCAATCAACCTTCGTCCCTCTGGATATTGTGCATTCGTGGTACATTCTTTCGCCATGCGAATACGACGACGACTGAATACAAACGGTTAGTAATTGTGACGAATGTTAACAATCTGCAAACTAGGAATTCGCATAATCAAAAATTTCCTAATACATAGAGAATAAGATTTATGCAAACGAATGATGACGTTCTTTCTAAAGGTTTCCATGACAATTCACGCAATTGTTCTTTAATACCTCAAACTACTGTCTCTTTCATATGATAGGGCCGAGGATACATTTTTAACGGGAATGAGTTTTGTAAAATATTTCTACAAAAAATGTAATAATATTAACAAATATCCTCATCGACTTTTCCCCCCGGATGTTTGAACAGTTGACGAATTTGAGAATCGTTTGTAGAAGGCGGGAAAAGTACCGAAAGAGTTCTTTTCAAACCGACGTTTTACACAAAGAAAGTTTCGCAAAGCGGAGGGAGTTGACGCTAGACGGTATCGAGTGAATACGCAAAGAACGGACAAGCTGAAGACAAAGAGACCTCAACACAAAACCGAACCAAAACGACGACCAAGTTTCCGACCCCGACGCACAGCGTAGTTTTGCACGGGTCGGAAACTTGGTCGTCGAGGCAAAGGTATAAGACCGTAGATTGTGGGCTTATGAGAATTGGGTTGGGAAGAAGTGTTGGAAAAGGGCGGAGTGGATGGAAAGGAAAACAAGGGAGGAAGTGTCGTGGAGGCGTCAGGAGAAATCGAAAAGAAGAGGGTTGCCATTGGATTGCACATTAAAAGATGCAATGAAATACAGGAGAAGACGACAGTCAACGGAGGTGGAGGGATGGCATAAACAGACGTATAAGGCATGTTAGACGGAGGGAAGGGAAACAGAAAGCACGAGGAATCATTCCTCGTGGAGCAGCGGAGTTTAAATTGCGTCGTTTAAGGCGAGGCTGGAGATACGTGGTACGGGGTTGTCTTGTCCATGAGTCCATCGGAAAATTCCCATAACCAGAAGAAGATTCTTCGTCAAATTATTAATAATAATAAATCGTGCGGAAATTTCAATCTTTCCCCCCAGACCGTCATCCACGTATAAACATTTCCCCCGCGGGAGCTCTGTCAGTCTCCCGGGGCGTTGACACCACTCCCGAGGAATCCGGCCGGGCGGGAAAGATGGCGAGGGGGGAGAAGAAAGAATAGTGGGGCGAGTGTTCGCTTCCCGAAGCGAAAACAAATGCAATTTGGGGGATGGGGGGGGGGGGCTGCGACCGAATCGCAAACTGGAAATGAAACGTCGTCACAAACAGATAATTCGAACGGTTCCTGTCTCTTCTGTCTTTCATTTTTTAAACAAATGTAATTGTCGCTCGATATCGTCGATAAGAGTTTTCAAAACAGCAATTGTTTGTCAGCGTATTCACGTGCGCTTCACGAGACACGCAATGTTTAGATAATAAGGACGGCGTCAAGAAGTCACGGGCGATTTTGACATGGCCGCCATTTTGAGGGTTCTTCGCGATTTTTCCATCTTTTTTTTCCAGCATACCACTTCTTTTCGAATCGATTTATTTCGCTCTCGATGCTCTCTCTATCTTCGATATAAAGTCACAGAACAGAAGAAGTAGGGAGAGCGCAAGTGAAGAGGTTGCGAATGCCGAGTTGATCGAGGCCACCTTCCAAGTGCACCGAAATGTAATGCGTCCGTATTACGTGATAAGGAAACACGCACTCGAGTGACCCCTCCCTCGCCGCCACACCGACAGTGAACTCACCGCGGAGCAATTTCGCCCCGAAGGCATCAATTAGGCCGACGTAGGGGGGGGGGCTTCTTGTGGAGCGAGGGAGTGCGAGAGGGAGAGGCGTTTAAATGTTTAAAGGCGGAACGGGATGAAAAAAAAACGAGACGGGGTCCGAATCTGAATTTAAATTGCAAAATGCGGTTGCCACGCCAACCCTCCTCCCCCTTCCTCTATCCACTCCCCAAGGGGGTCGCGGCAAGGGGGTGGGAGGGGGGAATCATCCAGGGTGGGCCGCTCCAGAATCTGCCCTCCTCCCGCTCCCGAAGATAATAGGCGGCACCTTCCTTCAATGGGAAGACGACGTGCGCTTCTGACAGCCACACAGCCACCGGGCAAAAAATCTTGGTAGTAACGGATGAATTAACACCTATGTAATGTAAGGTCCTATTAACTATATTATTGCAAATACGTCTTAATGTTATTCGACTTCCTCCTTCGGCAACACATTGCAGAATAATACATAAAACATGTGTTTAGACCCTCGAGGCGGGAAATATTAAAATCCAGCACTTATAGCTATTTCGCAGGGAATTATTTTTTGTTATTAAAACATTGATTGAAACATTTAAACACAGAAACAAAAAGAAAGGACACTAACATCGGTAATTTTGACGCTTCGACGGCACGGCCGTCATCATCAGATGTTGACGCTTCTGAGGATTCTGATGATGACGGTCGTTTTCCGAGTTTAATATCTGAATCAATGGTTTCATATGGAAATGTCGTCGTCGAAGAATGTTCTGTTTCGAAGATATATAGTATAAAAAACCATAAACACAGAAATAAACCAACACAGGTCGGTTGGGTAGGTGATGGTAGAGTTCACCCAGTACTTAGCCCTATACGGCGTGTGAAATTCACACATCAGGGTAGAGGGGCCAGTTCCTTTCCCTGTGCCGGTTATGGTTTCCCAGGAAGATATGGATATATAACTTTTGAACGGCACAATAGAACACAGAATGAAGCAGATAACACGTAAAAGAACACTCACGTTGTAGATTATTTGAGCTTTCGGCCTACTCCGAGGCCTTCCTCAGGTCAGAGTCTGACCTGAAGAAGGCCTCGGAGTAGGCCGAAAGCTTAAATCATCTAGAACGTGAGTGTTCTGTTACGTGTTATCTGCTTTATTCTGTGTTCTATTGTGTCGTCCAAAAGTTATATTGCTCTCGTGAGAGCTTCCGCATCATCGATACATATATATGTACGTATGTATATTCTACGAACCTATGACGGGTGTGAATAATAATAAATCAAACGGACGGAGCGAAATTGCGTTAGCCAACACAAATTTAAATGGATACAACAAATGACAGTCACAGGTATTCCGAAATATTCGGTGACCCAACCACCTTCTTCTGCGGACTACTCCATCTTTGCTTAGCTATCGGTGACTCAAAGGCCCGCCTCTCGATTCGCAATATTATCAATTGGAAAAATCTAAGTACAGTATCTAAGCTCTGATCCACTTCACAAAGCCGTGCCTAACGCGACAGTAAACGAACGTGCACTTGCCACAAGCTCGCATTGCAACAACCACCCAATCTTCGACTACAACCGGTCCTTCCTCTCCCTTCACACCCTTTCCTCTCCCATCCGATATACTCCTCTTCTTATCACATCTCTTTCCTCAGCATTCCACCGTCAGCATTCTCAACGTTCCCCCTTTGCCTCCGACCCCCTCCATCCCTCGGCACCTCTCCGAATGTTTCCCTTCCTCACCGCGCGCATTTCGCTTCCCCGCCACACTCGCCAGAGCCTCCACATCCATGCTTATCCACGTCCTGCCCCAACCGCCCCCTCCCCCCTTCCCGGGAATCACACCCGCCCCGCCACGGGGTCGATGAGGTCAACCGCGAGACAGACAAGCCAGTCACGCGCGCACACACACACACTCTCGCACCCCGCTCATTCCTTCTCTTCCCCGAAATGCCAGCGAGCGTCGCGTAGCAACGTCCGGGAAGCGGGAGGAGTGTGGGAAGAGGGAGGAGGGGGAGTATAAAGCCCTAGGTTACGAAGTAGACTCAGCCTCGCTCTACGTCCTAGCAGCCCTCCCTCTACGAAGTACAGAGACAATTGAAAAGCGGCGCGTGGGTGGGACTTCGGACATAACAAAAGGATTATGTTCCACACTTCTTCAGAAGGGATTTTTTTACTCCGATTGGAAATAGTTTAGTTCCATGTGTAAATCATCAAATACTGTCAAGGTTCTCTTTTTTATTTTCCGGTCTAATTTGAGTAACAATCTTGGAAATAGTACTTAATGCGGGTTCAGAGTTAAATGGTCTAACACAATTGTCAAATTTGCTTATATTGCTAAAAAAAATGAACAAATCTTTCAATTAGATATTTACTATAGATTTTTTTGCCTCTTTAGGCTAAAGTGCCACATATGTAGTGTTATGCTATGCTTACTGACTAAATAACACGATTTACACAATGCACAATGATTAATAAGCATTAGGAAATTTTAATGGTGGTAGGTTTCAATTCTCATTCATTTAGAATCAATTTTTGTTTCAATGACAACAAAAACTTTTCTTTCCATAGTTCTATTGTTGTGAAATTTTTGCCGGTTTTATGGATTTTTTTCGTCAACTTCAGCAATTGAGCCGACAAGGGCATCATGCAACGACACCAACCTCATGCTTTAAAAGCTTCACTTTGCGCTCAAGACCTTTAAGGAAATGTGAGAGGCCTTGCGCCGCCCTAGCGGCAGACTCCCGAAGCTGGGAGAGCGAAATAAGTGTGTGCCGATGGAGGGGAAGGGAATTGGAGGGGGGGGAGAGGAGTCGGCAGGGGACGGTAAGTGGGGGAAGGGGATGGTAGTAATCGCGGCGTGGGCGCTCCCAGCATTCACCGCGCGCGACGTGCATGGCGGATTGGGAACGGCCCACCCGCCCGCCCCTCGAACTGGGAGCACCAAGGGGTGGATTAAGTCCAGGAAAGAGAGAGAGGTGGGCGTTATTTGGCGATGGTCAGACATCCTCACCTCGGCTGCTCGGGACACTTGGCTGGAGGAGCAGTTGCGGAATAAAAGCAATATAGACCAAGGATCGCCGTTTGGTGAAGATTCATTATGCACGAAAGGAAAGAGAGGTTTCCAGATGGATACCTCAAGTTGAGAGACGCCGTAATCACGAAGATTATGACATGCACGGCTGTAATACCCAGAGAAAGTCGAGTCAATTCAGTGTTTTCGGCTGACGGGACGATGGAACGATCCAATCACTGTATTGGATTGACAAGGGAGAGAGAGAGACCATGTGGAGGAGTCGGGGAAAAATTACGGCAGAACCGATGCACGCCCAAAGAATGAATTGAGACCACCTCGCACAACTCCAGACACCAAAAATAGGAGAAACAAACTCCGACAAGTTAAAATTCCCAATTTTTTTATTTTTAGTACCCTACAAGCCACCGTTAGGATGTTTGTCAGGCGGTGAATACACACCAGACTAATTTCGACCCGAATATGACCCTAGCAAGATCAGGCAATGTTATTCTGATCCCTTATCGTTCGTGGAAACAATGACATCTTAATCTATCAGTTCTACATTTAATCTCTCTAATTTTATTGGCATGATATCTCCTACCGTAGTAGGATGGGTTTAATAATACATTTTCAGGATCACTGCTAAAGAGACGTATTTCCAAGTCATGGAAGAGATTTAATCTGTAATTTAAACTTCTTCAATCCGTGAGTGATTTCCAGCCTATCTCCTCTAATATTTTCGATAAGCTACTGAGTTTATCAAAACAACGTCTTAAAAATCTAGCTCCTCTACGCTGCACGCGATCCATTTCGGCAATTAATCCAACTCCGCGAGGATCCTATATACTTGCAGCGCATTCCAAATCACACAGATTCTAGATCCCATATACTTGCAGTCCTGGCTCCCGCAACCACTGCAATCTACAAGCAGGGTTTATTCCAATCATCGTGCACAGTGGCGACATTCCTCTCGTAAGCTAACAAGCATCATCCGCGCTACCACGACTCACATCACATCCAAGGCTGACATCAGGCCTATCCATAAACATTAAGTGGGCTGGAGCCCTGGACTACTTACCGGAGGGTTCGATTCCCAGAATGCCTCTCTGAACACCCTCAGCTTCACCCGAGCTATGTGATTTTTCAGGTACCAGATCTTCCTGGGGAACCATAGCCGGAACAGACAAAAGAACTGGACCCCTCATAACCCTGATGTGTGAATTTCACACGGCGTCGGGTTACGTACTGGATGACCTCTACCATCACCTAACGAACCTATCACCTTCGGACTGATAACTGTGGCCGGTGGTGGTCTGTGCGAAAATATAACATCCTCACAGAACAAGGCATGGGTATAGGAAAAGGTGGGAGGAAGTGTTTTTATGGATTAATTCGTAGCATTTATGAGGGAAGGATTCCTTGTCAAACCAATGTGTTTCCATTCCGGCGACCTTATGTGAGGACTATTGAAAAATAAATCTAATTTCACATGAAGCTACACTCGTTCGCAGTATCATCAACACGAGGATGGAGAGCAGTGCAAATAATTACTAAGGGGATGATCCGTTATGGTTCAGAAAGGGGAGAGGGACGCGTGATGGCATTTTAACAATGAAATCAATAATAGAGAGGAATATATCGCAGGATACAATCAGGATACATATGTCTGTTTACGATGTTGTAAATTGGGTGGGATTCCTGACTGTACTGCAGAAAATAGGAATATAGTAGATTGGAGGGGTAAGGAGGCTTAACCTCAACCTGTAAATGAAGGGATGGGTGGTATTAGGAAGGGGAAGGTGTAAGACAGGGCTGCTCATTATCAGCGGTGCTGTGAGATTACTAATCGAGAGGAATATAGAGTACAGTTAGGACGTATTTTTCTGTTTCGTAGATTTTGAAAAAGCGTTTGATAGAGTAAATTGGGAAAAATTAATGCGTGTGTTGCAGAAAATAGGAATGGATTGGAGGGACAGGAGACTGATCCGCAACCTGTACATGTCTCAGACTGCTCAGGTGCGAGTGGGGAACGGAAGAGTTCGGATGGGCAGTGTTAGGAAGAGGGGAAGGCAGGGTTGCCCATTGTCACCGGTGCTGTTCAACGTATATGTAGAGGAAATGATTAAAGAGGCATGGGAAGAACTGGAGGTAGAGATGAAAGTCGGAGGAGAATTCGTAAAATCGGTTAGGTTTGCTAATCACCAAGCATTAGTTGCTCAGTCAGCCAAGGGATTGCAAGCATTTCTGAGTAAATTGGAAGTTCAGTGCGATAGATATGGAATGAGAATCAATATTAATAAAACAAAGGTTATGCGATTTTCGAGAAAGAGGAGGAGACAGGAAAAGGAAGTGGAATTAAAACAAACGAGGAAGCGCTTTTTATTTATTTATTTAGCATTAGTCCGAAAACAACACATTTTGGCCTTTACGTCGGACTTTCATCAATGATAACAATGGTCAAATTTACAAACACCCAAGCTCTAGGTGGATGAGAACCCACCCAGCCGGGAATCGAACACGTGACCCTTGGGAATGGCAGACGATGACGATATCCCGCCGCCACTGGGGTCGCCATATAGTCCGGGAGGGGAGAGGATTGTTGGGCAAAATCCGAAAGAGACTGGGAAAACGATATTGAAGAATTGACGATAGAAGGTAGACGTTAGGAAATCGAGGAAGGGGTGGGAATAGGGATATTGTCTGGAATGTAGGGAGGAAGGAAGTACATGTAAGGGGATTAAGAGGGACCTCTTTGTAATTTTGGACGCCGGATTGTCTCGGACGAGGCTTAACACAAATACAGAAAAATCTTTTCGCGCCGGTCTTACAAAGAGGTGTAAAATCGGTGCGATTCTTGCGCGAGAATACGTAGGAAGGCGGTGGGAGGAAGCATGCAAATGAATCCATGAATGGGAATAAACCGAATCTCTCGATGTGAAGCCGGAAGTGGTCGCGCCTCCATCGGACGATCGAAGAACTACTATTTACAACGTATTTCTTCACAAGAGGAGATGCTGGTGACGTCGATACGATCGATCGGTTTCACAAAATAACTGTCGTAGTCCGAAATCGATATCTTTGTCATTTTGCTGACCGTCACTCAGTTCATCGGGAAATAAGATCGAGAAATGGAGCAAACTATGGGTTGGGTTCACCGACATGCACTGACAACGGCAGTGACCGAGCGACGCAGAAGTGAGCGTCCACTTTAAACGAGCGTCGACGCAACGTGAGGGCATCCGGCAGATGCACCTTTGTGCGACCGTCTCCACTCTGGAAACGCCCCCGCGCGGGGACACTCCGACGCGTGAGTCAGCTTCGCCATGACGACGGTCGCTGAAGGGTTGGCAAGTGGGGGGAGGGGGGGAGGGAATGTTGGAATAGGGGCTGGAATATTTCATTTCGCTCCAGGACACACATCCACCAATGAGAGCGTCCACCTATGAATGCAGATTACGGAATAGTGACCTTCTGTCCCCTTGGTTTACAAAGTTAGTATTGTATAAATGCTAATGAACAAACACGAATACAGAAAATCCGGGGCATAAATAAACATACAACAAAAAGAAAAAAGTATCAAGAAATCCCCAGTATATCTTTTTCACTCTTCCATAAGGTTTTATGTCTCCAAACCAGTGTAATTTTGGGTAAATATTGGCTATGTGTCATGGGTTATTTATCAGAAATGACACGTGACGTCGTAACATTTTATTCCGCAATTTGCAGGAAGCACGCATTATTAAACGAAGTATATCGCGCCAGTCAACTATCCTCACTAGAAGTCCTCACTTACTTATACTCATCGTCATCGAAAGTGGACTACCACTTGCTGGAACGTGGATTTTCTGAGGAATAAAACAAATAATATGAGAAGAGGCGTATCACTGAAATGCTGCAGCTAAAAAAGAAAGGAAGTAGTGGCGATGGCAACATCAATCCAGCACCATTTAAGGGTTAATCATCCTCATCCCTCCACGGCGTGGTGGCCTAGTTACTACGAGACATGCAGATATACTTCATGGCTATACTTTCTGACGGTAATAATAGTTATGTTTTTAATAGACTTAAATATATCCTTTTTTATAAGGTAATCCACCGGTTAAGGTAGGTTTTTGGATGGGTACAACTACCAAATAAATATTTTGTTACTCCTAACAAAACACAATCGAGCAACCTACTCTACATCAGGTCTCTCCTCATCTCTGTGTACTTCTTTCCTCCCTTCATCCCGTCCAACATCCCTATCCTGTTCCTGCCCTTTCCTCGCTTGCCCAACATTCTCCCCTCTATTACCTTCTTCAACATTTCACTGCCGCTCAATACGCCTTTTATCCATTTTTCCTGCCTCAATAGGGTTTCTCTCAATAAACCCGTCTCCTCACCCACCATCTCCAGCACTTCCTCATTTGTTTTCCATTCGGTCCATTTCACCTTCTCCATTCTTCTCCACACCCACATTTCAAAAGCCTCCAATCTACGTTTATCCTCCTGCTTCAGTGACCACGTTTCTGTGCTGTACAGAGCTACGCTCCATATCAGAGTTTTTACGAGTCTTGTCTTAACATCTCTACTCAACGTCCCCGTCATCAACTCCCTCCTCCTTGAGAAAGCCTCCTTGCCTAGCGCAATTCTTCTCCTTACGTCCCTGCCACTTTGACCGTATTGGTCCAAAACACTTCCGAGATATGTAAACTGTTCTACCTGCTCTATTTTTTCCCCGCCTATTTTAATGTTTAGCTTAGCCTCTTTCTTTCTGGAAATTTTTTAATACATCATAAATTTTAAACTACTCACAACAGAATAGTTCACGCAGTACTTAGCTATACCAAATTTTTACAAATCACAAACGAAAGTTTTAAAATAAAAATATTTATAACAATATTACCAACTAGAAATGTCAGGACCATTAAAGGATTAGCTAGCAGGAAAGAGGAAGGACAACCGTATTGCAGCATAGGATCAGTGTGTTACCAAAATAGAAAATAATCACGAAAAAAATATTCATATTTCTCGTTTTATTTATTTTAGTTTAATTATCTATTTTAGAACCCTGCAAGCCACCGCTAGGGTGTGTAGCAGGGGGTGAGTACACACCAGGCCAATTTTGACCCCTTTCCACGTTTAGCAATTTTTTTATTTTAAATGCACGCATGGAATTTTGGGAATTTTACCGATAAGAGAATGCTATTCAATTTTCTTACCCTAATGACGCTCTTTCGTCAATTTTCTCCAAAGAAATACTATTACGGTCTTTATTAGCAGCCACTATCTTGGTTATCAAGGGCGGAAAAAAAATTTTGAGGGGATCGGGTGGCTAATGCACTGCATTTCCACATAAAGAAGACTCAGGTTCGAATTCAAGAGACTGCAGATATTTTCAAGTGATATCCTAATCCCTACTCGAGTTGCTTTTCCAGGTGCCCTGTGGAGAGCGCTTAGAGTGAGTACAACGTCCGTTGGATGGGACGTTTAACTGTGTGACCCCTTGGCGCCTTTCCTGAAGAGTAGGCTAATGCCGACACCGGGTTTCTCTCCACCCTTCATCCTTTCCCTTCCATCCCTAAATGGCGCAAATGGCTTCAGCTGTCGGTCGCCTCCCCTAATAACTACCACTTCTAGGAGTTTTCAGAAGCACCTATTTACCATGGGATAACATTTCTTAACTATATGGAACTTGATTGCAATATTTATGTTCATTTAAAAATATCAACTATGTTTGACCATCGCTTAAGAATATGCCACGTGAAATGAAATTTGACATAAAACAATTATCTAGAAAATCTATTTATTCCAGAAATTGGATCAACACATTAATTTTGTTGAACTTCAAACAATCCACCAGTACACTGAAATCTGCAATTTTTTATTCCCTGCGCCGTTAATTTGGCTACGCACGTGAGTGAGTGAGATCTTTCTTCGGCACCGCCGTCATTCCCATCAAAAACGAAAAGACGGCATTCTTCCGCCGATACACTTTCGTGCGCACGTCAAGTGCCGCCACGTCGTCACTTCGCCCAGCGGTCTCGTCACAAATGCCGAGCGAGCACACTTATCTTCGCGCCCGAATGACATACGTAGGCCTGGCGAACGAAACACTTAAAAACTCGCCGGATTCGCGACTCTTTTTTTCTTTTAATTTCAGTACACTGGCAGCTACCGCTGGGGTGTGTGGCAGGGAGTGAATACACACCCGAATAATTTTACCTGAACATTACCCTACCGCAGTCGAACAATGTTATTATGATCACCTATAGTTCTTGGAAAAAATGACATCTTAAATCCAACTGTGCTACACACATCCCTCTAATTTTATTGACGTGATCTCTCCTACCATAGAACGATGGGGGTAATAATTTTATTTTCACCATCATTGCTAAAGAGACTCTCCTACAATTTATGCAAGAGACTAAATCTGTAATTTAACCTTCCCGCTGTGAGTGATTCCCAGCCTAGTTCCTCTAATATATTTGATACGCTACTAAGTTTATCATTACTACGTTTAAAATTCTAGCCCCTCTACGCTGCACGAGATCCAATTCAGCAATTAATTCAAATTCGTGAGGATCATAGGATATATGTACTAGCAGCATAGTATAAATTAGGCCAAACCAGCTAAAGATAACATTTCTCTATGTCCTTTTCATCACATTACTGTGATAAAAAGATCAAAATATTACTATACTAATAAATCCTAATCTTTTGTTAGCATTTCCACAAAAGCCACACCGTCGCCCGAGTCGCGACATCGCATATTGCACTGAAACCGTTGTTAAGTCGAATATTTCCTCAAAATTTAATGCATTTCACGGGAATAAACTGTAAACCTGCGTGTAACCTTAGTTCCTTAGTTTATTTCATTTTTTATTTTGTTACTAATATGTATCTCTATGTACATGATATATATTTGTATGTATGTGTGTGTGTATAATATATATATATATATATATATATATATATATATATATATATATATATATATATATATATATATACATATTCACTTTCTTGGAAAAGCCACGATCGTGCACAATAAAATTCACTAAATAGTCATAGCAAACACAGAAACTAAAACATATTAAAGAGGGACTCACTAGTTCTCGAATTTTCGGTGGTGCAACCACCTTTCTCAAGAGGAATTAGGAACAGAACTCAACTTCAGAACCTCAGAACTCAGAGTTATAAAATATGAATATATATATATATAATATTCATATTTTTTTTCTTACAGGTTCCCCCCACCTTTCCTCACCTATTTGATAACCCCCAACCCCCTCATCCCTTACCCTTCCCTCATGGTGCTACACCCCCTGCCACACACATTTTTTGGTGGCTCGCATTGCCTCGAAGTGAATAAAAACAATGGTACATTTAACAAGGATTTGAGGTCGTTACCTAGACCTGGCCCCTGTCTGTTCCGTTCGGGATGGACATGCGACTATCGCCATTCAATTGCAGTTCCGAGGGTGGCGATGGACACGCAACGACCAGTCGACCTCTTTCCTCTTGGCGTGTGCTTGTGTGTGGTGTGTGAGGGTGTGCTATGTGCTTTGTGTGTGTTTTGTGTGCGCGAGGTTCACGTCACATGGCGGGGCAAGAAGCGTGCGTTGTGGCCAGGCTAAGGAAGGTGGTTTGGGTGAGGGGTGGTTGAAGGAGGAGGAGGGGGGTGTCGTGCTCTCCCTGGGATGAGAGTCACGCGTGCGCCAACGTGCAAGGAATGCACGGAGGACGGCCTCAGGCACGTGACACTAGAGAAAAGGTGGTGTTGGCATGGGGAGTGAAGCGGGGTTGCCAAACTCTGCGACAGTGCACTCGACTTCGCGAGGGTGGCACTCCAAACGTTCAACGCGCGACCTGGGATGTGCAGGCGGATGGAGCATGGCAGGGGGTGCCGACGCAAAACGGAGCGGGGCTATTCGACCGGGGGTCTCGGTGGCGCCTTTCAACCTGGACGACCGATTCTTTCCTCGTTCCGCCTGGGTTTCTCCCGGATGTGCGAAAAGGGAACGAGTCTGCAAATGTTTCGTGCATTTCATGGGCCTCCTAAGCCACGGGGTGTCTCACTCGAATTCATGGAAATGCAATGAGGAAAAATTGGGAAATGGGCTGGAGTACAACTCGACACACGTCCTTCTGAGAACGAGAACTTCTCGTCAAAAAGAACCTAGGGCGGCGACGAGAGTGGGGAAGTCGAGTCGAGTGTACGTTTACATATAACAAGGAAATAAGAGCACAAATGCATGATGGTTTTGCTCTCCCAAACTTCCTACCCCACTACCACCGGACCCTACCTGAATATCTAATACCCTTAACAAAATCCTAAACCCAAAAAAAGCTTAATGATCCTAACCTTATACCTCAGGATTAACCTACCTAACAATCCTGATACTTCCTAAAAAATGAATAATAACAATAAAAAAATCTTCCTACCCTACATTATTTATAAAATAAAAATAAAAAACCCTCCTAAATTACTTCCGTACATGCACCAACCTTGCCTCAAAAGGATCGTAAATCCGAAAGAGTAGCTTATAGGATAACTACCTCCCAATCTGACAAATGCATGGCACAAGGCAAGAATGTGAAGGAGTCGAAGGGTATTGGTAGCATCGGGAGATACGGATGATATAAGTGAGGGAGAGTGAGTTTGGCACCATGAGGTGATTGATGCACATCTTATGTGTTGATGTTACTTAGGGCGCTTGGACCGAAAGGCGTGACCCTCACTCACGACCTCTCCTTGGTGAAGCATACACTGGGAATTTGTGGACAAGTTAACAAGCAAAAAAATTAGGATTTATTAGAAGAGTACTTGATAAATGTGAAGAGCAGGTCAAAGAGAAATGTTATCTGTCGATGGTTGGACCTCATTTGGAATATGCTGCTAGTGTATGGGGTCCTTATGAAGTTCGATTGATTACCGAATTGGATCGCGTGCAGCGTATAGGAGCTAGGTTTGTAAAACGTTGTTATGATAAACTTAGTAGCTTATCCAAATTATTAGGGGAACTATGCTTGGAATTACTCACGGAGCGAAGTTTATGTTGTAGATTGAAGCTCTTGCATAAATTGGAAGGGCTTATCTTTAGCAGTGACATTAAAAATGTATTATTACCCCCATTGTACTACGGTAGGCGAGATCACGTCAATAACATTAGATAGATTTAGGATGCCATATTGTCCACGAACGATAAGGGATTAGAATAACGTAGTCCTGATGAACTTAGTAGCGTATCCAAAATATTAGAGCAGCTAGGTTGGGAATCACTCACGGAGCTAAGGTTAAGTCAGACATTAAATATCTCTTACGGAAATTGGTATTATTATCCCAATGGAACTACAGTAGGAGGGATCATGTCAATAAAATTAGAGAGATTTAGGATTTAAGATGCCATTTTTTCCATGAACGATAAGGGATCAGAATAACGCAGCCCGGCCGCGCTATGAGGGGAAAGTATTTTGGGTCTCAAGTAGTCTGGTGAGTCATCACCCCCCGTCAGACACCCACGTGCGGTTGCTTGCAGGGTACTATGCAATACAATAAAATAAAAAAAAGGATTCGTCGGATCGTTTATGATCCTACGTCGGAAGGTTACGTAACCGATGGTAATATAGTATAACGTTCCAAGGGTGCTTCGGCTTCCAAAATCCCAAAAATATATTTTCACATTGCCGTGAAAAGCATGAATATTTGGTATTCAATCGGTATCCCTCAAGAGATGCTTCGAGATCGTTTACGAATAAGCCCAATGAAATGGTCCCAGGTGACTGCCGCGGCTCTTCGACCAGGCTGCTCGATTTTTCGGAGCCGCCCTCGCTTTCCTGGCGGAATTAGCTCCCGTGTTCACGCGTGTACTCAAGTTTCCGTGGGAAGGGGCGAGCCCTCTGTCACGGTTCGCGAACCGTAGTCACACCAGCCCTTGGGTTGATCGCCGTGACTCGAATCGCACCGATTTGCGGAGCAGCTCGTCGCTTTAACGTGAACTGCACAATAGCACAAGAAAACGTTCGAAGTCAGTGAAAATATGGTTAGCCATTGAAGAACGAAACAGAAGTGGAATTCCATGAAATGGACCCGCAATTGCGGAACACCTCTGGGTGAAAACAATGCCAAGAATAGGCCAGGAAATGCTGACACTGTAACGCGTTAGTTACTGCTTAAAATGGCAAAATAAATCTGCGAATGCAATCCAGGTGTGCCTGCAGCGATGTAGTATCGCCCAGCAAGGCTTGAACAGGAAAAATAGATTTTCGAATTGGTATGACCGGAAGAGAATTGTGAAAGTATCACATCCGAATCTTTATTCATGACCACACTCGAAAATGATAAATTATAATATCTATCGAATGGAATTGACCAATCAGAGTTGCGATAACGCAGCGTGTGAAAAGATTGGCTGCTTTTGATCGGTTGCATATCGGAACTGCTATTTCCATAAGATATGCCCGGTGTCGTTGAATATCCTCACTTAGAAATGGAAATCATCTTTCTCTCATTCATATTGGAACACCTCAACGATACACAAATTGTGTATCGGTTGTCACTTGACATCCTCCGGTGATCGCAAGGGGGGGAGGGGAGGAGGGGAAGAGAGGTCCCCGGCCGAAAGCCTCCATTCTAAGTGACGAATCAATTATTCTGGAGTTGGATCGTACGAAATCTAAGATTGTATCCAAGACGACTAGATCATTTTTTTTCTGATCAGAATACCATCGCACCTTCTGAAGAGGGCTTACACTGAAGAGATTTATAGCATTAAATCTCCACCCTTAATAAGTAAACTCCAAACGTCCGTTTGGGGAACATGGAAATTTGTGTCCTGAATATATGGTGAGAGGATGGGTGAGGAAAGGGGAGGGGTAGGGGGGGGGTGATTTTGGGGAAAATTTGAATTTAAATCAAGAACACATGCTCGTGTACACATGAATGCATGTGTGTGGCACTTGTGGGTACACAGAGACGTAAATACACGTACACGCATAGGTGTACGCTCATTACGCATATTGATCAATTTAAATTTGAGCCCATCCCAAACATAATACATTCAGTCGCATTTAAACGTATTGGTATTCGTATTCTCGTTCAGGGCATCGGTCCGGAGAGACGTTTCCGGTTACCGGATCAGGAACTTTTTCTGGCTCAGAACATTCAACCTTTCAGTCTCTCCGCCAACCCTGTCTCGTCTTTTACGTGTTACCTATCCCTTTCCTAGCCCTTCACCATGAAGCGTGGAGAGAATTGTTGTCACACGCGTAACGGCAAGAACATAATTCAGAAAAAAACAATTTGTGCCCTCTTTAGCGAGGACAGTCGAGAGTAATTGTAAGTGAGAGGACAAGTGAAAGTTGGACCAGGTATAGAGCGGCAGCCTTGGAATGTTGAATACTGTCATATGGCACCGAGAGTAGAGTGATCGAGGCAGAGGCAGGAGAGTAATTGAAACTTTCGGATGAAATTAATCGTGGGAAGTGGAACGCATGAAGAGGCAAAGAACGATTTTTATTGTTCGAAGGTAATTAGTGTCGATTTCGGTGGTGCTCTCGAGGCGCAACGGCAAGTGGTAGGGTGAATTGAAAACCAATCCTAATCAGGGATACAATCGATGACAATGATAATTATTTAAGATCGCGTCACTTTAATTTCCGGATTAATTGACTTAATTTCCGGTGATGTGGAAACATTAAATGCGACAATTACGAGCATTGTGAAAAAAAAAAGTTGCACTTGTCCACAAATTACGAGCATGAAGAATGCAATATGCAAGAGGGGGTCAGGAGGGGGTGGGTTCGGGGGATCCGAGGGCTCCATCAGGGGGTTGTTGTCTCCACCCATCAACCAACCCACGTCCTTATAGTCCCTCAATCCTAATGCCGAAAAACCACCGACGCTACCCGGGGGGAGAACTATTTGTGCGACGACACATCGCCACTGATCACGGCAGTATATAGGACCCTAGGACCTTACCACCAGGGGGGGGGGGTGTGGCGAGTCTTCAATATTAACAACTACTGTCAAGGGAACCAATTGCATGCACGAACCGCAACCTATATGCACTTATTTCCCAGCGCGAGTGCCTCTCCTTTTACTTACCATGGTGCCCTCGGCGATTATCATTCTTTTTATAGGTTGGCGGCACAATGAGCCGTTGGCCCAATTTCTTGACCCGAAACCCTGCCAACCCCCTTCCGCCCCGCACCCCCACCCTCCCCACAACCCCTAAAAAGCGACGGACACACGCTCCTGAATAGACTGGCCCTCCGTCGAGGAAGCAATTACCGCGTTGCAGATTGAAGTTCATAAATTTACGAAATGTGTTTCCGATCGCTTCCCCGATATGGTTCAGGGCGGTGGGGTGGGGTGGTCGGAGAAGGGTGTTTGGGGGGTAGGGGAGGTTGCGGCCGTTCTGGGGATGATGTCGTATTCATGCGGTTACGAAAAAACAAATGACTAAACATCAGCGACATTTGAATAGGGGGAAGCACTTACGGCACTCGTGCGTGCGTACGCTCCCTCGGTGATCTCCCCCCCACCCACCCCACCTCTCTCTCTCACTCTTTCCCTTCGCGAATGAATGCAAAAGGCTCACTTCCCTTTTTAAGTTAGGGAAATGGATTCGGAGGGGAGTGAGGCACCGAAAGGGAAATACGAAATGGAAACAGTCGAGTCGCGAATTTCGCAGGTCGTTTGCCGAATCGGTCACGCCAACGACGACGACGGGACGGGGAATGGTTGAATTAATAAGCGAATGGGATGAATTATTTAAATGGGACCGCCTAATGCCTCCCGTTGAGATCTCTTTCGTTTTTTTTTCGGGCGTCTCAATAAATAAACAAGAGGCGTCGTGCATCGATGAGGGATTAGCGCTCATTATAATGTTAAATATGAACGGGCGCCTCGGAAGAGGCATGAGATTGAGGCAATAATTTTCACGTTGATATGCAGACAACCTCTTTTAAGGTGGGGCAATCGCATGTAAGTCCGAAACGAGAGCTGGATGGACAGAGACTGCTTGATGAGGGAAGCGGAGGGCTGTCCTCGGCGTCTCGCGGAGGTTGCGAGGGCGTCACGCCGAGCGCGAAGGACGCAATTGATGGGGCCGGGCGCTGTTAAACGACGTTTCAGTAAACAAGGGGAAGCCCATTGCACTGGAAACGTTTCGCCATAAAATATGAACCTGTGATATTTCGCACGGGTAGATCTGACGCGTCATCAATGGATCAGACTGAACAGAAAACAAAAAAACAAACATTTTCAATTAAAGTCCATACCACACCACAAGAATTTACTTGCAGTTTGGTTTGAAAAGCGAGAGTGGAGCTGACGTAGTATTCGAACCCTTATCCATGTTTGCGATTCAGATATTGTGGCAAAGGTATTAGAAACAGCATCCCACTCCGTCCCAATATTCGGTTTCCAGCAACATCTAGTCCACGAAAAATCTCACAGCTTGGATTGAGGTTGGGCGAGCATCTTCGGAGGAATCACCCGGGATCTGAACCCAGTAAACGCTTATCAGGAGGACACTCCACATTACCTAGGATTACGACGGCAACGATCATCTGACATCACAGCATCCAGCGTTAAAACGAACGATGGTTAAGGAGAGAGACTGAATTCCCGATACGCCAGACTCCGCCCATTTCATCGTACGAGAGACACGAGAAGTTGCTCGTAGTTGCTCTTTAAGTCACGGGCTAAGAAACCTTCTCTCTTCCCATCCCCCTCAATCCCTAGGGTTTTTTGAAAAAGGATAGTGTCCTACCAACCACCAATGAATGGCACCAACCTTTATAAATTTGAGCATTACAATTGTCTGTAGTCCTACAATTACGCAAACCAACACCAAGCGGACTGAACTAAAATGGACACAAGGAAAGGGGAATACGAAAAAAACAGGCTGCTGCCAAAGTCGCGCCATGTGCCATGCTTGGCTCTTTGGCGCGTTCGCCAACACAGGTATCCAACAGATGCAAGCGCCCTGCTCCTTCACGGGAACCAAAATACCTTTTGTACAGCAAGACTTTGAACTATTAATTCGCGGATGCATGATTCGCTCAAGGAGGAACATTCATCACGTGGGGCTCTTGTTAGGCTCATGGGGAGTATTGTGCCGAGAGCGATCTTTCTCTCCACGGGAGGGCAAGGTAATGGCGTGACGTAAAGCGAGATTTGTCAGCCTTATCTCGCAGGTTAGATATACGGTTTCTAGGGAAAGCAATTTCAGCCGCTCCATGTCCACCAGGATCGGTGGACCGAACCTAGCAAATCAGATCAGATTTCGAGAAAATCCAGAGCACCTATATCGATTCATTACCGTACTGTCGAACATGCTCCAGGTAAACAAGGGGACCGGGGTGGAGCGGTGGCTAACGTACTGGTGCTTCCCACCTACTGGCCCGGGTTCGAATCCCAGAGATGGAAGAGCTTTTGCATTGGTATCCCGATTCATACTTGAGGTGCTTTGTGGAGGGCACTTTGAGTGAGTACGACGTCCGTCGGATGGGACGTTAAACTATGGACCCCTTTGGTGCCTTTCGGTAAGAGTAGGCTAATGCCTACACCGGGTTTCTCTCCACCCTTCCTCCTTTCCCATCCATCCCTAATGGCGCACATGAACTCAACTACCCTAAAAATTACTACTACTCCAGCTAAACAACAGAAAAAGAATAATGATAAGCGATTCATCACGTCGCTTGCACAACGGCCTTGTGATAAAAGACAAGAACTAAATAGGCCCAAGTTCGTGTTTGTTCGGGGCAAGGAAGATAGGAGAAGAAAACATTATTAATGTAAGCGAGCATTCGAGCAAACGGAGGAGCGAAAGTCATCTTCAAATATGAAGGGTGGCAACAGCTCTGCCAATGCTTTCCTTTAAAATAATGCCAACTCCCTGTGGCAAGCATAGGCTAAGCAGAATGTAGTTTTAAACGGTTTTAATTCTCCTGGAATATCTGTGACTTTGGGAGTTCTCCATGGATCAGTCTTAAGTCGTCCTTTCCTTTTTCAACGTGCACGTTAATGACTTGTCGCAGCTAACATACAAGAGTCCACGCCATGTGAGACATTTAGGGAAACACTCTGTGCAAAGCTGCACTTTTCTGCAAACGCATATAAATAATTTTTAATTTCTGGCACAAGAAATTGTGTCCAACAGTCCCTATGCATTAAATTGCAAGGAAACCTACCTTCTCAACGAAAAAAGGGTGATTTCACGCACTCTGTCGTTTGATGGGTCATTGCTCAAGAGAGGTAATTAGTCAAACCCCAGGCCCAAAAAGTAACTCTGCCTCACGCTTCAAAAATATTACGTCCCGAGCATCAAAGCCACTAGAATTAGTAGTATGCATTAGTATTGCCCACTGATTTTAAATCAGTGGGCAATAATCGTTGAAAATGTTCCAACCGAGACCATTCTTCGTTTGTATTCACCCGGCTGCACACTTGCACTGTACTGCACACCACAGTGCGGGCTAGAACCCAGGTTAAAATAAACAAAAAGAGACAATATAAAACGTTTAAAAGTCGCTTTCTAAAATGGCTAAGCTATTACGAAAAACCCCTTCACGAAAAAATAACTCCAGCTATCCAAGATATATGATTTAATTCCCGTATTGGAAAGTCAGGGCATGAAAATAAATGTAAACAAAACGAAGGTTACGCAGTTTTCAAGAAAAGGAAGGGTTTTTAAAGAGCTAAAAAAAAGTTAAATATCAAAAGAGGAGGAGGAGAAGAATTGCATTAGGCAAAGAGGCTTTCACAAGGAAGAGGGAGTTGATGACAGGGACGTTCGGTAAGGATGTTAAGAAAAGACTCGTCAAAACGTTGATATGGAGCTTAATTACGATATGTACGGCGCGGAAACATGGCCACTTCAGCAGAATGATAGGTATAGATTGGAGGCTTTTGATATGTGGCTGTGGATAAGGATAGAAAAGGTGAAATTGACCGAAAGGAAAACAAATGAGGTGGTGCTGCGTGTAGTGGAGAAGGAGAGGTGAACATTGGGAGAATTCATAGAGACGGGGAAAATGGATGCAAATCGTATTGATTGGGAATGGGGTGTCGAAGACCGTGACAAAGGGGAATAAATAATTAGGCAAGCGAGGAAAGGGCAGGAATAGGGGATAGGGATGTCGAACGGAATGAAGGAAGGAAGGAAGGAAATGTACCGAGATGAAGAGGGGCTTGAAGAAGAGTAAGTTGCTGGATAGTGTTCTGTTAAGAGAGACGAGGGAATTGTCGCTGTACAGTTTGGCAGTTAGTATCCAAGCAAACACCAGCCTTAACCGGTAGATTACCGATAGCAAAAATAATAATACTAATAGGTGAAATTCCCGATAAGGCATTCCTAAGGATAATAATAGAAAACGACTCATTCGACATGGAAAAACTGATAACTTATGAGACAAATTATTAATATCCCAGGAAGCATTGTCAGAGATCCAAGGCATTAGGAGAGCCATCATCCTGGATATATTCATTCAAATAACGCTCGCCCATTCCCAGAATGCTCAGACGGGGTGTTGTAGCACCGTCCTATTTGCCAGAAGCTGAACTTTTTTTCATTTGTCTATTTATTGACTATATTGGGGCGAGATTGAGACTTCCTCCTTGAGAGTCCCTCCTTCCACCTAAACCCTACATCTTACATTAAAAAGACAAATAGAAAAAATCCATCACCAGCCTCCAAAGAAAGATTAATCTATTTAATGATCCAACTTCCGAAATTCATATAAATACATTTTATTAACTTTGACAATACGTATCAATCACTCCCCTGTCGATTTCGTCTGTCGCATGGGAAGTTAAATTCGGCAAATATCCCTTGGCAACGATCGTCACAGATCAGGCTAATGCCTACTCCGGTTTTCTCTCCACCTTAGCTCAATTCAACACCCTACACGGACCAAACATCCTACACCTATCCCCAACGGCGAAAATTACCCCAGCTGTCGGTCGTCTCCTCCGTAATAGCTAATGCTTCATACACATTCGGCTCTTCTCGAGTCGCCGCCATCCCCTCTGTCGCGTTACCGAGGGACCCCTGTAAACAGTGCCGTGACTGTGTCGTCATGTGGGCATGACCCAAGAGCGCACCCGGAATCGCCAATGCCCCACGAGTTTGGACACAAGGGGGGGGGGGGAGGGGTAAGGTGGCGATTGCGAAACCACCACAGGGTTCCAGCTGCGATGGGGAAACTCCAGGACTGGAGGGTGACATTATATCTCGGAGGAGTACTTCTCGATGTGGAGTCTCTCGCAAGGGAAAATGGTTTAACAACCGACACATTTCGCTCGTTGATTCATTCGTAAACATCGCAAGATTAAAAAGGAATAAAATAAGCTGAACCCCGGCGGTGAAAAGCTATCTCATCCGAGAGTTAGATCCTCTCGATGAGTGTGTATTCATTCATTGCAGATGTAGGAGGGGGTTCTATCGCCAGACATACCTCGTTCGCAAGCTCCTCGAAAATCGAGTAAAAGAAATGCCATTGTTTCTGGAAGTCAATCTCATTATTTTCACATTTCAATGTCTGCAATTCATTCCGAAATCTGGATCCAGATTGGTGCATTCAATTGAAACAGGGTGTTAAACATTTTCTGTTTAGTAAAAACCCGATATGTTTCTCGTTATCAGTATGTATCAGACCTGAACATGATGATCATTCACGGTGCCCATCGACATTCAAAACTCGATTCCATTAATACGACGGCCAGTCAATGAGTAAGTCGAAAACGTCAGCAAGATGAACTCGGGAGATGTTACGAACACTTGAATTGGAAGGCTTGGAATATCTACCGCACAGTTTCGACTTAGCCCCCAGTGATTTTCACCTGTTCAGGCCCCTAAAAAGCCATTTGGGTGGCCGACGTTGTGGAAATGATGATGGCGTATGCGCTAAAGATTACTCGTTGGCTGAGACAGCAAACAAAAGACTTCTTTGCTAGGAAATAGAGGACTTGTAAGGAGATGGGATACGTTTCTGAATGTACAGGGTGAATTCTATAAAAGTTAAATAAATTTCAGGAATTTGCTTTCATTATTATTGCCTCTGTCCAGTTTTGCGAGTTATTTACCGACTTACCCTCGTATATCTCAAGGTGTTTTTAAACAAAGACATCCTATTGATCATTGGTTACTTGGGGAAACATGTAAGGAGATTTTGCTTCCTTGTCAAGTGTACCCCTTGGCATGACAAATACTGGAACTGCGAGAGCCTTTACTTCTAACCCTAAGGATTGCACAAGCAAAATTTTCACAACACAGCGCTGTCGTTCAACAACGTTGACCACAGAAAAGAGCTACAACAAGGACTTAAAAAAAACCTTCCTGGGTGGAGGAGAGGGGCAAGCATTCGTATGCACCACACTCGTATCCTCAAGACGCTATCAGGATGAGGAAAAACCGGTGCGAGGCAATTCTCACTCGAAGGATGATGATGATTCGCCAGGATTTCGAGAAGGCCTTCGACACGTTGGTATGGACCAGAGAGAGTACGTATTGGAAAAAGGAAGAGGAGAGCACAGATGGGCATGGGCGTCTAATTCACAATCTGCCCTTGACTGGGGAGCGGTTGGGGGGGGGGGAGGGTATTGCATACTCCCCTAGGAGTGGCGTGGACGGGGGACTGATGACGGTCGGGATGCGGGACTGAGAGAGAGATGCGGGAAGGAGGGGGGGGGGTGCTGCCCTCTCCCGCGCCTTTCGACACACGCGCTTCCAGGAAGGGTCGAGGCAGAGGGCCATGGGAGCGGGGCTGATTAAGTCAGTTAGCCGCAGATTATGCAGATATGTGGATTATCATCAAGCTTTGTTAGCCAGACGGCGAGAGGATTGGGTAACCAACCGTTAAAGGCGTATTACGGAATCGGGGCGCCGATGCAAAGCGCAGGAAAACGAAAGTAATGGGATTCTAAAAAAAAAATAACGAAGGCTGTGATGACCAATCGAAGTAGGAGGCCATAAGTACATACGTATATATTTCGAAGAACGGTTCCGATATTGGGGCGGTGCTCGGTGCATACACACAAAAGCGGGGAATGGGACAAGGGTGCCCGTTTTTGCAAGGTCTGCGCTCTTAATTAGTCAAAGGCATGCGTCATTCGGAGGGACAGTACCGGCGCGCCATTTTCAAAGTTATCATTTTAAAGTTATTTTCGAAACATTTCCCGAAATCTGCCCTGAACTAAAAATCTGGCCGAAGTAGGCCCGACACTTTGTTGTTAGGGAATAGAGGGTAGTCATGGAGTGAGATATCGATCACTGTTATATCATCACCACGGTTGTTAAAAGCCAAAGGTTGGTCGGGAACAGTTCTCCACTACGTGTACATATTGCATCGATATCTTCTTAAACTCCTTTTCGCAGTCCATCCTAGGCCTTTCTCTGCCTTCGACCCTCACCGAGTTTCCTTCAATTATGGTCCTCAGCAATGCCCCAGTAAGATAAGATTGTCCAAACAATTTCCCTCTTCTTGTAAAGTGCCCTCCATATGTTGCTCTCATCTGCGAGTTACTTCTCCATTGGGTATTCTCTGTATCCATGTCATGTTCATCTGCAGCAATACATTCCAAATGACTCCCATCTGCTTCTCTCTGCGGCTGTCCCTATCGTCAACGTCCTTAGATAAGTTGACTAGGTATTAACGGCTGGTTTCCTTTATGTCTTCGCTGGTGCTACTTTATGGTAGTTGCTTCTTCTTATAGAAAGCCTTCCTCGCCATTCCCATTCTGTCTACTATATCCCTACTGCTTCTTCCATCGCTAGTGATTCCATCGCTTGCAGAACAACGACGAATGCACAGAAACAGTTTGATCCACCCTGCGGGGAGTGGCAGGTACGTAAGAGCTATTCCGCCTTACTCGTCGTAATTTTCTAGTTGAGCGTCCTTAAAAGGTCTGGCCCAAAAATAAGTAGAATGAATTTGGGGAAAAACAGTTATTGCATGTTATTGTACAAATTACTAAAATTCTTCATGAGAGCACCTATATGTTTCGACACACTAATGCCAATGTCTCCACCAGTTGTGGTATGCTTCCCGTAAGGCATCAACAGGGCCATCGATGAGTTGCCTCGTCACGGCCTCTTTTAATTCGGGTCCAAGAGGTCCAAGGCAAGGTTGTCACACAAGCAGTCTTCTGACAGCACCTTAGGGGCCACCTTGGCACACCTTTCTCATGGTTAAACCTTCCGTAAGAATGCAATACAATGTGGTTTTCTGAATTTTTCACTCTTCTGCTAGCAGCCTGACACTTGGGGATCAATAAGAATTGAGCATGAGTCTCAAGTTTTGCACATTTCCATCACACTGTTCTGTTTTGATGGATGTACAGGGAATTCTTCATCGTCAACCTCATCTCTACCCTTCCCAGAGCATCCTGTGCAAGCATAAAACCATTACCTGGGACATTTCTCCATCTCCATAAGCATCCTAAACAATAGCCATGGTGTCCAAACCCAATTTTCCAAACTTAATGCACACTTTTATCGCAATACCATTGCTCCACAGAAATTCGTGAATCAAAAAATCAAAACATCGTGAATTCGTGACGTGACCATCGAACAGTGGTCCAGTCTAATAGCAATCCACGCACTGTAACTGCCCACAGTTAACTGACGTGGGTCGCGTTGCTTTCTCAAGATTTCACATTACCTTTCCCCCCACAAATCATCCCAATCCAGCTATCTGCATTGGTGGCGAAAAAATCATTTTTCTTATTTTTGGGACAGCCCCTGTATGCCTTCCAGTTTGCTCATCTTATCAGGACGCCAGAGGGGACGGGGTCGTCGCAGGTGGAAACGTCTTCGATTCGATTGTTATAGCAGGAGGATTAATCGTAGTTTTTTTTACTTGAGTTTCAATTATTGGAATAACAGCGTTACATTCTAAAATTGTAGAAGAATCACGCTTGGACTTGAACAATAGAAATTCCACCAAGTGCCTAAATACTATCGAGAGGCACTCGGCGTAGAAGAGAAACGCGACGGCGAGAACTATTGGTCGAACTTTGAGGCTGACACCTGGGCTCTTCCGTAATAATTTGGCCGACTACTTTTACCCCCGACCCGTCCGGTGACTTCTGCAACTGCAAAACACAACGGCGCATCCCTTATGCCCATTTCATCATTTCATTACAGGCGTGGATACACTCAAAAAATGTCAGTTGTCCCAATTGTACTTAAAAAAAATAACATTCATGCCGGGCGACAGCAGTAGATTCCGAAATTTGGTTTCCGACCAGCAGCAATCGCTCACCATAGCCGCCAAAGATTGATCGGTGGAGAAGGATCCAGTACCTGGTCGCTTCTCATCATTCAAAGGACAAAGGCGGGTCGCCCCATTTGGAGGTCGTGGTTCGCGGAATACCCTCGCTCTGGGGTGGGTGCAGTCAGGGGCCTTGCTCATGGAAGGTCACAGCACGCCCCTTCGGCGACAATGGGATGGTGGGGCAGCCTCCAAACTTACCTGGAAATATGGAGAGAAACAATTTGTCAGCGACATCACACATTCAAAGTACATATTGGAAGGGGAAGACATTTACATATTGATTTAACATCATGCACCATGGAGATGTTTCGTTCACTACTAAAACCGTCGAGGCACAAGAATTTACACATTCACAACTTTTGCGTAAGAGAATCATGAGATTAAACAAAATAAGAAAACAGGATAAATATGAAAAGACAAGTGCAAACATATAGAGCACAACATTTTCATTGTCTTCGTTTAAAAAAAAACCCTGTATGGGGTCACATTTATGCATGTCAATGCACTTAAGGGAATGTAAACATTATATGGTCACAGAAAAGACCCACATTAAATGTATTATCATTGGTACTCGACCGGTTAAGGTAAGTTTTGAATGGACAAATCCTACAAAATTGTAAGACATTACATTAACTTGCCTTTCCTAACAAAAAACATGGCCTGATATCGGACATTACAGGAAGTCCCTCTTCATTTCCGCATACCTCCTTCCTTCCCATACAACATCCCTATCCTATTCCTGCCATTTCCTCGTTTGCCTAATATTCTCCCCTCTATTACATCCCACTGCCGATCAATGTGCCCTGCATCCGTTTTTCCTGCCTTCATAGAATTTCTGCCAACAAACCTCTCTCCTCATCCACCACACCTAGCACTCCTTCGTTTGTTTTCCTTTCGGTCTACCTAGTCTGCTCCATCCTTCTTCACACCCACATTTGAAAATACTTGAATATACGTCTATCCTTCTACTTCAGTGACCATGTTTCCGCGCCGAACGTAACTACGCTCAATATCAAAGTTTTGACGAGTCTTTTCTTAACATCTTTAAAGTCCCTGTCACCAATTGCCTCCTACTTATGAAAGCTTATTTGCATGACACAATTTTTCTCCTTATGCCTCTGCTAGTAATTTGACCAACTTGGTCCAAAACACTTCCTAGATACGTATGGTAGAGTTCCTGTCGTATATATTCCTTCCATCTCTCTTGTATCTTCCCTAATTCCAATTTCAATAGTATTTCTCTTGAGTTGATCTTTGATTTTTTGCTACGATTCTCCCTTATTGTTTCCTGACAGTACTTTCACATTCCTGTATAGCACACCAATTTCACCCCTACTCAGTAAAATTGCCATTCCTTGCACAGCGTCTTGCAACATTAATGACTCTTTAATATCTAATAGCAATGATGTTTCAAATGTAAGCTTCTATTTAAAACATGATACAATTTATATGAAATTTCAATCAGGGATTCTCCATTTTTAATATTTGTTTTGGAATGAGTTTCGACGGCGAGAGACTAGTGTACTACTGGATTCAACGCGTACTTCGAATAAAACGCGGTGTTCTGCATAAAAACGCCCCAGTGGCGGGGTATCACGATTACGGGAAACCTTCAACCGTCAATTTCGAGTTTCAAATGGACCCAAATGTTGTGCTGGCGGTTGACGCAAGCCTACCACGTGTCTCAATCATCGCGCAATAGGTTGATCAGAGCCGAAAATGAACGAGGATAGCCGATGATTGCCGACCCACGTTCCAGTTGTTGAATAAACAGTAATCACATCAATGAATGTTCAACCATGGTATATGGTACAGGTTTCAACATGATCATGAAGTTCCTATCTCGCCCTGCTGACTTCCGCCTTCTCAGGAAATTCTTGCATCCGAACAATCACAGCGTGGGTGAAGCGGAAGTTACCGTCAAATACTTCGCAAGGATTTGAATACATGAACCTCCGGTCAAAACCTCTACCGTTCCGTGATACCTCGCTCCCTCTGTGTCAGATGGTCAAAACTGTTCACCATCGACTACATTGGCGAACACATCAATCGAACGATACTGACGCAGATATGAAGGAGTCTTTACCACCGCAAATCTAGCGATGTCGAGAAATTAAACTAGAAGAAACCTCTCTTCAGCCCTATGCAATGCTCACTCATCGATGGAAACCACGCAAGTGTGATGTATATTTGAAAACAAACCGATGGCTGCAAATTTCTACGCTCTGTTTTACATCCTCCCCAAGTTTAAGGAAGACAGTCAAGCAGGGAAATCTTCAGACACCACCGTGCTATAGAAACGTACACCGTCTTAAGTCGGGTGGAAATCCTCGCCGCTACATAAATGGAGAAAGGATGAGCGTATGAAGGATATGCGGAGACGAATTAAAACCAAATAAGGGCCTACATGAAGGATGGACGAACAAATAACACCATGATAATAGCGATCAGAAACAAAATAAAGTAAGATGTTTTCATCATCATCAGCGTCGGCAGAAGCAAGAGTTACGGTTAACAGGATAGCAGCAGCAAGGAAGGTAGTACAGGGTTCGTCCGGAAAATAAGTGTACTGAGCTCAGGAAAAAAATTTATTACACTTTTACATATCTTAAGCTAATATTCCTCAAAATAGGACCCTTGTGAGTCGATACACTTGTTCCAGCGGCGTTCCCATTCCTGAAACGCTCCCGCGAAGGCATCATCGGGAACCTCTCGAAGACACGTCGTCACGGCCTCTTTGACGGCGTCCAAAGTCCCGTATCGCGTTCCTTTCAAACTCCTCTTTATCCTCGGGAAAAGAAAGAAGTCCGGTGGTGCCAAGTCCGGGCTGTAGGGCGGGTGCGGCAGCGTTGCCACGCCGTGCTTGGCCAAGAAGTCCGACACGACAAGCGCGGTGTGAGACGGCGCATTGCCGTGATGCAGCCGCCAGATGTTTTTGATCGCTGGCCGGACGCGGGCGACTCGTTTTCGAAGCCTGTCGAGCACTTGGACGTAAAATGCAGCATTTACAGTTTGTCGTTCAGGTACAAATTCGTAGTGGACGACTCCCCTTTTGTCAAAAATCCGGAAAAAATCAGTACACTTATCTTCCGGACGAACCCTGTATATCAGGAGAAACAACTACTGGAGACAAATATACGCACAGTACCAGCCTATACATAAGGAAGAGGTTTTCTTTTCGGCTTCTCAAGTTGGCTATTGCGAGACGGGTGGGCGACAGAAAATAAGGTTGGAATCATAAAGCATGCGGACTGTTGATGAATGAAGAAAATACTCACACAAAAGACAAACACAGCAAACGAAGGAAGAAGTGCTTCGAACAGTCGGTGAAGCGGAGAATTCATATACGTCAACTCAATACCCCGCAATCCGCCGCAGGGGCGTGTGGCGGGGAGTGTTAGGGCACCACCCGTAATTAAGAAAAAAACACATGCAAAAGCCACATATTTACACAATCCACAAACAAAACATGATATGCAAAAACCCTTACACCCCACACTCAGGAAGACACACAAACTACCAACTAACATGCACATCCACCGACAAATACACCTAATATTTCTGAAATGTTTAATTTTGTTCCGACTTGTAAATTGAATGTTTTTAATATTTCTAAAGTGACTTCGGTTCCTTAAAATTATAATTTCTGATTGTTCTGGGGAAGAATGAGTATTTGTATCTGTCTGTACTGAAATCTATCTCCCTCATTTTATCTTTATGGTCTGATATACCTAAGTAGTGTGGGACCATTATAATAATTCCTTTCGAGTCAACGCAATAAACTCGTTTGTTCTGGATCTTTCTAAAAGTCTAAGTCTCGCTTGTTCTCTCCGTATCTCAAGTGGCTCCCGGCCTAAATCCCCTAAGAGACCAGTCACACTTGTGTCCTTGTTACAACTGACTTTTAATAATCAAACCACTTTACTTTTCCTTGTTACAACATTCTTTGACGAATCTGGCGAATTTTCTCTGGACTTCATCTAATTATTTTTGCCAAATTTTCTTCCAAGGATCCCGAATACTTTCGGCACATTCAAAATGAGGTCTAACTAGAGCACAATAACATCTCTCTTTAAATTTCTCATAACATTTTCCCACCACTCGTTTCATGAAGCCGGGTTTCTTTGAAGCGGATCCATATTTTGTCCCGATGTGTGCTCCCCATGAAAGGCGTGGTGTTAGAACTACCCCCAAATACTTGACTTGAGTTGAAGAGTTGAGGACGCTTGCTCGGAAAGAAGGGAGAAAAGAAGGAGGCACATTCCAGAAGGGCAATAGTTAACTGAAGACCAGAGCTGGCATATAATGGCAGAACTTTAAGAAGGAAGTGCAAGGTTGAACTAATGCGATAAGCATCCGGCGTAAGACGCCAGTGCAAACAGTGGCGAGAGAATGTAGAAATTGGCGGAGTGTAACAGTATTGTAGCTTGTAGACCTGCTTCAAACCAATCCTCGGACCGCTAACAAGGGAGACGTGGCGGCGGTATAAGGGCGGCGGTTGTCGAGCAGCCCCCTCGCACGCTCCCAGCGGAGCTCACCCGGAGGCGTGGGAGGGAGGGGGCGGGGAGGAGGAGGGCGTTAAACTCAGTCCCTCTTCAATTTCGGCATTATTCACAATCCATTCGTTAATTCGCTCGACGCTGAGAGAAATCGCCAGTCGTCTCTTAAGTCGCCATACGAACGAGTATGCCTTTGCGATTCGAGCTATCCCCCTCCACCCCCCCCCTCGCTCACGCCTTCCCAGGGCCGCCCGGCACGAGGAGAGGAAGTTCAGGGCGATGCCCCAGGGGGCGTGGGGTGGGGATGGTCCTGACGTCCCCACATGCCACTGAACCAAGGAATAAATGTTATTAATCATGTAAAAACACCACCTCCGAAAATGGAAACTACAGTCAAGCAAGCTGGCATGTACTTGTAATCCCTTACCGACATTGGTACGATTATTTATGTATATATATATGTATATATTTATATATATATATATATACACACACACACATTCAAATACGATTACATATATATATTGTATATGAATATATATATTTTTATTTTTTTATGTATTTGAATATATGTATGTATATATACATTCATTCAAAATACGAAATCCCGCCATACGGCGAAGAAATATTCATTCACACATGGAAATAGATGCAAGGAAAGGGGATAGGAAAACAAATAAAAGACGAACACAGGACAGGTGGGGAAGGCGGATTTGAGCAGATCACAAATGTAAAAATATTTCCTTAACCGGGACCTGAACACCGGACCTTCCACTTGCCGGGCGGATGCGCTACCGATTATGCTATTAAGGAAACCTAATTTGCACTGAGGTCTGCGATGTTTATAAAGGGCCCAGGTGCTCCGACTCCTTGGCCAAGAGATGGCTTTAGGGAGCTGTTTCACCCACCAAAGGAGACATAGACAATACGCACAAGAAGAAAGGACTGTAGGTTAGGAAGCATATAGCATCATAGAGAATAGAAACAGTTCCCGGTTAAGGAAATATTTTTATATTTGTGATCTGCTCAAATCCGCCTTCCCCACCTTTCCTGTGTTCGTCTTTTATGTGTTTTCCTATCCGCTTACCTTACATCTATTTCCATGTGTGAACATATATATATATATATATATATATATATATATATATATATATATATAAACATGTATATATATATATATATATATATATATATATGTGTGTGTGTGTGTTTATGGTATATATATATATATATATATATATATATATATAAACCATAAACACTGTAATCAACCCGAAGGTCGGTTTAGTAGGTGATGGTAGAGCTCACCCGTGTACCAAGCCCGACGGCGTGTGAATATTCACACATCAGGGTAGGGGGCCAGTTCCTTTCCCTGTGCCGGTTATGGTTTCCCAGGAATATATCGTACCCGAAAAAATAAACTAGCTTGGGTGGAGCTGCAGGTGCCCAAAGTGCCTCGCCCGGGAATCGAACCCGGGACCCTCCGGTCAGTAGTCCAACGCTCTACCCACTAGACCACCGCGACCCGCATATATATATATATATATATATATATATATATATATATATATATATATATATATGCGGGTCGCGGTGGTCTAGTGGGTAGAGCGTTGGACTGGAGTGTGTATATATATATATATATATATATATATATATATATATATATATATATATATATATATATATATATATATATATATATACACACACATTCAAACACGAAATACCGCCATATGGCGAATAAATATTCATTCACATTGAAATAGAGATAAGGAAAATGGTAAAGGAACACATAAAGGACGAACACAAGAGAGGTGGGGATGGCGGATGTGAGCAGATCACGAATGTAAAAATATCTTCCTCGACCGGGACTTGAACACCGGATCTCTCCACTTGCCGGGCGGATGCTCTAACCACCTGAGCTATCGAGGGAGCGTACTTTAACATTGAAAAAAAATATATATATATATAAATAAACAAAGGACATTTAAAAAAAGACAGAGCAAAAGTCGATACTAGGCATACTCTGAAATAAAGCCGCCAAGGCGGCAAGTGACTCGACTAACACGAATCATGAATTGATAGGGGAGAACAAGAGCAAATTCCCGAATAAGGATACTAAAAATTTGCGAAATCATTTCAACCCGCAAGTCATCGCGAGGGAGTTTGGATGGGCGTGTTAGGAGATCAGTTTTTTATTGAACCGGTGATTAAGGGCATTCGATATCATTTCATCTTTCTGGATATTGCGAATGGCAACGCGTCTTTGCTGTTGTGACCTCGAATCGTCCCAGGGAAGGACTTCTTGGATCGCCCACTTCCGCGGTGACATGCCATTACATCCCACTCTGGCCTCCCTTACCAACGAAAAAAGCTAGGCTAGAATTTATAGAGTACGGGGACAACTATTTCCGGTACCCCAATTCGCTGTCCTACCAAGTTGTAGTAACCCAAATGCCACTGGAAATTAGGTAGGTGGGGTTGTGTCAGTGCATCTCCCATCAGTACTGAACCCGGGATACTTAGGCCAACGGCCTTAAAACTTCCACCCACACCAAAACCTGTCCCACCCTCCCCCAATCACAACACAAAACACTGGGCTGGATGATAAACTACGGCATAACATATGCAACACGATCTTGGAATCAAAAGTTGATTTGTCTGGCGGTTGAGCAGAGCTCATTTCGCCAATGGTTAATGCGCCACCTTGTGGAAATGAACGCATTGGAGGGTCCCTTCGTTTCTCAAGTTCAGACAACAAACACTATAGCACGGGAGCTGGTGGTATGTTGTGACCACCATATTTACACTCACAAAAACTGTACACATTTAATGAGTACCTTGCAAATAACCAATGGGAAATATGATCCTCATAGGGTATTTCTTTATCTTTCCCCCCGGGAGGGGGGATGGAAAATTTGCGGATCGGACACATTTTTTTGCGTCTTAAACTTGGCCGAGTAGTCAATGGGGATGCCAAGACCCCGTTTTGACGATTTTAAGACGATAATGGTGTGCCCATTCCGGAAACTGGGCCCGCAAAGTTGCAAAAAAATCTCGAATCGGACACATTTTGATATCCGATTCGCAAATCCCGAGATCCGAAAAATATGATCGATTCGGAATTTTTTTTGCAAATTTGCGGACCCGTTTTCAGGAATCGGCACACCATTATCATCTTACAATGGTCAAAACGGGGTCTTGGCATCCCCATCGACCACTCGGCCAAGTTTAAGATGCAAAAAAAATATGTCCGATTCGCAAATTTTTCATCCCCCCCCCATGGGGAAAGACAACTGGTAACTTGTATGACTTGTCTCTTTTGTACTCTGATATGCATCCTCGTTAAACGTGAGCAAATCTTACAATTGTAAACATCAGGTTCACAGCATACCACCAGCTCCCGTACTACTATGGACGACGAACAGAAGTCGTCACACAATTGCTGGGCTGGGACCCATTGGAAACGCAGACATTACGGAAAACAGATAAATTACTCGAGCGAAATACAAATCCGAAAGAGTGAAAGTTAAGCCCTAACCTGTGGGGTAAACCATTCAGTCCCGCATTTTACTAGTATACGCGGTACGTGAAGCAACTACGAGAATTCTTTAATAGTTTCAGGATTAACTTTGTGGAATTCCTTCATGATGAGGGTAAAAATGAAAGAAAATTTACACTTCCACACACTTTTAATGCTCTACGACCATCGTGTCGATGCTGCGCATCATCATCTGGTGAACCTCATCACCACCGAATCACCATCACCAGATGATGATGCGCAGCATCGACACCATGGTCGTAGAACATTAGAAGTGTGTGCAAGTGCAAAGATTCCCTCATTTTTTACCCTCATTAAGAGAATTCGACAGAAACTGACGACCGAACAAATCCATCTATTACGAGGTCTTTTTCCCGAGAACATTTCACGACTTCAACGTGTAAGAATGGCGAATCGAACCACCCAGAAGTACGATACTATCGAATTTCAATAATCACAGATTTTGCTGATAGCGCGTAACTTACCCTGCACGTACCCTCCTGGCTACAAGCAGAAGACTGAAGATGCACGTGGATGGGTGGCGGTGGTCACTGCCTTCTCCTTGCGCCAGATCCGGTACGCGGAGTTGAGTGGCGCACGGATTTGGAGAGGGATTCGACCGAAAGACGTCGTGGGAACAACGGCCTCGCATCGAAGATTACTGATTCTGGCTCTGGATCCCTCAAAGGCACAACATCAAGAATCCCATCATTATCGAGATCCATCAACCCTAGTCCTTCCCGATAAGCCCTATCTTCACGTGGATCGCCGTTGTGCTCTCCGTTCTATTTGGTACAGGAGTTGCAATGGAAATCATTTATTATTTTCTGCACGAATATTTTAAGTCTTGATCATCCCATCCTGCACGTTTTCCTGATAATGCGATTTTCCAATACGAAGTAACCGATTCCCCTTGGTGTATGCACACTTGGCATATAATTCACCATATTCTTTAGCGATATTTACATTCAAATCTGCATTTTCTCACAAATTCTATGTGGGTTGTCTTCAATGTAAACCTTATCCGTTTGGGACCGTTTCTAATTTCCCAATCCTCCGCCTCCATTGCCCAGGACAGGACACGCAGTACACCGAGGCGTCGATGGATTCGGAAATTAATTCGCAAGTACCGGTCAAGTGGCCTCGGCATTGTCGCGGAGAGTGGGGGGGGATCATTGGTGATCAGGGCGGAGGGCAATCGGTTCGGTGTTTGGGGAAGCAGGGGGGAGCGGGATGACTGGTGCTTGGCGCTCCGCGGGCACCCTTCCTCACAGGGGCGGGATCCCCACCCACTCCGTGCGATTCCCACCGCAAAAAGAGAGTCGCCCTCTAAATATAAGCCACACATCTCCGGGGGGGTGGGGAGGCAGGGGAGGGGCCGGACCTACTCGGTGCCCCACGTGACAAACACACGCCTTCGCTGCTAAGGAAGAGACATCTGGTTGCGGAGAGGACGAACCAATCACGCGGAGCTGAGCAAATTCTTGTTTACGCCCAAACACATATGAGCATGTACATGTGGGTGTGTACATACAATAAGGAATGTTACACTCTCCATATGTTCATTCTTCTCGAACTGACGAAGGTGACTCCGCCTCCTGGCCCCGAAACGTTCATCATCCACGAGTTTCACACAACAATCATTTTCTTATCCTTCCAGTGCCTCCGTTTAAGTCAACTAATTTAAGAATGCAAGTGGTCTTCGAATTCTCCTTATTAGTACACTTATGAATGAACTGAGATGCATCTTCCTACGAATTTGCTACCGTTTTGCATGAATGAATGCTGTCAATTGGTACCTCTGGACCACAATCCACAATGTTGCTATCCGCGTATCTTATTAACGTATATTATGAAATGCCTTTCAAACGGAAACAATAAATGCTGAACTCTCCAATGGTTAAAATACGGTTTTATAACGTACATCTTTCTAGGGACGTTCTAATTTTTTTGCAAAAAAATACATAGGAAATAGATGCCGTAATTTGCAGGTATTAGCCCGTCTAGTCGCAACGAGGCAAAAAAAATAAAGAGTCGTGGAGGGTCTCATAGTGCAGAGTACGCTACAAAATGTCGAAGACCAATCTCGACTTTTCGTCTTTTGACATCTAATTCGATTTCATCGAGGTGAGGTGTCGAAAGCGGTGGAGGAGAAAGTGGAGCATTGAATTACCAACTTGGACCCACAATGCACACCGTGGTGAGGGGAGGGGGGTGAGGTGGGGTGCGTCGCGAAGGCAAACAACGTCGCTCAGTCACAAACGGGAGGGCGATTAAAAATAAATCCGGGGGGGGGTGGAGAGAGTGGTGGGGGGGTGAGAGAGAGGGGAGGAGGGGGATGACCTTGGCCAAGAGGAGAGCGGATGACAACAACAATGACGCCACACACGCACATTAATGGGGGGAGGGTTCCGCGAATCAAATGCAAAAAAGGGGGGGTTTGGGGGGGGGTTCGGGCATAGAGAACGCAATAAAAAATATAATAAGAGACCAGGCAGGCACGCCACATTCTCGGTACGCTTCCCCTTTCGCACCAAAGATACGATCAGTCGCATACTAATGAACGGAACACCTTGTTGCCCCACTCAAGGACTCTCGACAGTGCATCGTCGTGCACTCACAAGGCGAAAGAGCAAGGGATGTTCTCGGAATCAGTCGATCCGCTCAAACGTTTTGTTCCGTCAGTTTTTCAAGAAGTTTTCATTCCCCAGGGTGAAAAAAATCGCCACTCGTCAAAATTCCGGAGTCCAGACGATAGGGTTCCTCCGATGACCACATCGTGTGCAAGGGTCGCAAAAAAAACATTGATAATCAGAACACGAACAAAGTTTTATGAACGATTTTGCGAGATACCACAAATGTCAAGGAAAATAAAATCCGCTTCCGAATTACACTAATAATGGTTGGAGTCCTGAGACACTACTAAATAATTTCGCGAATAATTAAACGACAAATGCGAAATGATATTTCGCGGAAATTTTTAATGATTTTTATGAAAAGAGTTCTAAAGTTTCCCAATTTTGAAATGAGCGACCACGTTTCCGCGCCGTACATAGCTACGCTCCATATCAGAGTTTTTACGAGTCTTGTCTTAACATCCCTACTCAACGTCCCCGTCATCAACTCCCTCCTCCTTGAGAAAGCCTCCTTGCCTAGCGCAATCTTCCTCCTTACGTCCCTACCACTTTGACCGTATTGGTCCAAAACACTTCCAAGATATGTAAACTGTTCTACCTGCTCTATTTTTCCCCCGCCTATTTTAATATTTAGCCTAGCCTATATATATATATATATATATATATATATATATATTAAAATATGCATATATATATAGACATACATACACACATATCCTCGCGCAGTCCCTAACCTGTACGTTAATACTTATTGTAATGAACTATGTCCTGGGGAATTTCGGCTACAAGCATTCTGGTCCCTTATCGTTCTTGGAAAAAATGACATTTTAAACCTGTCAGTCTTGCAGTCTATCTCTCTAGTCTTATATTCGTGATCCCTTCGACCGTAATACGTTGGGGCTTGCAACCCCTTGGCTGACTGAGCAACTAATGCTTGGTCATCAGCAAACCTAACCGATTTTATGAATTCCCCTCCGACTTTCATTCCTATATATATATATATATATATATATATATATATATATATATATATATATATATATATATATATATGATTTCTTCGAAGTAACACGGAAGTGTTGAATAAAAAATTTAGACAGCAGCACACAGCACGAGAACACATAAAAAAACACTCCCACGTAATATCTTGATAATTTCGACGGACTCGAACTCCGTCTTCTTCGGAAGATAATATAGGACTCACTCACTCAAATATATCTTATATATTAAAAATATATTTTTTAAATATTTTTTACCATGTTTTAATTAAAATACAAATTCACTGGTTCCTTCTAAATGCATTTAATTAGAGCTTTTTACCTACGAATATTTGTTTTTTTTTACATTTTCGCAAAATTTCATAAAATGCTAACCAATATTATAATTTATATACATATGTAAATAAGACTCTGAGTCTGACCTGAAGAAGGCCTCGGAGTAGGCCGAAAGCTCAAATAATCTACAATGTGAGTGTTCTTTTGCATGTTATCTGTTTTATTCTGTGTTCTATTGTGCCGTCCAAAAGTTATATTGCTCTCGTGAATACTTCCGCATCATCGACAAATATATATGTATGTGTGTGTGTGTACATATATTTTTTTAAGGTAATCTACCGGTTAAGGTAGGTTTTTGGATGGACACAACTATCAAATAAACATGTGTACATATATAGTGAATGCTTTGGTATGTCGACAATCATGGGAATTAACTAGCGCATTGGGGGGTATTGATGCATCATGAAAATATAATTAAACAAGGAAACCCATTTTTCGTAACAGAGATGCTTAAGCAAGATGCATCACAGGCCGGAGAGAAATGGGAACATGTGGAAGCATTCATAATCCTTCCTCTGGAGCACCATGCGACGGGATGGAAGATTCTCTACGGATATCAGGCGCGGAGGAGTTCGGGACAGCGCCGAGGGGCAACTCCTGAGTTCAAGCAAGATACGACTGACTACAAATAAGAAAGGAGTTGATGGACACACTCGCTTCGCGTGTGTGGGTCTGAGGAAAATGGACACCTTTGAAACTTAGCGATGGAGAGGAATGCCAAAGACTAAATGAACGGACGAAGTGCGATTTGGAGAAGTAGAAGAGGAAATGATCATTTAGGGAAAGAAAAGGTGGAATCAGATGGATTGAAAGACGAAGAAGTAAGGAATAGATATTCCTAATATAATGGAAAATACAGAAAGAAAAAGGCTAAGCTAAATATTAAAATAGGCGGGGAAAGAATAGAGCAGGTAGAGCAGTTTACATATCTCGGAAGTGTTTTGGACCAATACGGTCAAAGTGGTAGGGACGTAAGGAGAAGAATTGCGCTAGGCAAGGAGGCTTTCTCTAGGAGGAGGGAGTTGATGACGGGGACGTTGAGTAGGGATGTTAAGACAAGACTCGTAAAAACTCTGATATGGAGCGTAGCTATGTACGGCGCGGAAACGTGGTCACTGAAGCAGGAGGATGGACGTAGATTGGAGGCTTTTGAAATGTGGGTGTGGAGAAGAATGGAGAAGGTGAAATGGACCGAAAGGAAAACAAACGAGGAAGTACTGGAGATGGTGGGTGAGGAGAGGGGTTTGTTGAGAGAAATCCTATGGAGACAGGAAAAATGGATGAAAGGCGTATTGAGCGGTAGTGGAATGTTGAAGAAGGTAATAGAGGGAAGAATGTTGGGCAAGCGAAGTAAGGGTAGGAACAGGATAGGGATGTTGGACGGGATGAAGGGAGGAAAGAAGTACACCGAGATGAAGAGGGACCTGATATAGATTAGTTTGATAGGTGGGGAGTCACAAAATGTTTATTTGAGAGTTGTGTCCATCCAAAAACCTACCTTGAACGGTAGAATACCTAATAATAAAATAGAAAATACATGGAGGAATCCCGCGAGGCAGAGACCAAGGCGAAATATTTTCAATTTGCTATCCACCGTCTTGGGTGGAGGAGCCGGTATGGCAAAGGACAAACTGGCCCACCGCACGGCAACAGTCACCTCTGAAGGGACAAACACTGCGGCGTGATGAAGAGCGAGAGTTAGAGGCATGCATCGAACCGTCTTCTTGGGGAGGTCGCTTCCCCTCCCACTGGCGACTTGTCCCCCTCGGATCGAAGCAATCATTGGCCAGAGAGCCTTCGGTGATGTTGTGCGCGACGACCGTTCGGTAATTAACGAAAGTTTGCAATTTCCTAAAGGATAAATATGCATTTAACCGGAAATGACACTGTGGAACGAGGAAGTTAATTTATTTTTTTGAGAGGGACAGCTGAATTTAAGGGAGAAGCAAGCCTGTGGCATAGATAGTTTTTTCGTTTAGTACTCTGCGAGCCATCACTAGGGTGAGTGGCAGACGGTCATTACACACCAGACTACATTTTATCCAAAGCACATTTCCTTTCTAGCGCAGTCGGACAAACGTTATTTTATTCTGGTCCCTTATCGTTCGTGGGAAAAATGTCATCTTAAATCTATCTTCACTTAATCTCTAGCATTATTTATATGATTTATCCTGCCGTAGTACGATGGAGGTAATGATACAATTTCAAATTCTTCGCTTAAGAGACGTCCTTTTAATTTATGCTAGAGATTCAATCTTTTGTTTAACCTTTGCTTCGTTGAGTGATTCCCAACCTAGATCCTCGAATAACTTTGATAAGCTACGCACTTCATCATGACAGCGTTTTACATTACCAGGTCCTCAACGCTGCACTCGATCTAATTCGGCAATCAATCCAACTTCGTGAGGTTCTCATTTATACTGGCGGCATATTCCGAATGAGCCTTAACCAGCGAGAGATAAAATTTCCCTTTTCATTACATTTCCACGATAGTCTTCTAATAAATCTTAATTTTTTGTTATTAGCATACACCCTATGTGTGTTTCACCCAGAAGAGGTCGTGAGTTAGGGTAACACCCAAATATCCAAACTGTCACGGAGCCTTTCAATGCACGCAAACAAATGGGCAGTCCCGGCTTATCGTCAAGTAGCGTCCTATAATATTGCCTTTGGAAATCAGACTACTTGGATTTATTCCCTTGGGGCTGTGGTCATGCAATTGAAATTGAATTGTGAATTTCTACTCATACTCTTTTGGTTCCTTACGAGCGTAGCAATGTGTGACGTCACAATCGAAAATTAAATTTAAATTGCAAGCGCATCAGCCTCAAATACGTGGTCACATATTTCTCTACCTATCGACAGGTTGTTAGGTAATCGTACGTTTGCTCCCCCTCATATTTGTTTCATTTTTTTAAGCTTCGTTCTTTTAATCTCAACGTAGACACACGTGCCAATCCCAGATCCCAATCAACTCCAGGTTCGGCAAAAGCATTCTGGTCTTGAGAACTTCGGGAACTTCCCTTACCTCTGGAGTCATATATATATATATATATATATATATATATATATATATATATATATATATATATACACATATATTCAAACTTGAAAATCCCGCCATACGGCGCACAAATATTCATTCATTCAAACAGAAATAGGTATAAGGAAAGGGGATAGGAAAACACATAATAGGAGAAGACAGGACATGTGGGGAAGGCGGTTTTTGAGCAGATCACGAAAGTAAAAATATTTCCCTATCCGGGATATGAACCACGGACCTTCCACTTTCCGGGCGGATGCTCTACCAGTTGAGCTAATAGGGAAACCTGATTTACCTTGAGATCTGCGATCTTATAAAGCGCCAAAGTGCTCCGATAGATGTTGCCCGAGAGATGGCGTTATGGAGCTGTTTCACCCACCAAAGGAGAAATAGACGGGACACAAGAAGGGGAAAGGATAGTAGAAAAGCATCCATACGATATTGTAAAGGTTAGGAACGGTGCGTTTCATGGCACGCATAGCCAGAAGAAGAGACGAGCCACATTGGCCAAACACATATTCAAACTTGAAAATCCCGCCATACGGCGCACAAATATTCATTCATTCAAACAGAAATAGGTATAAGGAAAGGGGATAGGAAAACACATAATAGGAGAAGACAGGACATGTGGGGAAGGCGGTTTTTGAGCAGATCACGAAAGTAAAAATATTTCCCTATCCGGGATATGAACCACGGACCTTCCACTTTCCGGGCGGATGCTCTACCAGTTGAGCTAATAGGGAAACCTGATTTACCTTGAGATCTGCGATCTTATAAAGCGCCAAAGTGCTCCGATAGATGTTGCCCGAGAGATGGCGTTATGGAGCTGTTTCACCCACCAAAGGAGAAATAGACGGGACACAAGAAGGGGAAAGGATAGTAGAAAAGCATCCATACGATATTGTAAAGGTTAGGAACGGTGCGTTTCATGGCACGCATAGCCAGAAGAAGAGACGAGCCACATTGGCCAAACACATATTCAAACTTGAAAATCCCGCCATACGGCGCACAAATATTCATTCATTCAAACAGAAATAGGTATAAGGAAAGGGGATAGGAAAACACATAATAGGAGAAGACAGGACATGTGGGGAAGGCGGTTTTTGAGCAGATCACGAAAGTAAAAATATTTCCCTATCCGGGATATGAACCACGGACCTTCCACTTTCTTCCACGGACTTCCACTTCCAATCCCGGATAGGGAAATATTTTTACTTTCGTGATCTGCTCAAAAACCGCCTTCCCCACATGTCCTGTCTTCTCCTATTATGTGTTTTCCTATCCCCTTTCCTTATACCTATTTCTGTTTGAATGAATGAATATATATACACATATATATATAAAATTCACTAAATGGTCATAGCAAACACGGAAACTAAAACATATAAAAGAGGGACTCACTTGTTCTCGAATTTTCGGTGGTGCAACCACCTTTCTCAAGAGGAATTCCATACAGATCCTAATTCCTCTTGAGAAAGGTGGTTGCACCACCGAAAATTCGAGAACTAGTGAGTCCCTCTTTCATATGTTTTAGTTTCTGTGATTGCTATGACCATTTAGTGAATTTTATTGTGCACGTTCGTGGCTTTTCCAAGAAAGTGACTATATACATATACATACATATATATATATACACACTTTATTTATATATTTGTATATGTATGATTTATCCCGGTCTAGGAAATATTTTTACATTCGTGATTCCGCCTGATTGTATATATATACACCCATGAAGGTCTCTTCTCCTTCCGGCATTTCCTTTCCAAACGCCCCACTCCACAACTCCTAAGTACACATTTCCTTTTACAAATTACTAAATAAATGAACATGGCATGGACTTAAAGATTTTTATCTCTTCTCTCAATACAACATCCTCTGTTCCCTTCACTTCTTCCAATCAAATAAAATCTTTAGACAAATCTCACTAATTAATAACAAATTCTATTCCCAAGTACATATCAAACCCACAGACAAGCAACTATATCTGCGTTTCAATAGGTCTCGTCCTGTTCACACTACACAGTCGATCCCGTACTCCATTTTCGTCAACTTAAAAATGATCAGAGCATATTCTCAGCAGCTTGAAATAGCAACTTTTGGAGACACACGCTTCACGAATTTTCCACACATGATTTGGCCTAAGAGAGCAATCGGATAACTTCGACTATATATTAATAGAACATTCGTTGGTCTAGATTCATTCAATGCCAATAACATTCTTTGTCTTACGAATGTGAAGGCGGACACACGACAACCTCGCGGCAACAATGAAGAGGGTGGGGTGAGTTGCGGCCGACATCCAAATTGTGTCGCAACAATTCAGCGAAGCGATTTTCGGACGTGAGGGTGGCGGGGGTGAGGAGGAGAGAGGAAGTGAGTGGGTGGGGGGGGGGGTGAGTGGAAGAATCAACATGGCGCCGACCGGAGCGATTATTTATAAAACCGTCGCAGGCGGCCTAGAGCGCGCTCCGTTGCGCAACAATGGCAAGCTTCCCCTCCCCCCTGGATTTCGCATCGGTATGGACGACGTGAATCGACTCAATCCCATAAAAATAATTTTAATTCGATAAAAATTTTGAAATTACTGAACAAAATGTTTCCCGACAGTCGATTATATCAGCAAACTTACGTCGATCAGCGATTTTAAGATGCCCGCTTCCAAAATTCTTACATGATTATTCACGTAAGCTTTCACAGCGAACAATAAGCCTATTCTGGGATTAATAGTTGTGGATACAGCATTCATGTCGGAATAAAACACTCGGTGCTGCTCTTCCGTGCTTCTATTCCGGTGGCGCGACGTGCTTCACCACACTGTGGTGTGTGCCAACGGAAATCGATTTGTATTATATCGTACTTTAATCGGGAGCGGGGATATACACTGGGAGTGTTTCACATTGGATTTCAATGGATTCGATAATATTGAATCATAAAACTAGGCATTAAAATACCTATAGCCTTCCGGTGGAAAAAAACTCATTTCTTCAGTTTTATCCGAATGGTACCCTGCTAGCGCCTTCCACACACCCAAGCGGTGGAATAGTAAATGGAAAGAGAAAACCGTGGATTACGGACGAGACAATCAGAAAGATAAGACGAGAGAAGGAAATTTCAAGGAGAGGGAATTGTTGGGAGAAATCCAAAATAGGCAGGAAAGATGGTTGCAGAGCATTTTGATTGCCGTTGGGATATTGAAGACTGTGATGGAGGAGAGAATTTTAGGCAAATAAAGAATCATATAAAATATTATATTATTTATTATGATTATGTGTGTTAAGTTCCTTCTCTCCCTTAAGAAAGGTGGTTTGGCTACCGAAAATGCGGAATACGTGTGACTCTTATTTGTGTGCCCTTCTCTGTGTTTTTGTTTGCTAGCGCTATCTCGCTTCTTCGTTTATGTATGTATGTATGTATGTATATATGTGTGTATGTATATATATATATATATATATATATATATATATATATATATATATAGATGCGGAAGTACTCACGAGAGCAATATAACTTTTGGACGGCACAATAGAAGAAAGAATAAAACAGATAACACGTAAAAGGACACTCACACTGTAGATGATTGAAGCTTTCGGCCTACTCCGAGGCCTTCTTCCGGTCAGACTGAGAGGTTTTGAGGGAAGAGTGCCTGGGGAGGGGAGGGGGGGCGGAATTCCTATTTTGCTATGACTATTTAGTGAATTTTATTGTGCACGTTCGTGGCTTTTCCAAGAAAGTGACTATATATATATATATATAGTCAGTTCTGTTCCTAATTCCTCTTGAGAAAGGTGGTTGCACCACCGAAAATTCGAGAACTAATGAGTCCGTCTTTAATATGTTTTAGTTTCTATGTTTGCTATGACTATTTAGTGAATTATATATATATATATATATATATATATATATATATATATATATATATATATATATATATATATATATATAACACAGTAATCAACCCGAAGGTCGGTGTAGTAGGTGATGGTAGAGTTCACCCTTGTACCAAGCCCGACGGCGTGTGAATATTCACACATCAGGGTAGGGGGGCCAGTTCCTTTCCCTGTGCCGGTTATGGTTTCCCAGGAAGACCTGGTACCCGAAAAATCAACTAGCTTGGGTGCCCAACAATCAACTAGCTTGGGTGCTAGCTGCAGGTGCCCAAAGTACCTTGCCCGGGAATCGAACCCGGGACCCTCCGGTCAGTAGTCCAATGCTCTACCCACTAGACCACCGCGACCCGCTACATATATATATACAAATATAATATAGCTGATTTCGTCAGAGTAACACGAAAGTGTTGAATAAAAAAAAACTTTGAACTGAACTTTATTACTTTTAGCCTGGGTTTTGACTTGCTAAGTCCTGATGACGACTTTTTAAGATGAAACCTGGGTCTTGGATGTTGTAGTGTTTGTGGAAAAAGGAGTAGTCTTCTTTTCCGTTTGTGAATTATTTCCACATCCTCCCTCTAACTGCTATTCCATCTCCGATCCCCTCTGGCCTCCCTTTTCCCTTCCTCAACCCTTTCTTTCACCCCTCACCATCACCCGTTCTCCCCTTCCCCCGTCACCTTCTCTCTCTTATACCTCAAACCCCCCCCCCCAGACCAGCAGTTAGTTCTACCGCATCTTCTGATGAAGACGGAGCACAATTCACAATTCCGTCGAAATTATCAAGATATTACGTGTGAGTGTTCCTTTTATGTGTTCTCATGCTGTGTTGCTGTCTAAGTTTTTTATTCAACAATTGTCCTTTTAATATGGTTTCTAGTGAATCATACAAACGAGTTCAACACAGTTAATTTATCCATGAGAATTTAACAGGAAAAAAATACCAAATTAATGAAAATTAAATTTTTATTCAGCTGCGAAGATATCTTTCAACAATTTTTTTTTAAGACCAACACCCTCCAGATTCTGGTCCCTGGGTTTCCGAATCTCTTCTAAAGATGCTTTTTATGGTGCTACGATGCTTTTAGGTCACAAAGACCACATAATTTATTGGCATAAATTACCGCAGATACTACTAGACTACGGTGCAACACTTAGCACGTGCAGTTACTTCCTTCCTCTCAACAATGAAGTTGTCCAGCCGTTTGTTTTGCGATCGCAGAGGCGAGGGTGTAAACAAGGGGAGGGGTCACAAATCACAACAAAAGGAGCGGCAGGCTGCCGGCGCCGTTCCAGCGCTTTGTCGCCACCAGGCGAAGCAAGATGGACACCAGAGCCACTCCTCTCACTAACCTGTGAGCGGAATGCATAAATGCGAGCCGCACCAGTGATAAATACAATGTTTGTGGAAATACCTAGTACTCTTCTTTCATTGGTGTATTATATGCCCCATCGTGCTACGTACGTAGGCCAGATCATATAAATGAAATTCGAGAGTTTACAAATGGGGAACATATAGATCGAAGATACCATTTTTCTCACGAACGATAAGGCGTTTTGGGTCAAAGAGTACTCAAGTGTGTTATCACCCCCTGCCACACACCCTTGCTGTGGTTTGTATGGTACCATTATTATAAGGTAATCTACTGGTTAAGATAGGTTTTTGGATGGACACTACCAAATATCAACCAAATTTGGTGCCTCCTAACAAAACACATTCCATCAACTTACTCTACATCAGGTCCCCCTTCATCTATATGTACTTCCTTCCTCCCTTCATCCCGGTCAACATCCCCATCCTGTTCGTGCCCTTTCCTCGTTTACCCAACATTCTCCCCTCTATTACAGTCTTCACCATCCCACTGCGGATAAATCATCCTGCCTTCATCCATTTTTCCTACCTCCATAGGATTTCTCCCAACAATCTCCTTTCCTCCCTCATCACTTCCCCATTTGTTTTCCTTTCGGTCCATTTCACCTCCATTCTTCTCCACACCCACATTTCAAAAGCCTCCAATCTACATCTATCCTCCTGCTTTAGTGATTACCGTTTCCGTGCCGTGAATAGCTACGCTCCACATCAAAGTTTTTACGAGTCTTTTCTTAAATATACATGTATTTATCTTCTAGACAGCCTCAAGGCGTTCGTTTATCTGGATTTGTAAGACGGCTTCGACGAAAAGGAGATGACGATGAATAAAATTCGTTGGAGATAGCATTATTGGTTTTCCAATCGTCTAGTTATTACAAACAGGTGTGTGGAGGCGCTTCTGAAAAACAAGCGCGCTCGTTACAATCACGGATAGTGGGGAGGAGGCTAGGGGGAGTGGCAGCATTATTCGTCGGCCGGCGGGTACTCTTGTAAAGGCGCGCGACGCGACGCCTAACTATCGCCTGCAGTCCGCCAACATTTGCCAATGCCAACATGACCAACCATTTAACCTTCCTCCGCTCGACGCCGACCGCTTGCGGACGTTTGGAAATGATTTTACACGGCAGGTACACGCGTTCAAACATTCGCGAACACTATGGCCACCGATACGACGAGGAAAAGTGGCAAAAGAAGTCTTAATGCAGAGGGCCACTGGTGGTGCTACAATAATGAGAGGGAAGGAAGGCATAGGAGGGGGTTGCAAAAACCTTTGTCGAGATGGGGCGACAGTCGGCGGAAGTCACTCGCTCGCTCGACTAACAGGCACGAGGGGGCGGAGAAAGTCTCCCAGCCCCTCCCACGCACCCGGGTCACGTGACCGTGGCGGGAGGCGAGAGAGGAGAGAGGGATCACAGCAGGGCATCGCACTCCCGTCCCCCGGACGGCGACCCGCACCACACAAGACACCCGACCCACCCGACACATCCACGGTCGACGTCTCTACGGACGGGCGGGCACCAAACACAACGCCAAGGGGATCCCATTGCGATTGATTTTTATCGAACGAGTTCGAAATGGTTCGTTAAGAGCTCAATACGACAGTGGGTTCAATTGGGACGTCGAGGCGGGGCGGAGCGGGGGCAGGCAAGGTTGGAGGGGGCGTGGATACCACCTCCTCCTCCGTTCCCATGCACCCCAAATCGCTTTCACCGCCTTCCTTAGCACCTGTGAGCATTCCAAACCCTCACCGACCCCCATTTCTACTTCCGCCACTTCCTCTCCACAAACACTCCAGGGACGTATTTGACCAACACGCAACTAAAGATTCATTGAGGCGGTGGCTGCTGTATTGACATACGGGGGGGGGGGCTTCGTCAAGCGCCCCGGATACTTGATCCATGGTCCCAACTAATTTTTGACCCGAATGTCGCACGAAGACAGGGGTCATGAACACCACGGGCAGGTAGAGGATGTTACCCATCCAACCTGCTTCCGGGATTAACGTTTGCTTAAATACAGTGATCTCAAGAAAGCATGAAAGCCGTTAAGGAAATTAATAAAAAAAATGCTCCAAGATTCAAACCTTAACGTCGGCAATGCTTATGTTTCAAATAGTAACTCTATTTACCTCATTACAATCAATCGGTTTTGGTTCAAGGGTTTCCGGACATTTAGTTAAAGATTATTTCATGCAAATTAATAATATTCTACTGATTTGCCTCAGAGTAAAACGCAAAAACATACTCGTAATTCTGGGTTTTATTATTATAAGGTAATCTACCCGATAAGGTAAGTTTTTGGATGGACACAACTATCAAATAAATATTTTGCGACTCCAAACGAAACCCAATCCAGCAACCTAATCTACATCAGATCTCTCCTCATCTCTGTGTACTTCTTTCCTCCCTTCATCCCGTCCAACATCCCTAATATACTCCTGCCCTTTCCTCGTTTGCCCAACATTCTCCCCTCTATTACAGTCTTCAACATCTCACTGCCGATCAATACGCCCTTCATCCATTTTTCCTGCCTCCATAGGATTTGTCCTAACAAACCCCTCTCCTCGCCCACCATCCCTAGTACTTTGTAGTCAATATCCATAGCCTAGTACTTTGTAGATCCTAGTAATCGTTTTTTTCCCTTTCATTTTTGAGTATAAGATAATTAAACAACATATTGCCAATATTATACTATTTAAATATTTAGGAAGGAAATCAAACATTTACTATACAACATTCACACATTCCATGCCCCGTATAAAGTACTCGTAAGGCAAGTCAATGGTGGTCGGTCTCTACTCATTAAAATAAGTGCCGCACCACTTATTGTGGTGAGCAGACACCGTCAGTACTAATTACAAGAGCTTGATAACACACTTGAAGCTCTGAGAAACGGACCTGATACTTAATATGAATGGGCCATGCAATGGTGGAGCTATAATGCCAGATAACTCACTCAAGAGGTAATTAAAACATGAACAGAATTAATTCCAGCCACCACTTTCGCCTCAATTTGCCATGACACACCTTCGCCTCGGCCCAGAGACCGGGAAGGACCGCCCTCACCCCCACCCCCTATCCCGGCCCCCCCGTGGGGTCCCTTCCTCCCGAAGGCGGCAAACGGTCGAACACGCGCCTCTTAAGACTTCGTTTGTTTGTTTGTTACCGGCGTTTCCCGCCCTTTTTCCTGTCCTTCCTCTATCCTGCCCGCATTGTAGCGTCAATATCACGATTTGATGACATTCTCATTGAACATAAGAATGTAAGATGGCATTATTTTTAAAATCGTGATACTGTCTCATGATTTTTACCAAATCATGACGGAGGCTTTTCATCTGTTGACGACATTGAGGAAAATCTCGAATTTCCAGCGCGTAGCGAAAACCCTTTCACATCGTCAATATGTTTACACGGAACATCGACAGACGATATGGCGCCATTTCGTGTTGCCGATGATCATAGCGTGACATAATCATAAAATACTCGTTCTTTCCCCGAACAATCACAAATCATAATATTAAGAAACCGAAGTCACTTTAGAAATATTAAAAACATTTAACTCACAAGTCGGAATAAAATTAAACATTGCAAAGATGTTAGGTGTACCTGTAGATTCATGTGTATGTTAGTTGGTAGTTTGTTGTTTGCCTGAGTGGGTTTTAAGGGTTTTTGTATGAATGTATACATTGTTTTGTTCGAGGTTTTTGCATGCGGTTTTTTTTTCTTAATTACGGGTGGTGCCCAAACACTTGCGGCGGCTTGCGGGGTATTACGTAGATGTAGATGTCCATAGCGTAATACTCATCACACCATCCATTCAGAAATGTTGACCATTTCTTCCACGCATATATGTCGGTGATATCTTCCATGTTGGCCTGTCAATCCATAACGTTAAATCGGTTAAATCGCGAATTTGGTCCCCATGATGCCGATCGAACACGCTTCGTAGTGTGTACGTACAATCGTCAAGCTTCGGGCCTTGTCGAACCTAGAACAAGAAAGCGCGGCGTTCATTTGGAGCGTTTAAACGTGGTGGATTCATCAAAATGGAGGCGAACAAATTGCGACTACGGCGGCGATAGTTTATTAACCCGGGCGCGTCCTCTGCACTCGACGGGGGAAGAGGGGAGAGAGAGGGGGGGGGTAGGCGACTCCAGCGCGCTGGGCATGGAAGACGACCTTGCGCCCGAGTGCCTGAAGAATGAGTCACTTCGACGGCCCCGAGCTGGGCGGGGAATCGATCCAGTGCGGGGGCGAGACGGGGTCGGGGGCAGAGGGGACGGAAAGGGGGGTGGGGGCGACGGAATGAAGGCATCGAAGGGTACGAGGGGCTTCCACTCACCTGCCGGCCTCACGCGCGCACAATCGCCCGCCTCGAACGGACCGCAAATTAAAAACTGCGACGGGAGGGTTCGGTTGAAACATCACGGCACCCTCAAATTTCGTTCAACAACTCATTCATAAGAGAAAGGTATGAACGAGACCAGCTTGAATCATCAACTTGGATAGTTTATTTTTTCATAAAATTTCTCGTTCGGCACTCTCGTTGAACAAACACACGTTCGGTCATCACGAGCGGCGATGCGCAACTGTTTCGACGCATATTCGCGACGGTTCTGTTTGTTCTTTTCGAATCGTTACGTCGTTCGTTTGCTTCGAGACAGCTCCAAAATAGACGTTCGCCAATCGTCACCACCCGTGCACTCACCCGCGATTTAATGGTTAAAAAATACATTAAATGTCTTCATTCGTATATTTTCGCGAAATTTACACTCTCCATGTCGTTCTGAATCGCTTTCTACGAAATTACAATAGTTTTAATGCGGCACACATAAAAATAATTGTGCGAATGATACAAATATCATTTGTCCAGCTTCACAGCTTGGAGTAGCGAAATTAAACTCTTCAAGTCGAGGATTATTTGAACATCTCATCAAAAATTTGAGATTTATGTTTTGGAATTGGTCATAACATTTGTTTGCATACAAGACGCCTACTGCCCAAAGATGTTTGTGATAGATATCAAATTCCTTCTAGTTATGCAAAGACTATATTAGGGACAACGTTTCCCCTCGCGCGATGTCTACTAATGGTGATGGTCCTCCCTCCACCAGTAGTAGTCGTAGTAGTTTTATGGGAGGCGACTGACGGCTGACGTCATTTGCACCATTAGGGATGGATGGGAAAGGGGGAAGGGTAGAGGGAAACCCGGCGCCGGCCATAGCCCACTCTAAACGAATGACGCCAAGGGGTCCGCAGTTTAACGTCCCGGTGCACTCACTCAAAGTGCTCTCCACAAAGCACCTCAAGTAGGGATACCATTGAGAAATATGTCGTCGCCAGGATTCGAACATGGACCCTTTCCGTTGGAAGCCAGTACTTTAGCCACCGTACCATCCAGATCTCCTCCCCTCCTCCAGAAATTCGACACACGTGATTTTTTCGCTGCGAAATATGATATGTTTTCCGTGACTTTGATGTGACGTGTGTCTTCCGTGAACGAAGAGCGAATGTATCGTTACTCGCGCGTATTTTTGCGCACTGTTCGTGCCTGTGTGGATGTATGCTTCATCATCCCCTGCCACACACCTCGCCGGTGACTCGCAATGCACCTATCATGCAGCAAAACCCTTCCCACAATTCTCTTGCGGGATAAGGAAAGAAATAGTATATCTGATTTCGACGGACTTTCACGGAACTCATCCCCTCCCTTCAACTGGTTCCATGGCCCTCTCCACTCTCCCGACCTGCCCAACCAGACTCGGCCAGCCCGCATTTATTCTCACACCCCTCACCGTCTCTAACGTAAACAACCCTTCAAATACACGCACACAAAAATACATGCACCACACCCTCCCGCCGCACCACGTCCACATTTATTCTTATCCCGTGTCCTGCTTCCTAGCTATTAAAGTGTATAGGCTCCCATCTCCGCTGCCTTACTCGAATATTAATTTCTTTTACATAAAATACGAATACACTAACATGCCGGCAGCTGGCCCACGGCACCACTCGCTTCATCATTGGTCGTTCAATCCTAAGATTGGTTGACTGCAGCCTTCCATCCCACCCTATCTGATTCTAATTGTCTTACTTCCTGGTATTTTTTGCAATGTACTTTCTTCTTTATTTCTCCCACGTGTTTATTTATCCCTTGGCCTTCCTCTTGGGACTATTCCCTCTATTTTTCCTTCTATTATATTCTTCACGAATCCATTGTGCCTCAGGGTGTGGCCAATCCATTCTTTGGTTCTTCTTTTCTCTATGGTGTTCCCTAAGGTCCGTTCTTCATCTATTCCACAGTATACTTCTTCATTTCTTATTCTATCCGTCCATTTGGTCTGAAGCATCCTCCTCCAGCACCAGGTTTTGAAGGCTTCTAGTCTTTTCTGGTCTACTTTTCCGATTTTCCATTGAGTGCCACGCTCCATAGGAATGTTTTCCCGTATTGTTTCCTCGTCTGTAGTTCTATCTTCTGCGAACACAGCAGTAGTCTGTTCATTGTGAATGCTCTCTTAGCTTGAGTTATTCTTCGCTTGATGTCTGTAGTACTTCTTCCGTCCCATTTGATGGTACTTCCGAGATAGGTGAAGGAATCCACTTACTCTAATTTTTGTCCTTTCAGTGTGACTGCTGTGTTCCGCGTCTCTCTTCCACATACTATGGTTTAAGTTTTCGTTTTGTTTATGTTCATGTTGTCTCTTTGTAGAACTTGATCCAATACGTTTAGCGACTTTGAAGATCCTCCTGGTTTTCTTCTATCATTGCAATATCGTCGGCGAAACGTACCATGTTTACCTCTTCTCCACTGATCCTAATTCCGTTTAATCCGACGCCTTGTGCCTCTCTTATTGGCTTCACTTACTTACCACCCGCTTAATATTTCGAATTATGGACTTAAAAGTAGCAGAAATAGAAAATACAACAACCCCAACCGACTGGAAGCCAGCGGAATTAATGAAGTTTTCCTAATTACATAGAATAAATATCCAATGGATATTCCGGTTACGTAAGAGCAGTTTCTCAAACGCAGTAAGTGTTCAGATAATATCCTCTCATGCGTAATAGGTCAAATTATTTAGCACGTGGGAGTCTTTAAAGAATTCATAAGAGTTGGACTTCAAAGAGCAGCGAAAGGGCAATGCTGTAAGAACAAGGAAGGAAAGGGATGCAGAGGCGATCAAAGATGAGGCGCTATGGTGTCGCATAGTATGTGTGGGGCAAAGCCATACACCCTTTTCAGTAAACTGATGAGGGTCATTTGAGATGAGCCCCAGGATACGCATACAGTATCATATGAAGTGGGAATAAAATTGACCATAACACAGGGACGAGTAGAGCCTTCTATCGCCGAATTGAACTGCCAACTTTTTCAGGATTTACCGAGTATTTGAACTACTTTTAATTTAAATACTTTGCCCCCTACCACTCACCCTAGCGCTGGCTTGCAGGGTACTAAAAATAAAAAAAATGAACTAGCAGGTCGTGATTTACTGGGTCTGCAAGGCTTCTGGGATAATTCACGGAGTTCACATATTCAGAGATGATTACTCTTTATCTATTTGTTGTACCCGATGCCCCAAGGGATGTCAGGAGACGAGAATTTCATGAAATTTAATATTTGTGCGGGAATCCTGAATGGCAAACAGGTTTTACATTCCAGTAGTTTGATTGTTCACACCCCACCGCTTTGGCTTGGGACTTGGAGTTGCACGAAGGAAAGACTTTCTCCAAAGGTCACAGTAGACGATAAGCCCTGCAACTCCACGGTGCATTGCGTTTCCAAGACGACACGGGGTGACCAATACCCACGCCCGCGGCCTACCCCCCCCCCTTAATTTCCCAGGGTAACCACACCACGACAATCAATTGGCCACCTCTAATGGCGTGGCGTCGGCCGTCGGTAGCCCCCCCTAATGCTACTGCCATATCATTTCGGGGTTCGGATTGTCGTCGTCCCTCGCCTCCATCAATCTAGGCCCTCCTGCCATTTGCATTTCATTCCACTCCGTGCGTGTCTAGACCACGTGGCTGCTTCCACTGCTTCTCGTGACCACCTTAAGGTTCCTGGCTACACACGTCGATGGTCTCACGACAGCCAATAGAAAACCCGGAAACCAACGCTCCTTGTATCCCCTCTCAACTTTGATTCAATTATTTCCCACCCCAAGGCGTCCCCCGAGCACATTCCGCTATTTTAATCGACCAACTCAACTGCAAACTCTGTCCCTACTTCTACTTCGGGTAGTGCACCACACACCTGTACCCGGCGTCGGGAACACGCCCCTTGGTGTGGGCACGCATCAAGACCCAGCGTCGACCAAGGGGAATCACGCAGGAGGAAGCGCCAATTGATGCATGTCTCCCCCGTGTGGGAATTTAAATGTTGCAGAAAAAATTGGCAATTGTGGGCGCAACCTTTCGTTAGCAGAGGATGAGTCAAGCCAGTGGGGGCGAGGGGGGGGGCAGCTGTCCACTTAACAGAGGGATAGGCACGAGCAGCGTGGGCAATGAAGAGTAGGCGGCTGACACGACCCAGAGACTTCGAGTCGGCATCACATGCAGGGAGGGATGCGAGAGGCGTGGTTCCGCCGCTGGGCGAATGCAGCCACCATTACACCCTCGTCTCCAGCGGTTGCCTAAGCCCCCCCTCGAAGTCTGGAGACACATCAGGGTGTCTCGAAATGAATCAGGGTGTTCGACCTTTCGAGGCACCCTCAAGGGTGCCTCGAAAGGTCAAACCCGAAGGACCGAGTGGTGTGAGCTGTCACGCGGCGTGCGACGTCACGCGAAGAATGACGCCGCCCGTAATAGGAGGGACCTACCGGCAATTGGCAATGCGTGTTTGGGTGCGACGGAGAGACAGGTTGACGGGAGAGGTGGTTTGATCTCCGAGGAGACGACGCATCCTCCAGTTTGCTATGAATCTCCTGCTGGTTCACACCATTACTGTTTGCGAACTTATTGTTTCAAAAGCTTAGAACTCACTAGAGACATTTTGTAGTCCTTGGTCGTTTTGCAAGACACTCTACAACGAAGGAGGCGGTAGAGCAGTATGAATTGGATGGCTCACATAACCAGAGCAATCCTGGTCTAATTCTTAAGGCCAGACCCACTTTAATGACACCCTCCGCCATCCACTCGTGCTGGTTCACCTAATATGTGCCAATTTGTTCCTGGGGAATCAAGATCAGTGTCGGAACGGGGAGAGACAGTCGGCAAGATCTCAAGACCGGCATAGCTCAAGGCTTTTGTTTGATGACCAGTGTAATAACATGTAAAGGAGCTGACAAATATTGCCTAACGCAATCCTCCTTAAGTCCCTACCATTTTCGCCATTTTGGTCCAGAACACTTTCGAGATAAGTAAACTGTTCCACCTATTCACAAGACATAATGAATTTCAAACAACTTTCATCCAATCTCCAGTTTTTCACAGGACTCTTAAACCATTTCCTCCACATACACGTTGAAAAGCACGGGTCTTGCCTCTCCTCCTAACACTGCCCCACCGGACTCTCCGTCCACCACTCACACCTGAGCAGTCTGAGACAAGTGCAAGTTGCGGATTAGCCTCCTATCCCTCTAACCTATTCATTAGTTTTCCCAATTCACTCTATCAAACGCTTTTGTGAAATTTGCGAAGCAGGCAAACACGTCGTGATTGTATTCTATATTTCTCTCGATTAGTGGTCTCAATACTGCAATGGCATCACGCATGCCTCTCCCCTTCCTAAACCCAAACTGATCATCCCCTAAGTAATCATTTACCTTGCTCTCTCTATCATCTAGTTGATGATCCTCAGAATAACCTTAGCTGCCTGCAAAATCAAACCTATTGTTCTGTAGTCCTAACATTATGTAGCCTTTCCCTTATTAGGATGGGAATTTAAAGTAATCTGAATCAATCTTACGACCAAATTCCTCCCTTATTAGTGCTACGAACTGGTCCAGTAAAACTTTTCCTCCCATACTTTCCTTAACCTTTAAGTACTCCCCCTGGAATGATGTCAACCCCACGGCCTTATCTGATTTCATTTCCCCTAATGCTCGTTCTATCTCGCCCTCGAGTAAGCCTCTACTTCAATAATCCTCATGAATATGATATTATCTTTCCATGTCTAAGCTTGCTGCCCTGTCTCAGTCACATGGTTCCTCCATATGAATATTCCTTTCTTCTCTGTAATCTTACATGCCTAAATTATTCATTTTCCAGTATTTTCTTTGATTGCTTGCACTCATTTTCCCTTCTTACTTCCTGACACTGTCACACTCAGTCCTATACAGCGCACGAACTCCACCCGTCCTTAGCACCATAAATTGTCCATCCCCTCGCACCGTGTCTTCCACCCTGCTTCTTTCGTCCGATTTGTTTCAGGCCTCAGTTTATTATTCAACTCTTTGCACTTCACTCACGTCTGCATTTACTTTCTTCCGTTTCCTTCTCTCGTCTATATTTCAAATGATCTCTTGTCCTTAACCCATTATTTTCTTGCGACTTTCTTATAGTTTCGATTTCCATAACAGTGACGGAAATACATACACACATACATTTGTATTCATTCATATGCGTGCGTGTGTGTGTGAGTTTCGGTCCCTCCCCCACACTCCCGAGAGGAGTCGGGCGTGATTGAATGCATAAGTGTCACCGGAGGGGGTCACGAGCGTCCTCGCGGCATTCGGGACGGACGCCGCCACCGATCTAATTGGGTCGCCCGACGCATTCGATTGAGGAGGTCGGCACGGAGGGCGGCCGACGAAGGCCCTCCCTCTCCCCCACCGAGGAATAGGCAGGTGGTCGCACTAAGGGCTCGTCAGGGATATGACCATGCAATACTGAAAAATTTTCTCGCATCGACAGCGTGGAAGTGGACAATTTGAAGGGCCTTATCTCCAACGAAACAGGAAACATGTAACACAGTAAACACAGGATGTAGGCTATTTTGATTGGCGATAGAACGCTGACGACTGAGATACGGAGAGGATGAGCATAGGAGAGAAATATATACATGCTGGATGTGATAGAGGAGGAAGAAGGTCTTCGCAATAAGGGTTTATTGTAGTTTAAATAAAGGTTTATTGTAGTTTAAAGTGTTACGTAGTGTCCTGTCGGACATGTATATGAAGCAAAACGGTATTTATTCTCCGTGTATTTCATAAATTTACCTGAAACTGTAAACCACCATCAAAAATTATATCGTGAAATTGGAAAAACATGAATTTTGGAATAGGTGAGCAAATAGAGGAATTTGCTGATTAGGCAATCCGTATTTGGCATACATATTGGATGGGGGAAACATTAAAAGGCATAGTGAGTAGGATGTACCCTGGGCAGAGAGTGAGGAAGTTTAGCGATACAATGATAGTTAGGGATCACACGAGTGAATACAGAGATGATGCTCAATTTAACACGTATATTGTCTATGATGAACATGTACAAGGTGGAAAATTAACATGATATCTTGATGTACACATTATAGAGGTGCCATTTCAATCTACTATATTTCACGAAAATCGAATATTAAGTCCATACCACTTGAGCATATTATATATTCGATGTGTGGTCGCTATACGATACGTACTGGATTGATAACATGGGAAACACACTAGCCATTCATAGAGAAGAAAGACACCAATAGAGATTGTAAGACCCCTATAATACGTGAGCACGATCACGAAGTTATATACTCGATGCAAGATATGGGCAATACTGTCGAAGTTACCCGATATTAATCGATACAGGCGATATCGCACCTTCGTCAGCCGCATATTTCTTTCATACACTCGGCACTGAGACAATGACCACCGCTCAGCACTAAATTTGAGAGGTCGCCGAGGAGTGTGGGTCTCCCGCTCGATGGCCCAGGCACTATTTGAGCACGCGGACGCCGACCTTGAAGCCACAGTCCCTGATCCACGCTATTTTTAAAGGCACGGCCCGCCCACTCACCCTGGATTGGCAACGACTCTCTCACCCGCGACAGTTGCAGCATGGGAGAAGCATCGGCCAGCCGGAGGAGGGGCGCCCCAGAGCGGGTCCCGCCCGCCCCCAGGTCTGGAGCCCCCGAACACAAGCCCCGTGAATTTCCCGTGCATCATTCGGTTTGAGGAAACGTTTGCCGGACCGAGTCGTAAGTCTCTCGCGGTATCCTTGAAGCAGCAAGCAGGGCCCTCTCTCCTGCTTTAATATCACAACGTCTTTATTGCAGCTGCTATTTATATGCGTGATGTCACCCATTGTCACCTCGTGTACTGTTCGCGCATAAGTCCTCTTTTGTTATCACCAATTACGCCTTTCAAATTTCTCGTTGGTAGTCGCATGAAACTCGTTAGATAACATGAAGTTCGCCTTTAACTACATATATATCGCGCAATATCTCGTACGATTCTTATACAATCGACAACATGGTGTCTTTTTCTCAAAGTTACTAGTCTAAGTAAGAGTCTATCTAACTTGTAGGTGTTGAGTCTTCGCACGGCATGAATTGGCGCGGAAGCTTGATATAATTGCCGACATTACACATACGTTGGCGTGTGCGAACGTTCAAGTTCTAAATTGCATTAATCCCGATCATGGCGAATGATATTTACACCTTGAAATTTCTGCATTTTAATACATTTAAGGTAAGAGATGTGTAGCTCTAAAGAATGAGGCCGTTTTTTGCACTAAAAATCGCCCATCTTGGATTTCGGGAAGATTAGGGCGTTGAAGAAGATTAACGACACTGTAACAATCGAAGTATGATTAAAATGCCGCTAGACAAACGTTAGTATAGTGATGAAGCTTCCAATACAAGCTGATAATGAAGAAATGGCAACACTAAACAATGATTTATTACACCCCAATAGCGTAATAAATATTAATTTAGAGGAAAATTGCTACCTAGTATTTGTCATTATTATTTGCGAATTCCACCACCATGTAACGCCCGAAACGACACAATTCGCTAAAAAAAGATGTCCCATATTTTTCTCTCACGAGTAATGTGAAATGAAATAAACTTTATCTGAAATTGTAGCTCAGCTCCGAACGACCACTGCAGTAGTTGAGTATTAGATATCCACCGCATAACAGGAGCCAAACTTGGTGCGTATGCAGCCGCGGGTAGAATTCACAGAGCCCTGTAAAGATGTGCGAACTCTAATGCAAAACGGGTAAAAAGAGGAGATCAGTCCCTTAACAAGTGCAAATAACTTGAAAATTACGCAATTCCCCCTATCCCCTTCTATTTATTTTGCATTAGTCCGAAAACAGTACTTCGACCTTTACATCGGACTTTGAACATTGACGTAACACTTTGAAAATTACATACATCCTAATGCATTGGTTCGAGTGAGGGCAGAGGTGTTGTGGGGTGGAGAACCATGATCGGAAAACCAGCAACCTCTTCCACCGAAATGCACGCGTAAATGATTAAATTATTGTTCCTTTTCGTGTGCACCAACGAGGCGCCACGAGGTAGCGTGGCAGGGGGTGTGTAGACCCCAGCCATTTGTCGTTGCGTAGTTGGTGATTTACGACACCCACGAAGCTGCGGATGTCGTAAGTTAAGTTTCCTGTTGCTGCGCCCACTATTCGGGCGAGGGGGGATGACGACTCCATTTACATGAAATGGTTCCGTAGTCCATTTCCATTAACTGTTCACTTTGGTCTGGCGCCTATATTAATACATTGCGAAGTAATGTTTATTCCTTTATGAGCCACCGTGAAAGTCGTACGACTTTTCTTAAGATCTAGGAATATATACAATCAGGGAATCCGGGTTTCCAGTACCTCCCAACCTAGGCCCTCAAGTATTAGTAGCAAGAGTCTTAGGCGACCGACAACTAAGGTCATTTGCGTCATTAGGAATGGATGGGAAAGGAAGGGTGGAGAGAAACCCGGCGTCGGCATTGACTACTCTTGTCGAAAGGCGCCATGGGGTCCGCAGCTTAACGTCCCATCCGACGGACGTCGTACTCACTCGAAGTGCTTTCCATCAAGCACCTCAAAGTAGGGATTGGGATACCACTGAAAAATTGTTGTCGCCAGGATTTGAACCGTGCCTTCACGGTGGGAAGCCTGTACGTTAGCCACCCTACCATCCCGATCCCCCTCAAGTAATAATGATTTATTTATTTAATGTTTTATATTGAGGCGAGATTGAGACTTTATAGTCATTTCTTCCACCCTGCATCTTTGTCTCCTGTTTATTTCCGAAATCAACAGCTCCCGCATAAGGGTCCCAAAATCTCTAAGTGTATTGGCACAGACAGCACGTCTTCGAATAAGAGCTCTCGTATTTTTAATTCCTTCGAATGTTTCATTTATACTCCCAACTGATGATGTAAGCTCATAACTTTCACGGGTGGAAATGGAGTGGCGTCCTCACTCGTCCCATTGAAGAATCGTTCGCGGTTGAGGCGTTCCGCGTTCTTTCGTCGAGTCTGTAGTCACCTAACTCGAGACTGGAGCCAGCAGACTGGGGATAAGGAAGAAAAATCTCCAGAATGAAGCCCGGGGGCCATGGCCGAGTGCTGGGCTGGACAGTGGTCGAGAGCCCCCGAGGCGTCCTCAATCCAGCCATCGGACCTCGAGCCCGGCGATGGTGCATTTGAATTGCCAATCGCTGCTCGTGAATCGGGTCGCCAAAGGGTTATCGCGAAGGATTTTATTGAATTTGGGGATAACAGAATGGGAGTCAAAGAATTTAGTCCGTCCGTCTCGTGACTGTCTGCACGTTAAATATTTCGTGTTGCGATGCGACGCAAAATGGGACAAAAGGGGGCTAAACAGCGTCCAGGCATAACCATGAGAATATTATGTGGTGACGCAACAATAATTCATGATTCATGTATGTATGTATGTAGATTACGAGAGGGAAACGAGGACGAATAACGTACGCGGGCGATTTAGAGCACACATTTATAATATTTTCTTATTCAGTATCGAATTTGTTTACGCTTTGCTCAACGCACGACCGTTTTTAGTATTCATCGACGATAAAACATGCATCATCAAGTAATTCCGAAATCGGCTATCTTAAGGGAAGCTATTTTTAAGTGAAATGGAATCCCAGAGATTAGGAGACCTAATTCTCAAAAGACGCGTGCATGTGATTGTTAGAAGATACGTTATTTCTATACAAAATGGGGAAAATTAGTTACATTCCTATTGAGAGGCTATTTCTTTTTATTGCCTACGTCTTCCAGTCAACTACGTACACCTTCAAATCCAGTAGGAACTGACATGATCAAAGGTTTATCCAGGCCAAAGCAAATCCTTTTGACCATTACTATGGAACACCGTCACGACACTATGACGTTATTCAGCGTTCCAAAATGGTTGCCCACAATGTGCTTGGCCAGGTATACTCGATACTTCACAATGAAGGCAGTGTTGGAAAAGGGCGCGTTTTTGTGGTCCAGCCTCCATTTGGCAAATATCCCCTTCATAAAAGTTAAACTCTTTCTCGCAGGACTTCCACTGAAAACTTACTGTTCACTAACTATCCATGAGGTACAACCTATGATGAGTTCTCACGCACTTGTGCTCACACCTGATGATTATGTGAAAACATCGAAACCGGTAGTGTCGAAATAAAATATCTAGTGGAAAATTGCAATACCTGTGGTTTTAATAAAAGAGGTACAACCTGTTTGTTAATAACGCGAAATTTGAGGATTCTCAAACGGCGGAGGATTTAGACTACGCGGTTCAGGCGGAGAAGGGAGAGTCTAAAAAAAGGCAAAAGGAAATGCAGATGGGCGAAGAAATCATTGTGAATCGGAGTCTATTAGAGTGAGAGAGGACTTGGGAGGTCCTCCTCCGTAGACACTCAAATATTATTATTAAGTAATCTACCGGTTAACATAGGTTTTGGATGGACACAACTACCAAATAAATATTTTGTGACTCCAAACAAAATCCAATCCAGCAACCTAATCTACATCAGGTCTCTCTTCATCTCTGTGTACTTCTTTCCTCCCTTCATCCCGTCCAACATCCCTATCCTGTTCCTGCCCTTTCCTCGTTTGCCTAACATTCTCCCCTCTATTACCGTCTTCAACATCCCATCGCCGCTAAATACGCCCTTCATCCATTTTTCCTGTCTCCATAGGATTTCTCCCTACAAACCCCTCTTCTCGCCCACCATACCTAGTACTTCCTCATTTGTTTTCCTTTCGGTCCATTTCACCTCCTACATTCTTGTCTACACCCACATTTCAAAAGCCTCCAAACTACGTCTATCATCTTCCTTCAGTGACCACGTTTCCGCGCCGTACATAACTACGCCCCTTATCAAAGTTTTTACGAGTCTTTTCTTAACCTACCTACACACAACGTCCCCGTCATCAGCTCCCTCCTCCTTTTGAAAGCCTCTTTCCCAAGTGCAATCCTTCTCCTTACGTCCCTACCACTTTGACCGTATTGGTCCGAAACACTTCCGAGATACGTAAACTGTTCTAGCTTCTCTATTTTTTCCCCTCCTATTTTTGTTTGGCTTACCCTTTTTCTTTCTGGAAAATCACATAACCTTTGTTTTACTAATATTGATTCTAATCCCATATCTATCGCACTGAACCTCCAATTCACTCAGCAAGGCTTGCAACCCCTTGGCTGACTGAGTAACTAATACTTGGCCATTCAATCAAACCTAACTGATTTTAGAAATTCTCCTCCGACTTTCATACCTGTCTCCATTTCCTCTCAAGCCTCTTTAATCAATTAGCACTAAAAAGGAAAATATTTTAAAATTGATAGGAAATTTGGAGATATTAAATGTAGATGCACATTAG